>CM046311.1:30762894-31362894 GCA_025267735.1 Mactra quadrangularis
TTCCAAATACCAATGCCACCTGTACTGGCATTTAAATTCTAATGGAATTCCAACTGTACTGGTATTTTACAAATCAAATTCCATTGGAATTCAACTTGTACTGATATTTTAACATTTCAGTTCCAGTTGTATTTTTGGTAATTCCACTGGTATTCCAGTAACACAGCAGATTCCAATGGAATTTAGGTAGCATTCCACTGGAATTCCATCGATATTATCTCTAGAGTAGATTTTTGCTATAACTTATATTTTGCTATAACAATAAAAAGCATAAACTAGTCTATCGTTTTAATTTGCATGATCAGAACAATATATTTGGCATTAAGAACAGAACATGACCATAACACAGTCATACATAACATGATCATAACACATTCATACATGATCATGCAAAACATGATCATAACACAGTCAAACATGACCTCAATTTAGGATTCAGATTATTTAGTCCACACTTCTTGTAACTGTTGAGAATACACGTCAACACATTGCAATGACAAATTTAGGATAAGCTTAAGTTTAAAATATTAGCAGTAAGACTGAACATGTTTTGGTAGTCAAACATGTTTTCACAACAAGATCGAAAGAAAGTCAAACATGTTCAAACATGTTTGAACATATTCAGTCATGATATCATGATCAGGATTTCGCTAGGGACCTACGTTCCGGCCCATGAACTGTCTGTTAAGTTTCATACGACTGACCTTTGTATCCTTCCATGACTACAATGACCAGACAACTTTGTCATACTGACAGTGACAACAGACAGTAATACTGACAGTGACAACAGACAGTAATACTGACAGTGACATCAGACAGTAATACTGACAGTGACATCAGACAGTAATACTGACAGTGACATCAGACAGTTATACTGACAGTGACATCAGACAGTTATACTGACAGTGACATCAGACAGTTATACTGACAGTGACATCAGACAGTAATACTGACAGTGACAACAGACAGTAATACTGACAGTGACATCAGACAGTTATACTGACAGTGACATCAGACAGTAATTCTGACATTGACATCAGACAGTAATACTGACAGTGACATCAGACAGTAATACTGACAGTGACATCAGACAGTAATACTGACAGAGACATCAGGCAGAATTACTTACAGTGACATCAGACAGTTATACTGACATTGACATCAGACAGAAATACAGCCTGGGTGTCAGACAGTATTACCAACAGTGACATCAGACAGTTATACCAACAGTGACATCAGGCAGTAATACTAACATTGACATCAGACATTAATACTGACAGTGACTTCAGACAGTAATACTGACAGTTAAACTGACAGTGACTTCAGACAGTAATACTGACAGGGACATCAGACGGTAATACTGACCATCAAATCAGACAGTTATACTGACAGTGACATCAGACAGTAATACTGACATTGACATAAAACAGTAATACTGACATTGACATCAAACAGTAATACTGACAATCAAATCAGACAGTTATACTGACAGTGACCTTTTACTTAACACAAAGCCTTTTATACGTCTTTGGAGTTTCAAATATCAAGATGCTTTGGATACCATATTATGCACCTGTTGATATGAATTCAATAAAACAAACAAATCTGGTAATTTGCTCTGGACATTAATTTTGTCTCCTGTCTGTCTGTCTATTGGTCCTTCACTTCTTTCGTTCTTTCATTGTTCCATTGTCTAATGTATTCTTATTACCTAGTCCAATATTTGGTACAGCGCTATATAGTCCAAGAGCAAAACCAAAGTGCTAATAAGTTACATAAAAACAACACAAGTAGTTATCATTCATTCATTTAATGCATTTTTAAACAAAATGACAACATGCAAAAACATGAGAAATCAAGAAATACATTAAAACATTATTTTGTCTATGAATGATTTAATGTGTAATATATAAACAGTATAATGTTTGTAATGAATGTTTTAACTATCAATTAATAAACAATTAAAAGGTACTCTCCCAAAGTTAAAAGAAGAAATTAAAGGTACTTTCCAAAATTTTAAGAAAGAAGAAGTAAAGGTACACTCCCAAAGTTTAAGAAAGATAAAATTAAAGATACTAACAAATGTTTCTTTTAAAAGCTAGTAAAGCAATTGAAGGTATTTCCTAAAAGTTTAGACAAGAAATTATCAATTAAAGGTACTCTTCAAAATTAAAGACAAAAAATTAACTGGTATATGTAACAACCTTGAACTAAATATAGTCAATTACCTTGAACTTCATATGGATAATGACCTTGAACTTTATATAGTAAACGTCCTTGACATTCATATAGTAACAAGTTAAAACAAAAGTCTGAGGAGATAACCTTTAAAACTTGGCTACCCATAAAACTAAATCTATATTTGTTCCTGATGCTAACTGACATAAATAGAGTAAAATTCTTAACAAGGATAATAATTTGTTTATCTAAAACCTGGGTTTGAAACAAACTTTAAACAGCACTTTAACACACCCTCAGTAGATAAAAATAGCTTATTTCAATCTATAAACAATCATTGTTGAAAAGTATTACCTTATTTTCATATATGTGTTTGTTCAAGAGTTTATGGAAATTTACTTTTACCTTATAAATAATAGATGTTTCAGACTTTAATAAGCATCTGAACTACATTGATGCAATCGTAACTTATCTATAAACGCTTATCATATACTCAACAACAAAATAGTCAAGATACTAAAATAATTGATAAATCTTTAACCCTGCCATTGTAAAAAGAATAAATGTGTTTTTTTGTTCAACACATTACCAAGTCTAACTAGGAAACGTTTTTGTAACTTAGAACAAATTTTTATCATAAATTTTAACAGTACATTCTTTGAAACCGTATAATAATAAATCTAGATCAAATGTCAAATAACAATATATTTATTTTTTATACAATACATCTAAATAGTTTTTTTGTCAAAAATTCCTCAAACTTAAAACAAAAGTACAATTAATACTGACGACTGTATAGAGGATGTCCCTGCTTATATTAGCAAATGCACAAAAATTAAAACTTAAAATAACTGTGTCATTAAATAAATTCCTTAAAAAAGCAACAATATGCATGTAAACACATCCCTGATGTTACAAACACCATATTTACTAGAATAAAAACAACAATGATTACATTATTTATACATACTATAGATTACACAATGATCTGTAGTCACATACAGGTACTTATGTAGACAGGGCTACATTTGAAAATCTGTAAAAAACTGTCAAATATCGATTGTTTTTGCTATTATCAACATTGTTTATTTGCTAATCTAAAAATGTTAATTTTAAGTTTCCAAATGTTCATTTTAATTTTAAATCTTCACTGCAATTGTTATGTTATAGTTAATATTCATAATTATTGTAAATTCACCCTTATAAACCCATGTAAGACTACAGTCCATAGTTATACCATAAATGTTTTATCATTATTATAATACTACAGTTTCTAAGTCAACATGACCTTTTCAAATTGACCTTGACACAATTATACAAAGGTCAAATATCAAATTTAGTATAAAATCCAGTACAAGTATGGGAAAACCTAGCTTTCAATTATGAAAAGAATTATATATCAGAACTCAAGCCTTAACATCCACTAGTGGTACGTTTATTACAAACAAATCAATCAAGTTTTAAGTCTGAATGTAAGCACTGCTTAAACTGATATAAATTTCACTTATAATTAATTTTCACAATCTAATTTTGATCTAATGCTGCTACAGGCAATCCAGATCAGATGGAGCTCAAACACAGTCTCACAAGCACAAAACATCCTAAAAGTACATACTTATTTGACTTTAATATCATGACAATATAGGCTACAAAAAATATCAAGATGGTATTTTTTATCATACCCCAAAAAACCAATTCAAGGTACAGAGTACAATAGAAATTAATGAAAATGTTCATAGTTAATAATTATGTTAAAGGAGCAATTTTTAACCGGGATTGATTCTCACATGATCTATTAGAAAAATAACATCTAAAACATTAAATACAGCAAAAATATGACATAATCATAAATACTGGCCAATTATTTGTTGATCATGCATATTAGTAACGATGGCAAATAAAATTATTACAAAATCACAAGCATTCTGATTTTACAATGGTTTAAAATGAGTCTCCTGAACTGTAATGAAATTAACCAATGAAAAGGCAGCTAGTATCTAAATTAACCAATGGCAAAGTACCATGATCTAAAAATTGACCAATGGCAAGGCAGCTGATATTTAAATTCACCAATGAGAAGCATGAATTAATAAATTTAAATTCAAATTTTGAGGTTTTTAAAATTTTGTATAAATTTCTAGTGCAAAAACATTTATTAAATACATTTTGTGAAGAGAAAACAATATCCCAGAAATTTTCTGCTCAATATAAACTTGTAATTAAACATTACATTCATATTTTTCTAGACAAATTCAAGTATACTAAAATATGATAGATCTACAATCATTTTTTCACTAATTTCTTGGATGTAACATACAAAATGTACAAATAGTATTCTAAAATTAGAATAGAATCCCCCTAGCATGTATGGTGTTATTCCCTGTCAAGTGATGCTACCTTTGGCAATTTAAAATGAGCTCAATTAATTTGTACTAATCAACATGACTTTGACCTCAGTAGTACCTGAATGTTCTGATTTGCCAAACATTGGGCAACATCATGTCAAGAGAAATAGGGGAAAGTTACCAGAATATGTTTGTCATATGCTCTAGAATTGTAGACAAAAAGATGTAGGGATGTGCTTCAAGATTTTAGATTTTGTTGTTGTACAAAGCTAGATTCATGAAAGAACTTGATTGTCAATGCATTTTATTAGATTTGTACAAACATTTGAGAGAGTTTAACATTCATTTATATAGACACATACACAATAAAACTAAAATCTTAAATTCTCAACTTATTGAACTTAACAGAATCGTGCAAAAAAGCAGAATTGAAATATCAATACTATTTGAATAATAGTAATAATGTAATTATTTTTTTCTTCTTTTACTTAAATGTTTTAATTTATAAATAGAATGGCTCCTCAGTCTTAAACTAATTTTCCTGGAAAATATTTCAACCAGTGCTAACTTGCATTTCCAAATATATCAAGCCATTTGGGCATATTGCTCTTAGATAGATTTCATGACAGGGTATGAACCGTTATGAGGAGTAATCAAAACCCAGGGGCTGGATTTAACGAGTACTAAGCACTGGACCACAGCCAAAGAATTTCATTAATCTCACAGACATTCTCATTATAAAAGACATCCTGAGCAACTTTCTAACCCAGGTGAGCAAAGCATTTACATGCGAGTTAATCAAAATCTAAACTTCTTACAGCAAAAATCCCCATTCAACATTTCATTTTTTGTATAACCAAACTGCAGTAACACTTTGCATAAGAAATTTATTTCAAAATCATTTTTTTTCCTGAGTGAATAAAAATTACAACAAAGTTTCTTTTAAAATGGAAAAATAAAATTTAAATCACTATCCAATAAGCAAATAAAAAATGTATTCCAAAGCACTTTAAGAAATAAAAAATGGGCGGTCAGCTTTAACTTTGAAAGCAGACGTCAAAGACATTACCATATATAGTCATGTGATCTACAACAACAACTAGCATTGACTTCAAAGGATCAACACATGCTCTTTTTTCTTAAATTTTTCCATTTAAAATGGAAACAAGAAATGTAATGTGGAAACCACATTAAAGCCTGATTTTAAAACTTTAATGCAAAAATTACAAAGGGAAATAATCCTGGTAGAGTTGTGGTTCCTTTCTAATTCTGTTCATGGCATGGTATGTTATCATTGTATGAAGTTTCATATAGATCTGACAATAAATGGCAGAAATATATGGTAAAGAAAAACTTTAACACAGTTGATAACAACACCTGACCGCCCGACCATCTGCCTGGGTTTTGCCAAACTATTAGTTCTTGTCCGCTAACAGCTTAGTTTTCATGATTTCTAGCAATTTTTAAGCAGTTTTAGTTTACCAGCTAACTTTTACCTGTTTGGGAGAAACTCAACAAGTCTAAAATTTTATGGAAGTGTTTGACTTTTGGCACCCAAAAATAGAACTGAAGTGTATTTATGTTGACCAAGAGGCCAAATATTATTTTCATGAAAGTTTTTGACTTTTGTGATCAAGATTTGAATTTTAAGAAGGAGACTTCAAAGAAATTATTATAAACCACATGATTATCAAAGATGGAATTGTAGCACTTTTTAAAAAAGAGTCAAAAATAAATTCTACAACAATTTTACAACATCTTAATGCCAAGGTAATCCTGATATTTGAAGAGGAAAAATAAGTTAGAAAACATATTGATACTATTGAAGAATGTTTTTTAAAAAATCAAAAAATGAAATTTTAATGAAACACATCCCATATTAAACCTCCAAGTTACAAAATGGCCGACTCAAAATATCCAGCTAACAAAATTGGCTGACTCAAATTACCCAGCTTACAAAATGACCGACTCAAAATATCCAGCTAACAAAATGGCCGCCAAATGAAATATTTGACTTACAAATTTAATATAAATGACTTATATATAATCTAAACTTATATTTAATGTTACTTTTGAAGATTCATGAAATATATGATTATTTAAATAGATACTGACATAAGTACCTAGGCATGATTTACCCACACAACTCAATGAAATATTCCATTTTTCAGATGAATGATTTTAATAAACGTGAACCCCCCTATACTAGAAATAGCATCTACCATTTTAAGTTTTAAAGAATAATGTTTCCAATGGTGATAAAAACATCCAATTTAACAAAGCATGGTAAAAAAGATTCCAAATCCAGATTATAAGAAACTTCACATCAAACTATCAATGATGAGCTGTTACTTTCATTTAATCAAGTCAAGGAGTGAGCATGGCAGAGAGGTTATGACATTGGACAGGAAGTAAATAATTGGATAGTGGGCTTGGCTTGAATCACATCCAAAACCTACCTTAATCTTTTCTTTGAGCGAGAAACCTTACCCTTTGGCTCTGTACTGGAAGACCAGACCAGGAAGCAGATTAGAAAGTGATTAAGTTGCGAGAACTTCTTTAAAAATGGAGATAATATAATTTTGTACAATTATAATTTAATAAATTCAAGGACTATAAAACTAGCGTTCTCAGGTAGATTGGTCTGAAGGTCTAACTTGATTCTGTAGACGAACATTCTGACCAGGTTTGATAGATTTGATGGAAGCAATCTGACAAATAGAATCTAATACCACGTATGTCTCAAAGTCGAGCCAGCTACTATGGCTGTACAAATTGTATGACTCACCTTAATTAGATGTAAAACAGTATGCCAAACTTTCCTTAAAAAAATGTCAAAGACCTACCAATAGACTCGGAGATGCAACAAAATTTCAATTTTTCAATTTTTTCAGTTTTTTTTCCAAAAATTCTATTTCCAGTATAACAGGGGTCACCATGAAAACAGTTTACAATAAAATGTCATTTAAATCATGTTTAAATAGATAAAAACATGTGAAACATTATCTTTGATGTAAAAAAAACAAACTACAGACGTTCAAAACATGTATCGTAGCATCAAGATATTTACAATGTCTAAAAATTGAACAAATAAATAAAAAATGAGGTAGGAACACAAGAAATAAAAACAAACACAAAAATAAACAACACAAAAACCCGAGACATTGGGTTTCAACAAAAAACATGGAAGAAAACCAAGTGGGAACTAAAAAATATTAAATACTTAAAATAACAGTAACTAGAGAAAAAGTCAAAACTTGTTTAAAAATCAGATCAAATTATGTACCAGTATTTTCATATGTAAATATAATAAAAGAAAAGGGGGTGGGTGGGGTATTTTAAATAGAAAAATATATATATCTGCCCTTGTTTTTTTATAATTTAAGTTAAATGCCTTTTATTAACAAAGCAATAAATAGTTTAACTTGATAAAAAACAATAGTTTTAGGGGAAAACAAAATTAATACAGAAAGGTAATTAACAGCAAAAAAATTAACAAAAAAATAAATTATTTTCCAGATAGATTCAACTTTGAGTACACTGAATATTTTAAACCCATTTATAACATGAAAAATAAAATAAGCATAAAATAGAAATCTAAGTTCTTTTTGAAAAAAAATGACTATGACTATTGAGACAGACCAAAATTTCAAAATGGCTGCCACTGATTTCTTAATTTATTTTGTGTGTATTAACCCAATAGAGGAAAAGGAAATTGCCATCACTTTTTACTCACAACCATAATAAGAATAAATATAAACAACCAGAAAAAGTACATAAATCATAATTTCAATACTAAAATGTTAATTATAACAACTTTAACTTGTTATTAAGGAAGTAAAAAACCCAAGGAAATAGTTTTCAAGGTCAAAACATCAGACATACATGTATACAGATAAAGAAAAAATGTTTTACATTGATGCTATATATAGTAACATGACACTATAAATAGTCACATAAAACTAAATTTAGTAACATGATACTATAAATAGAATTATGAAACTAAATTTAGTAACATGACACTATAAATAGTAACATGACACTAAATTTAGTAACATTACACTATAAATAGTAGCATGAAACTAAATTTAGTAACATGACACTATAAATAGTAACATGACACTAAATTTAGTAACATGATGCTATAAATAGTAACATGGTACTAAGAACATATAGTTTAACAACACCGATAATTAATATGTCCAGTCAATATTCATTAATAGGCTTAGTAAAACATTTTCAAATGTATTCACCAACTAGATTAAACCCCCCTCCCCTCCTGTTGGGTATTTTCAGTAGGATATAGTTTTGTTGTAAAATATCTCAAGGCATACTTTAACTCATAAAATAAAAAATCCATATTTTTAAGAAGAAAATTTAATTTTATCAAAATTCATGTAAAAGGGATTGCTATAAAGAAGAAACTACATTTTGAATGAAAATAAAACCAATGACCATGGCACTGACAACAAGATATTGCAAATATCTTAAAATTAGATAAAATGTTCAAATGGAAGTAGGTCACTAAAAAGATGGAAGGTTTGTACATTGACAGCATGTGAACTTTAATAAATACTTATAACATACATAAGTTGTACACACATTAATTTCAAAATCTGTTTTAAGCATGTTGTCCAGACAATAACTTAGGAACCATTTTCTTGAAACATTCAAAATTTAAAAATATTTTCTTTTTTTTAAACCAATGCTAAAATACTCCATTATCAATATGGACTTCTTAAAAAAATCTGAAGATTTACCCTACCCAAATAAATGAATACTGACTGCATGATACAATAATAAAAACTGCTAAATATAATAACATGGAAGAATGATGCTAAATATAGTATCATGATGCTAAAAATAGTAACATTACAAATAATAGCAACACTAATCATCTAATGATGTTAAATATAGTAACATGTTACTAAAAATAACAACATAATACTAAATATAGTAACATTGTTATGATAATGGTGCTAAATATAGCAACATAGGAAAATGATGCTAAATATAGTAACATGGAAGATGATATAATGAGTTATAAATAGAACTGATGTTTTCAGGATAACCCGTATTACCTGAGGATTTAAGATAGCAGACACTTAAATAAAAACATCATGGCATAAAATAATTCACACATATAAACTTGTCACTGGCTTTTAAATCAACCATATTTCAATATAATGCTCAGTTCATTCTTTCACTTGTTTCATTCCCAGTACAAACCTAGGTAACCACTGATATGAGAGTAAACTCTATCAATCTAGGGTTTACATGTCTGTTGACCTTCTTTTGTCATTATTTTATGTTTTCATGTTGAAGTCTAACACATCTATAGTTATATTTGATCAAGATTATGATTAATATGCTCACTCAAGAAAAACTTTTTAATTAAATTATTTAAATCAAACTTTTTTTTTACCAAATTAGTCCTTGACATTAATATGACCAAGACGATAAAAAGTCATTTCCCATGCCAGTGGTTCCCAACAAACAATCAATGCAAGGTACCAACTTAAACAAGATTAGAGAGAAAACTTTCACAATCTGTTCCTTACCAATGCATATACAAACTAAAACAAGCTTTAAACATACACAGTAACAATCCAGTACTTCAATTACTCAATTTAAACATATATAATATCATAAACACAAACATTCTATCAAGTCATTGTGAACATTTTCAAACCAATCAGATTACAGATCACTATTCACTTAATCATTGTTCAACCAATCAGAAATTATGTCACAATTACAATAGATATTTCAACCAATCAAGTGTCATGTTACACATAAAGTCAAAATTGTTGACCAATCAAATTCATTTTGATAAAATATCTGAATATTAATTCAGTTTATTAGAAATAGTAGTTACAGCTACAAAATGTAAAATTTCATTTTCAACTTGTGAACAAATAAGAATTTTTGTAAATAAAAATATTTAAATAATCTTGCAAAAAATCATAACCAATGAATATTCAAATTTAACAAAACAAAAAAGTAACAAAAATAATGCCTAGGAATTAAATGCTCTAAAAATAAAAATAATAGATCATTTACAACATATTTTCATTCCATGCTTAACCATGACAACATTTATGACATCATCAGTGACATCATCCAAACTGAATTGGTCATCAATGAAATATTCAAATCTACCCGTCAACGATTTCCTTTTCTTTTATCAGTCACAACTTCACCGGGATTTCTTAAAAGAAAAGGAGCCTACACTAACTTCAAAACAAAATCTTCAATCTAAACCCAACAACTCACAAGTTCACATTACAGCACAACTTTACTGAGTCAAGTTTCAGTCTTCTCTGATCCATTTCTTTGTATTGATTAAATCATCAATAATTTTACATCAAATTCAAATCCATTATTCCTTTATCTTTACTGTTTGATTCTTGTATATATAAATCCACAGTTTCATACGATATAAATATCCCACATTACACAGTCAAGTGTGAACTTTGACCTCTATTCTACACCCGTACTAGAGGTCATACAATTGTAGGTCACGCCCATAAGTTTTCACAACACACCATCACCAACATACAAGTTGTCAAATAAGTTCAATCACTATTTTGCACAAGTGTTTAAATAAACGTCTTAATAATTCTTACATCTCCAAGAAACAGATATCCTTCATTTTGGTTTGCCGTCCTGACAACCAAACGACCTTGACCCTCAACATAAAATCAGATCTCTTAAATTTCACAAAATTAAATAACTTGAAATGTTTTTTCCTGAGAAAGTTATAACTTAAAATTTTCAGACACACTGAAAGTCAACAAATTTACATGAAGTAATTTCAGTCATATAAATGTTTTAAGGTCATGTGTCCTCCATTCAAGGTCACATTTTGATCTGACCTTCACATGATGTCTTGTGACATCATATACACTATAAACCCATTTTGAGGTAAAATTCTTTCCATTTAACAGAAAGATAAGAACTGTTCACATGAGATTTAATATTCTCATAATCTTGTGACCTTTCTTCAAGGTCATGTGACTTTCCATCTAGGTCACATGACCAAAGTCACATTATGTGCTTAGATTGTTCACATGAGATTTATATAAAAGCTAAAAAACTGGCCATAATTACTGCAAATAGTTCTAGAGTTGTTGTTTTTTTCAAAATAATATTTATTTATGCAAATTTATGCACAAAGCACAGAAATGAGGTATGGTGGTGAGGAGAATGCTGAGCCAATCAAATTGTCTGAAGGCAATCATGTGACACAGAGAAAATTTACATAAAATAACATATTTTTTTAATAACACTAATCCCTGTGATAAAATGTTTTCTCCCTGTATCGGTGAAAATCAATCTGTTGGCAGACATAAGTGAAATATTATCTCCTGAGATAAGATGTCTACATGAATGTAGGTCCACGTTGATACGATAAAACCCGAATTAACTTTTCCACGCACCATGGACCATTCTACTTAATGAAGTTTGTTTTTCAAAAAACGCGAAAAAGATGAATGTAATATCAGCACTTTAAGTTATCTCTTCATTTCCTGAACGAAAAATGAAAACTTTTTGAACGATTTTATGATGATTATCTGCTATGTTTGAATGTAACATGTCGTTACCATGGCGAATGTTGAACAATCTAGGTCAGTAGGTCACAAAAATAACACAATTTTAGCTAAAAGAGGAAAGTTTGGCAAAAATATCTGAAAAGTTTAACACAGAGCACAAAATGAAAATTTTAAGCATTTTTTTCAGGACATAGACTGTCCACGGTCTTCGAATACTATAGACTCTTCAATGTGAGGTAGATATAGTTATACTGATCAAAGGGAGGTAATACACGACGACTACGTTGATATCGGTACGGAAGAACCAGGCGTCGTTTCTACATAACCAACTTCATGTTCCGGTGTCTCTCTGTTACCAACATTTCTTTTAAAAGGACCTGATGAAAATACTGAAAATAGATTAAGGTAAAATATAGTAACAGAAATATGATGCTAAAAATAGTAACATGATACTAAATATAGTATCATGATAGTAAATATAGTAACAATATGCAAAATATAGCTTGATGAATAATTACTCAACTAGTTTTAGGATGAAAAAATCATTTTTTACCAAGACACTTCCCTGTTCAAAGGCTCTTATCCCCTTGTAAATAAGTGGACAGTTAAGAAACTCATTCCAACTATGCTAGATACCAACTTTCTGACCAGGTTAGATGAGATCACATAATCTAATGTTTTAAGAAAAGGGACATTACAATGGCAAGCCAAGCCAATCAGTCAGATGGTATGTGTTCACAAAATTAAACCCACCAAAGGAGCAGAGGTAAGTATATAGTTACTTTAATACTTATTTAGTTAGGCTTGATTGTGAAACAAATTCTTACAACTTAGACTCATAACTTTCAAGACCACTTTCCAGCCCTCCAGTTCTAAACTAGTAGGATAAAGTTTCTTGCTAATGGAAACAACGGTGTAGGTTTTGGATGGCAATTGAACCAACATGGAGCTGGCTAGATAGCTGCTATCCTACCATTATTAGTCCAATGTTTAAAAACATGAAATCACCAAAACTTCATTTTTGTACTTACATTTCACTGAGTGAGTATGAATAAACCACAATGCTCCCATCATCATTGCACCTATAATAAATGCTGCGAACGCTATCCCGACAACGGTTGCCGAGTCTAGACCTTCTATAACAACGGGATCCTTGTCAGCATCAACATTACCACGCTGACCTGATTTAGATTCATTTGATCCTGTTGTATCAACTGTTGGTATGTCTATATTTTCTGAAAAATATTTAAATTATGTTGCTTAGCAACAGAGGAAATATGGGTAAAAACAAATACAGTGGTAGGAAACAATGAAATACAAGAAATGTAATGTGGAAACCACATTAAAGCCAGATTTAAAATCTTTAACACAAAAATTACGAAGGGAATAATCCATAATAAAGCCAGGTAGAGTTGTGGTTACTTTCTAATTTTGTTCATCACATGGTATATTATCATTGTAGGAAGTTTCATAAAGATCCCACAATAAATGGCAGAAATACGAGGGTTGTCCCAGAAAAAGTGGGATAACTTTTGTGATTCTTGAAATAATTAGCGTACGTTAATACAAATTTAACATGTTATAAAATGAAGTGTTTGCTACACAGTGGTAAAATTTGAAGTATGTATCTCCAAAATTAACAAAGATATGCAAAAAATTAGCTTACTAGTGAGTGGGGGTCGGAGCACAAAAACGTAACGTTTTTATTTTTAAAATTTATGTTGACCCGTAAGTGTCTATTTAAAACTTTTTTCGAAGCTAAAACACGTCTTTTCATCTCATCTTCAGTCAAAAGTCAAAGCACCCATCTCCCACACACACAACTTATCTGTAGATTTTTCACAATTAAGCGCTGAATAGCCGACTTACTCATTCCTGTCTTTTCTAAAAGTTCACAAACTCATTTCAATTTTCAGCATCTTCGGCCTTACACTTCTTGGGTTGTCCCCTATTTTCTGCCAAAGGAAGCTCTGACCCTTAAGAAAAATGTTTGTGCCTCTTAAATTCAAGTGTGCGAGACACGCTCTTGAAGTATTCTGTAGATCCCATTTCTTTTTTTGTTTGTGTTGGTGCCATTCCTTGCTGGACACAGTTTTTTAAGACGGCTTTTTGCGCCGCAGATTTCGCCGACGTCGCCATTTTAAAAGTAGTTGCTATCAAATATTTAGTAACAACTTTAACATTTATGACGTCAACTACATAAAAACAACAACATTTACGCGCCGTTCATGCGTTACACGCAGATGTATTTTTTATTCCGATATTTTTGCAATAACCTGGCCGTATATGGCTCAGACAAATGTTGGTCATGTTAAAAAATGGTGTGCGCCGCCGACCTCTACCGCGCATGCGTATTCATGTAATATTACGTACAAAAAAACATTGTTTTGATATAAAATGTATGTGAAACAGTGTTGAAATGTTGAAAATACATAATTTGTGATTTTTGTATCGATCAGACGTTGCATTTGCAAGTTATTTAAAAAGTCCCACTTTTTCTGGGACAACCCTCGTATATGGAAAAGAAAATTTTTAAAGCAATTGTTAACGACACCGGATGCCTGACTGCCCGCCCCTCTGACCACCAGCCCATCCTTGTTTCGCAAAACTATTAGCCGAATTTTTTGGTTATAAAAATCCGGCTAAAATTACAATTTGCCATAAGGGTATATGTTGGTTATATGGCTTTTGAGTCGACCAACAAATCTATGTTTACTCTGGCATAAGCAATTTGTGTAAATTATGAATTTATTAGTCGGTTTATGGAAAATATGTTTGAAAGAAGAAAGCCTGAGCTACGCATGCATGCAAATATCAACCTGCCAAATTACATACTTTATAATGGAGAAACTGGCCACTAATTGAATTTCGGTTAAAGATTTTTTTAGAATAATATACTTTTAATGTACGCATGGCGTTTTGTACTTTAAACAGTGCAAATGTACCTACCTTTATTTGTATAAGTATTTTGTGGTAGATATAAACTCTCCACTACTATAATATCATTTTGTATATCTGTGTTACTATGGCAACAATGATGGCTACCTACCTTTATTTGTATAAGTATTTTGTGGTAGATATAAACTCTCCACTACTATAATATCATTTTGTATATCTGTGTTACTATGGCAACAATGATGGCTACCTACCTTTATTTGTATAAGTATTTTGTGGTAGATATAAACTCTCCACTACTATAATATCATTTTGTATATCTGTGTTACTATGGCTACCATGCCTTCTTGGTTCATTATGACAATTAGCATTGCTGTCTTCACACTGTAATAATACAAATAAGCAATCAATGAAACTTCTATAATGTCTCTTTTTAGTTTTTGTTGTTGTTGTAGCAACACATTGTATAAGTCATACAACCACTGTCAATCTACCTACTCATCATCCTGGAAAGGCTAACTCTCTGGATCAAGCTGACCAATCTCCAAAGAAAGTAGAGGTATCAAACCTAAGGCCCCTCCATCAGTAGACTTGTGCTACCAACTGAGCTAGTCAGGCAGCTTGAATTCCTAACATAAAAGACTCATTACGTTAACCAAAAAGACAGCTTGCCAATACAATCGTACTCGTCTTAAGCCAATCTATGGTTTGCAATCTCAAACATGTTCACTTTAAAGTGATCTGCAGTTACAACTAAGTCATTAACAGAAAAATTAACAGAAAAAGGGAAGTAACTCTTTCTTGACTGCAGACAAGGATAATACCCAGCTTCTTGAAATCCCGAATTTGAGAATTTTTCGAAGAAACAGCATCCCTACTCTGGGAAAAGTTAAAAACACAAAAATTTCTACTTACTAATGGATATATGTGTCTCCCACATTTTCTGTCTATACAGCAAATACCAACTTCACACATTAATTTAACTACAGGACTGGTACCCTGTTTCAAATAACTTTCTAAATTAAAACTGATTCTCTCACTCTGCGGGGAACCATTCTTTAAATAGGAGACACTTCTATCAACAACACAACTGAAAATAAAGAAAACATTTATAATTAGAATTGTTGTATTCTTTAATTAAGTTAATTTCATTAGGTTCATTATATTGAGGCTAGCTCACCTAACCTAGCTTTCCTAGACATTTGTCTATAACAAGTACTTGCCTAAATACTCAATTTAAGAAGAAAAAGATCCCTGTATAAAGACCACTTCACAATTAAGACTTTTGCTTTTGATGGTAGTAATATTGGAAATTACTACACTCAAAAAGAATAAATATGCAAAAAATTCTCAATAGGCATTTACATTGCCATAGCAACACATTGTATACCGGTATGTCTTAAAGTTAAAAAAAAGTTAAAGTTCGGTTTAAAGTCTGCTTCCATATACATGTTCAGCCGACTTTACAATCTTGTACAATAACTCCTGATCACTAAAATCACCCTCAGGCAGGCGATCCCTCACAGTACCCATTTACACCTGGGTGGAGTGGAACAATTGTAGGTTAATTTCTTGCCCAAGGAAATTAGCAGTGCCCCTAGTGGGGATCGAACCCAGGACCTCTTGATCCCTAAGTGCACGTCCTACCACTGGACCACTGCTCCTATTAAAGTCTTATCACTGTGGTCAGTCAAACTACTAACAGTTCCTGGAAAGGCTAAATCTCTGGATGAAGCTGTACCAGTTTCTATGTTCATACTTCCTTCAGTGTCTTACAACTGACCCTACATTATTAAGAATCAATGGTTAGAGGGAGAATGGCCATAGAAATTATTTCATGACCAAACTCCAAGAAAGTACACAACACCCAGGATCTGCCCTTGACCACTCTGACTGAGCTTGTGCCCAAATGACAGAGCTAGCAGGGTGGCTATTTGAACATATTAGTAAGTTACTAAATTTCTTACCCATTTTCAATCAAGTAATGTCTCTCAGATTCTATAACTTCAAAGTCTGAAGCAAACCAGCAGTTAACTAATGTAGCTTTAAGTAATGGATCTGAGACACATACAGCTTCTAGATATAACATAGAATATGATACATCTACTTTGATAGGTGATGTATAAGGTGAACGATATAATATGTTATCAAATAACTGAACCTTGACATCGGGTTTACGCTGGAAATAAAAAAAAAAATTATCATTTGGAAAGAAATATTTGATTAAATATATGATTAAAAAACTCATATGAAAAAATTAAAGATATAATGCTTTGATGTCAACATTATTAAACACATTAAAGAGGGAAAATAGAAACCATTATTATATAAATTTCTAAAAACAATAAAAATTTCATATTTTAACTCTGTCTTCTGCTACATCAACCACTAGTGTCTCAGTTTAAATGTCGTCTGCCCTGATTACAAATAGTCTCCCAAATATATGTACAAAAGACAGGCAAAATTTACAAGCAGATCATCTGACGATTTGAAACAAAGATGTCAACCTACTTGATACAATTTATGTTTGCTAAATTTGATGCCTATTGTTTATGTACTAATGTTTTAAATCAAGTTTGTTTGACAAATGTACTACAGGTACACAGAACAGAATGTTCGGCAAATTTTAGGCCAAACACAACTATAGTCATAATTTAAATGAACATTATAAACTTTACTTATAAGTAAATTATCTCTTGTCCAGTAAGATTTAGTTTAGTTCAGTATTTTTTTTATCTAGACAGGACCTACTGTTAGACAAAAAATTATGGAATTTTCGAGTGACTGGAAACATAAGAAAACTCAAGTCATACCATTTCAGTTATAGCACACATGAAGTTAGCTTCCATTGGCCTCATAGACAAATCTTCATCATCTAAGTAGACATTATTAGATAGATAGCTGTCAACATCATCATCACCAGAACCACTGTATGTAACACCATCATCATCATCATCATTATTAAAGTTGTAACGATGACGACCATGACCACTTCCCTCCAACACATCATCATCATCATCATCAATTTGTACACTGTTGTCATGTACTACCAACTGTAATGTATAGAAAAATGGTTTATTTATGAAATATAGATAATTCATTTTTACGATCCAGTGGAGCTTTTCACAATAATTCTAAAAAAAATTATAGTAGGTCAATTTAATAAATTTTGCTCTCGAAAGTCAGAAGGCTATTAAACATAACTGTGATATGATATTCAAAAGGTAAACAATTCAATAATATATAGAAAAAAATGGCTAAAGAAATGACAGTATTATTTAATGTTTCTTTCTCTTGACTTATGATGATTTTTGTCGAAAGAATTTTTAAGAAAAGAGCAGCAGATCTGGGACAGTGAGTTGGACAATGAAATGTTGCAAGTGTTTGCTACTATCTATCATAATGTTTTAGATAGTACAAATTAGCAAACGTTTCTAGAAAGCTAAATACATTCAAAACAACTCTGTAACTTATGGGGACACTATCTTTGTGTAATTTAAGGGGACTCCATCTTTGTTTGAAAGGTTTAAGCAAAACTGTTGCAAAGAAGTTAGCTAACAGAAAAATAAACACTTTAAAAGTGCAATATAGTGACTTCCTTGCAACACAGATTCCAAATTAGTGAACATTTTGTCAAAGACAAGCAGTTTGTGTTTTTGCTGCAACTTTCAGGTCACAATCAATTCATGCAATCCCTATACATAAACTGGGCTTGTCAAACCACTATCATGTTTCCAGTTTATATCATGTCTATTTCACTTTGAAAAGTAACAAGAAGTACAATCATTTCTTTTTTATTCTAATTGGCAAATAGTTATAAAAACCAAATTTACTCCCAAATTAATATACAAATGTACTAAAAAAAAACTAGCAGGTACTATTTTTTATGATAAAAACACTACCGTATTAGAGAGAGCCTCTTCACCGGTCTGTGTATGAATACGTATAGTTCCACAATGATTGGGTGAACTTCTGATATATACATGTGTTAGATTCTCAGAGGCTGTACAACTTGAATCTAACAATGTTAACATATTTCTCTTGATACCAAGTAACTGAAAATATACATAAAATACCAAAGTGTTAAAATGTCATAAAATAAAAAAAAAGTAATTGCATTTTATAGTCCAAGTTTCATGCTTACGCACGTTTACTGACTTTACAGCTATTACCCATGTTAGTTCATACTAATTTATTTTAGTCTGAAAAACTTCTCACAAATTAGATTAAATTCTTTTCAAGTCAGCTTACTGGTCCCCCAGTACTGAGCTAGTAGGATAAAGTTTCTTGCTCAAGGAAACAACAAGGTAAGTTTTGGATGGGATTCAAACCAGATGAGGGCTGGCTATCCAATTACCAGTCAAATGTTGTAAAATACTCGGCCATGCCCACTCCTTATCCATTAAAGCCCCACCTAAGAAGAATTATAGGTCCCGTTTTAAAACTCGACCTATAATTCTTCGGATCTTAAGTCCTTTGCTCATATACTAACTTATCTTACATTTTGTCACGTTCAGCTGACCTTTACCGTATTATAGCATTAACCTTTATATAACGTAATAATAATAGTATTATAGTATTCATGATGCAACTGGCAACAAATCAACCAATCACAGCACATGAGTTACACACCCTCCAAACACCTTGGAAATCTTGATCTACATGCAAAAACGGAAACTTGGAAATACTGATGCTATTGATTTTGTTTGTCGAAATAAAAGCTATGACTGGATTTAATTATTTATTTATACTGGGTTTTATGCTGTTTGAACACATTTTGATTATTTCATGGCATCTAGCCTATTTAACCAGGCTTTCCGGGACCCTTGTCTATAACCAGTACTCACCTACTCTTCCTCAAGGCCAGAAACTTCTACATATACCTCATAAATGGAGGATAATTGTCAAATTTTCATGGAAGGGTACAAATGTATAACCTCCCTGGGTTGAATTTGAGCCTGTATTCCCTTTCAGACACTTGATTTAAAATCCTGATGGGCTACCAACTGCTCTACCGACCCAGAATATATGAATTGATAGGTCAACAAATTTAACAATATAATAGTTATATAACCTACCTGTAAATCAGATTTTAATAAAGCTACTGTGATAGTAGAAGAGTCACAATGTGTAGTTAGAGCATTGGTCAATGTATTACGTAATCTATTAGCTTTGATCTCCTTCTTCTCTTCTGTAAATAATATAAACATTTCTTTCATGTTTTATGATGAAATATCATATTCTAAGATGAAAATAGAGACATTTTCACTTTGTAAGCCTTAATACAAAAATTTATCAAACATTTGATAACCATTTTTTTTTCTGAAATACTTGGTAGTTTTGCTTATTTTTGTGTGGAACTATTTGTTGTTGAAACAACCAAATAAGCTTATAATCTAAGTTATAGAAAGAATTAAGTTGATTTTGGTTTTGCAGGCTTTAGGATACCAGATGCTGAAACTTATATTACAAATGTGATGAATTCAAGAAATTTGTTTTTATTCCATCATAAATCATTATTAAATATATTGAAAATAATGGTTCTACTAAAAACTATCAATTTTCATTAAATTTTCTTTGTCTCCAAACTTTAGGTGGGTACTGCATATGATGAAAATGTTTTTATTTTATTTTATTGTATGTTTTTATTTTACCTTGTGAGCTAAGAAAATTAGATATATGTTTTCTCCTCTACAATAATGCTTAAAAGGTATCACACCAATAAAATTAAAGTCAGGCAGGCATACTTCCTATAAATTGACAAAAACAGGATGGAATGCAAAAATGGGCATAACACCTATTAATTTATTCATGAAGGCGTAATATATATAGAATTTCAAGAAGCAACATTCAGAAAATATTTGAGACTTCAGTTCTGTCATTAAGCTTGTAAACACATTCAGGAAGGAAAAAAATCAGCCATACTGACATTCATTTCTAAATATAACGATAGAAATTTCATATTTTCGTGCCGACGTCTGCTGTTTCACCCACTAGTATCTCAATTTAAATGTCGTCTGCTTTGATTACAAATAGTCATGTATATCAAATGAGGATACAAAGAACCATACAATATAAATTATATCAACAAAACAGTTGTACATGTATACCTATTTATATCATTTTATAGTGTTTTGTGTTTTTTGTTACGACAAATTTGCAGGGCGGTAACAGTGAATAAAATTTGATCATCTGGAGTTATTTAAAAGGGCCTAGAAATAGCTTCAAACATTGATATTTTTTGTGGGGTCTCATTTTAGAATGACATGAAATGCTTTATAAGGAAATTCTTTTTTGTCTTTGAGCTTTATTTTCAACTAACAATAAAGCAATTATGTCAATAAATTCTTCAATGACCTTAACTTCAATTGAATTACATGAGACAAGAATTGCTGCAAAACTCGGTTTTCTTGTCAAGAAACGGAGTTGCGAACAAAATGGTATTTCCCTATTTATCACATAAAGGGACATAACTCTTGTAACAAGAGCTGTCAGTAGAGACAGCATGCTCGACTAAGTATTTGTCACATGAGATGTGGTCAATGATAAGGAACATACATATTTTAACATTTGAAAATATAACCACCTAAACAAATTTTAAGTAAAAAAAAAATTTTAAAAAAAAAATTAAGTTCATGGGAGACAATTTTGAAAACAAATGTATAAATTTGGAGTTATGACCCTTGTCACACAAGATGTGGTTGATAATAAGGAACATACATTTAAAGATCAAAGTCAATACCTAAAAAAAAATAAAACAGTTTCAGTTAAAAACAAATATTTTTTAAAAGAAAACTAAGTTCAAGAGGAGATAATTCTGATAAATGCAGACGCCGACGCTAGGGCGAGTAGGAGAGCTCTCCATTTGATTTGTAAAGTCTGGCTAAAAATAATCATAGGGATATACCTAAACACAGCTTTTACAAGGTGGGTGGGGGATATACCTGGACACAGCTTTTACAAGGTGGGTGGGGGATATACCTGGACAGGGCGTTTACAAGGTGGGTGGGGGGATATATAACTTAAACAAACCTGTTTCTGGGAGTGTTATCTGTACTCTATTACTGTGGTTCATTACAACATACATTTCTATTTTACCATTATAAAACTCTACCCATTTTAAAAGTTCTAAACCAGATTCTGTAAGCTTTTCATTTTGTACTTGAACCATTTTATCTGATTTTACACCAGAAAATGAAACAAAGGGACTGTTTGCCTGGAAAGAAAATTCATCTATTAGTACATACAGCACAACATTTCGCAACAGCTCATCTGACAAACTGCAATCTCTTAAATAATCAGTGTCAATTTTGTTCTCAATTTTTATCACGAAAAGTAAATTTTTTGAGGTTAGTAAATGGCCCTGACGATTAAAACAGGGTAAAATTCTTACAATGTCCAGTGAGTTATGTTTGTTTGTACTGAATCCTTGGCACAAAATATATTTGCAAACAACCATGTTTACCACTTGATTCAATATTTGCGTGGAGGATCAAGAGTTGACTATTAAAACACACAAGCCCAATGGGAACTTTCGATCGGAGAAAAGAAATAGTAACTGTTATTCTATGACCAAAAAGGTGTCATTTAAATATTTGCAGAGAGGAAAACCAGTGAAAAACAAGGATTTGTTTAACTGTTAGTTGTTGTAGATCACATGACTATAGACCATGTGATTGTCTGTACATCTAATAGCAGTCATTCAACCAACACACTGTTTCTGCAAAGCCTTATTCACTGGATTTAGCTGTTAACTAGTAACTACGTGCATACTTCTTCAGTGACTGACAACTGCCCTTTTAAGAATCAGTGGTAGGAGGTAGAATGGCTGAAGAAAATCTTTTTGTGACCAAACTTTATGACATATGCCCCATCCAGAAATGGATTCCCCACCCAGAAATCAAATCCTCTGTCCCTAGATCAGTTTAAAAACTAGTAGGAGACAAAAGATCATTGTCTAATGATCTACAACTAGCCGCCCGGCTACTGCCTTCTGATCAAGGGGTCGTGGGTTAGATTTCCCAGACGGGGCATACTTTTGTGGAGCTTGGTCATGGAATTATTTCTACAGCAATGCTCCCTCCTACCAATGATTCTTAATTATGTAGGGCAGTCGTCAGACACTTACAAAAGCATGTGCTTAGTAGTTATTTAACAGCTTAATCAGGGTTGCCAGCATCATATGTAAATAAAATTCCCTGACTTTTCACTGACTTTTCCCTGACCAAACTTTGTTTTTCACTGACCAAAATTACCAAACTTAATCGGCTTCCACCTCCCCTACAGCTGTCCAGTTCACGCACAGGTTATGTTATCCTTTTATTCTTTTAACAGTATGGTATTAATTTTTACAACACAAGCATGCTTTCAGGGCACCAGACAGGTACCCATATGCTCAGAAAGGGTAATTTTGCATTGTTTAAAGACAGTGTTGGGAATTTTCAGGCAACTCATAAATTTGTTCAGTTTTGACTTACCAGTCACATTCACTCTAAATGATTTGAAAAGCTAGTATAGATTGTCACTGTTGAATGACAAATAAAAAAACTACCTTAAGTTGTTCTTAAACTTTCTATTCTCTTGGTACCCAAACATGTTTATGAACAAGTAGTATTTACAAACATAGTTTCAGAAGTCATTTTCACTTTTTTTTAATTCAAGGGGAAACAAGCCAGGGGAAAATACATATATGATTTTGAGAGGGGAATGGGTCCCTGATATTATTCTCCAAAATATACAAAACAAGTGCCCTGGCTTTTTATAATAGATCTACACAAAGTTTGGTAATTTTAAGTGAGTTGAAAAAAATGAAATTATGCATATTATAAGCATGCACATCTTAAATTATAATACTAATAATTCTATCATTATTGATGAACAATGTATGTTTTAGCCACAAATGAGGAATCAAAGTACCACAAAACATAAATTTTGCTTGTCAAATTAAACAACAAAAAAGATAGTCTAAACTGAAGGTAAAGTATCTTTTATGGAACAGTAGACTAGAATAATTATTAAATGCCTAGTATAAGAACTATAACATAAACTGTAAAAGCACCCAACAACATATCTATTTTACAAAAGTAAAACCACTGCTTGGTGTGGAGACTCAAACATGTTCCTTCAACTTGTAAAAAGAAACGAAAACAAGTAAATCTGTGAGCTAATGCTCACTAGTGATACCCCCGCCAAAATCTAAAAATATGCGACTAACAGGAAGTAGATGAGCAAGGAGCATGAAATTGCTTTACACCACATGGGACTATGGGATGAAGCAATATGCAAAGTATTGGGCTGCTGCATGTTATAGTTGCTGAGAAAACTGCGACGGAAATTTTGTAACGGACGGACGGATGGACGGTTGGACGGACAGACGCACGGACAAGGGTAAAACAGTATACCCCCCTCTTCTTCGAAGCGGGGGTATAATAACACACAAAAGAATCTCAAAAACTTAAAATTAAAGGCAACTTGACCCCATAACAAGTCAATAATCATGTTAAAATTAACTATTGCATCTGTAAGTGAAGCTCATTATCAGGTGTGATCAAATACTAGTCCCTACAAGTCAGTAAAGAAGGTCAGGGGGCAAGGGTTGCAAAGCCTTTCTGTCTTCAAGTATTAAGTAATTATATTAGAGTGTTTGTCATAATAGATAAGATTTAAAGTATAAAGAAAAACTAAAAAAAGTAGTTGTTAAAGCAATGTTAAATACAATTTACAATTTTTCCCTGACTTTTCACTGACTTTTCAGGAATTTAATTTTTCACTGACCAATTTTCAAATTTCCCTGACAATTCCCTGACCTTGAAAAAATATCAAATTTCCCTGACTTTTCAAGTCCGCTGGCAACCCTGTTAATCCAGAGACTGAAGTTTCTAAACCTTTCCAGGAGTAGCAAGTAGGTTGACTGACCGCCTTTATATAACCTATACAATAAGTTGCTACAGAGCTAAAACCAACAAAAACTATTAAAAACAAACTAAACAAATATGATCTACAATTAAGAAACCAACTTACCGAAATGTCCACTTGAGCCTTTATTTTAGTAGTATATACATGCCAGTGTACTTCAGATTGTGACTTTAATACAAGTTTCAAATTTTTATCAAAATTACGACGTGAAAGATTGATTTCAACGTTGATTGAATAATCACTTATATTCGGAGGATCAATGACTTCTATGACATAGATCAACCTGGTAATTGAGAAACATGAAAATACAAGAAAAGTAATGTAGAAACCACATTAAAGCCAAATTAAAAACTTAAATGCAAAAATTACAAAGGGAAATAATCCATAAACAAGCCAGGTAGTTGTGGTTAGTTTCTAATTCTGTTCATCATGCGTTATCATTGTATGAAGTTTCATAAAGATGGAACAATAAATGGCAGAAATATATGCTAAATATATGCTAAATTGAAAACTTTAACACACCAGATTCCTTCCCGCCCGCCCAAATTTTTTCGTTGATAAATCCGGCTAAAAATTTAGACATAAAGTTCAGGTATTAAGGTCAGCATTTGGTTCAAATAGAAAGTTTGTCTTAACATATATACTCAGTTAGGAAGCCACTCGCCTATAAGACACACCCCCACTTTAAGGCTTGTCACTGGTAGAACTCCCCATGGATGTGTCCCCTGGCAACCCCTGACAAAGGTTATGCTACTTGTGTGCCACACTTCTCTTTTATAAGATCTATGCACATCTTTAGGTTCAACTCAATAACTTGAATAATTTTGAACTTATGCTTCGGACAAAAAATGCAACAATGAGCAATAACTTCAAAATAACCAAAATAATAAAGCATAGAGTTATGGTTCTTCTGCACTTCTGCTCTATGAGATCTATCCACCTGTGAAGTTTCATTTATATCCAGTTGCAGGGGCGGCGAAATCAACTGTCTGTGTTGTCCTAAGACAAGTATGGACAAGTGGATTTTTCAATAATTTTATTTTAAAAT
Source organism: Mactra quadrangularis (assembly GCA_025267735.1). Lineage (NCBI taxonomy): Eukaryota > Metazoa > Mollusca > Bivalvia > Venerida > Mactridae > Mactra > Mactra quadrangularis. Next base: position 30,788,832 of record CM046311.1, read on the forward strand.
TTTCATATGGACAAGTAACTTCACCAGTAGGCAAGAAAGGACAAGTAAACAATTTTAAGATTTCGCTGGCCCTGTCTGAGCTGTAGTTGTAATTAAACTAAGGATCACAGCTTTTAAAATCCACCGCTGTCATCACTTCAGTCAATACATACTAAGTAAAAAAGTTGTAAGTACTTACTCATCTAAATCATTATAATTATGCTTCCCTAGACATCCATCCACAGGTTTGATCTCTGAACTAACTCCTTGTACATTTAATGTTGTTTGTAGACCAGAATTAAGAACACAAGGTGTAGATAATGTTGAACTGGGTGACTTCTTTAATGTCTGAGCTATAAATAGAAAAATAACCTCAAGCTTTAAGACACATAAATTCAGGTGACTTTGAACATTAAGACACAGAAATTTAGGTGACCTTGAACAATAAGACACATTAATTATAGTAACCTTGACCTTTAAAGAACAGAAATTATAGTAACCTTGACCTTTAGAACACAAAAAATCAGATAACCTTGACCTTTGAGACACAAAAATTCAGGTGACCTTGACCTTTGAAACACAAACATTCAGGTGATCTCGACCTTTGAGACACAAAAATTTAGGTGACCTTGACCTTTGAGACACAAAAATTCAGGTGACCTTGACCTTTGAGATACAAAAATTTATGTGACCTTGACCTTTGAGACAAAAATTCAGGTGACCTTGACCTTTGAGACACAAAAATTCAGGTGACCTTGACCTTTGAGACACAAAAAATCAGGAGACCTTTATTCAATATATTTGAACTTGTTTTGAGTAGTTGTTCTGGCATTTAGGTATAGTATCAATCTCCAAAAGAGTACAATCTTTTTGCAGGAGTTTTCCAGTCTGCCATAGGAATGGAAGAAACAATGTTTGAGGAAAAGATAAGTATAAGAAGTATATCTGAAAACAGGAACGACTACTCTGGTGAGAAAATGACCATTATTTCCTGAATGGTTTTACTTCCATTGTCATATATGCAAAGTGCACTACTTTGCTTACAATGTAATGTAATGTTACAAGTCTCTAAGTGACCTAGATCATCAAACATCAAACCAACCTAGATCATCAAACATCAAACTGACATAGAGCATTAAGCATCAAACTGACCTAGTTTGTTAAGCATCAAAGAGACAATGATTGTCAAACATCACCGAGCACTACCTTTCTTACAATGCAACGTGACATGACATCAAGTCTCAAAATCTAAATCATCAAACCAAACTAGATCATCAAACTTCAAAGTGACATAGATCATCAAGCATCAATGTAATCTAGATCATCAAACACCAAAGTGACCTAGATCATCAAGCATCAGTATGACCTAAATCATTCAAGATAAAAAATTGGCCATCATGGAAGAAATTAATCTTGGTCTATAAAATAGACATTACTTTTTCCAGACATAAATAGCATTTATGATGTATTAGATAATCAATAATAAATGAAAATACAAGAATCATTAAATAATCACTAATGTCAGTCACTACAGTAAAACCTCTGTAAAATATTCATGTTTATGTTGTTTTATGTCAAATAAGGTGGACTCTTGATCCCACCATAGATCGTTTTTTACTGGGTTTCAATGCCATGTCAATACAATTTAGACCATTTACGGCGTCCAGGGCACCTAACCTACCTTTCCTAGACCCTTTTATATAACCAGCACTCACCTACCCTTCCAAAATGCTGAAAACTTCTCCATATTATCTAGTCAATGGAGAAAAATTGACATTATTGTCAAATTCTCATGGAAGGATATAACCTCCCCAGGTGGGATTTGAACCCGTACCCACTTCAGGACACAAGATTCCAAATCCCGGCACGCTAACTGCGCTATCGACCTGGGTTACCATAGATCTTTAATTGGAACTCTTCAGTCAATCACCTATGACACATTTAGATGCCAAGTTGGAACTACATTTGTATGGGTGAAAGTTTTTCATTTTTTATGCTGATTTCAGTATTTTTAGAATAAATTACTATGCATAGTTCAATATGAAATCTGTCTTTTTCAGAACTTTTTCAGTATTTTCATAACTTTCACCTAGTTGGATTATCATCCAGACAAGCAATTGTTTAATGACTGACAGAATTGACAATGTAATATGACCTGTATTTCAAACAGGCATATAAAATTAAACAAGGTTGACAATGAGTCTTTCTATTGGGACTGGGATACACCAGAACCAACATGCATATATCGATATATTCCTAGCAGCTGATATCTTTCTCAGATAAGTTGACCTGAATTAACTTATTTTATGGAAGAGTAAGACTTGCTGGGACATATTATCAGAGGAGCAAAAGGGAGGACATAGTTTGTACAGCTTCCAAAGTAAAATCAGTCATTGCATTAATTGTTTAGTTCATTGCCCAGGGCTAGTAAATAATAGATTCAGGCTGGTGAAAATTCATTCAGGCTAGTGAAAAATTGATTCAGGCTTGTGAAAGTTACTTATTTCATACATACAAAGTCCGGCTAGGTGATTATTTCTCCAATTAAAATATAATAATACATAAGAACTGTCATTGATTCCAACGATATAGCTGTATCGTCGGTATTTATTTTCCAATCAATATGCATTTTGAAATATTGATAATAAAGCCTATATAGCTAAATGAATAAAAATCACTATTCAGGGTCAAATTTGTGAGACAAATCTTCTATCGTAAGCAGAAACAGGTGTGCTGCCATAAAATAATCTGATAGGTCTAAAACATTGACTGCACACCAAGTGAGGAAATAGCTCTAGTCCATAGAAGGTATAACATTCATGACAAATATACATCTATTATGAGTTTTTGACAACATAAATGGTCTGCATAGCACTGCAGTGAAAGTATCGATATAAATCAGTGTATCGTGGATATTTATTACTTGATACATCGATATCGCCGATACGCTTTGAGCCCAATCAATGACAGCTCCATAATACATCAAGCAAGGGCTATGGAAGTTTTAAGACAATGACTAAAAAAAAACACGATTAATAGGTCAAAGCACATTATAATACAAACCTTTGCCCACAGTGATAGTAAGTGGATTACCACCTTGTACAGAGGTAAAGGTCGTTACCACGGAGAACTTCTTAGTTGCCCATGTCATGAGGTCATCAGAATTAAAGGGAAGTAAATCTCGTTTCTGTATTACAGGACGTGATGTAAGTTTCTTAAAAGCAAACCTTAGACCAGAGCCTTCGGATACCTGAAAATATACAAATAACAAAAATATAACATAAGTTAGTAATTGCTGCTGTCGTTGGTTGGTTGCCAAGGCAACCCAAACTTCAATTTGGCAACTACTAAATAAATATGGCAACCGGTATGTCAATTTGGAAACCTTAATTAAGCTACTATTAAACCAGAATGTCAAATACCTCATGAACCAATCCAAATTTTCAATTCGCAACATACCTTAATTTAGCAATGAACAATTAACAATTATTGTACAAAAAAACAATAAACCAAACCATGAAATGGCAAATTCTGTCAACAAAACTTAAAAGTCATTGACTGTCAACCATCATGTTAAACCAAAGTCACTGTGATAGCCAACAATACATTGAATTGATTTTGCAGTTCAACATCAAGTTTCACAATGGCACCGTTATCAAAATCTTTCAAGTTTCATTTTTTGTTTTATCAAATTCACAAGGATCAAAAACCATCATCAATGTGGTCATATAAGCACCCACTGTTGACTAAAATATTTTTTTTATGATTGCTTAAATATTATATGATACCAAATCAAAGTAAAAATTATTCAATATCTGATTATTTTCATTTAATCTTTTTGATATTAAATAATTTTAAGCAGATCAAACGATGTACAAAATTGAGTCCTAAAATCAAAGACAGGGACAAAAACTCTATAATTTCAAGAAGGGATGTTAAATAATTACTTATGATACTGTATCAATGGATCAGAGCAACAACTATTCAAGTTATATGAAAATGAAGAAGGATATTAACTAGTTTTGCGTTGACCCATGATTAAAGAAGATATTTCTGCAGGATATTTATTGCTGCTAAATATAAGGTTGGCAGGAAAGTTTATCAGAAATACAATCATTAACATTTAAAATTTGCTGACACAGCGAAAAATTTGTTATCAGAAATATGACAACCAACATTTATCATAAATATATGGCAGTTATTAGTACTTAAGACTAATTTTTCTTTCTATTTTTGGTTGGCCAATGTATAGGTCATATCATGGTGGTCAGTCAACTTAATCACAGTTCAGACAAAGGCTAAATTTCCGGACTAAGTTGTTAACTAGCTACTAAATGCATAATTCTGTAATCGACTGAAAACATGATTTAGAATCAGTGGTAGAACATGACAGAACTCAACAAATGTACGTCTGCCCCCCCCCCCCTACTCTGACAAGTAGACTAGCATGCTTCAGATTGAGCTAGCTGGGCAGGCATGTCAAGCTTTCAACCAGTATTAAGCACAAACCTTATACCAATGACTTACAAATGCCACACAATTAGTGCCCAACAAAATTTTCAATTAATATGGTATTTCATAAAAATACAATATATGCCATACGATCATACCAACTTTCTAAATCTACAAAAGACTCAGGAATTTAAAATCAATTAACATGTATCATATTGCAAGTTACCGCAAAGTACATCAAACAATATGAATTTTTAATAAATCTGTCAAAAAGCTTTATATAATCCTAGCCTTAATTGTGAATAGTCTGTGTGACAGGGTAAAGTCAATATTTACCCACTATGAATTTAGATTCTGTAAGGCAAGAAATAAATATAAAAACCCTCGTATTATTCAACATATTATTTAACATAAAAAAGATTAAAACTCTTCTTTCTGCTGTCATACAATTCAACATTCCATTAAGTTCATTGAGAGCATGGCAAGATTTTTTTACAAAAACAAATATTGCTAAAAAATAAAAGTTAATTTAACTCATCGTTTTTACTTCCCTTTTAACCTACATGTCACATTGTTACACTATAAGATATTTTAAGGCCAAGAGATTTTGTTTTATTTGCTTTTAAGTACTTCTGAGTCTTAAGCTACATATAGAAACTTAATGAGGAAGAAAAAAGGGCAACATGAGACACTGCTTTGTTTATTTGCATTAGTTTTTTAGCATTGCCCTCCGTGCAAGAAGACTAAGGTGGTATGGACATGTGATGCGCTCTACCGGGTGCATCAACTCTATTTCAAACCTGAGCATCCCATATCCTCTGGTAAACATTGATGACCAAGAAAGTCCTAGTTAGAATGTGTGAAAGCAGATTTGAAGACATGTAACCTGCAACATAGTGATCCCCTAGACAGGGTTACATGGAGATCAGATGTAAGAAGATCTAGCCACCTACTGTCTACCCCAGTCCACCGGCAGCAGTTGACAAATAAACCATATCCTGATTTGATTGATTGATTGATTGATTATTTCTCATTACTTAGGAGTTTTTCCATGGGATAGTTAAAGCAATCAAAATTATGGTATGGGTCAACATAAATGGTTTAAGTGCCAGTGCTACTACCATTCTACCTTGTTCCACTGATTCTAATTCATTTAGATCAGTTGTCAGTCACTGATAGAAGTGTGTGCCTAGTTACTGAGGTTAACAGCTTAATCCAGAGGTTTTGCTTTTCCAGGAACAGTGAGTAGGTTTACTGGCTGTTGTTATATAATGTGTTGCTAGGGCTTTCAACACAACAAAAAAGAAAGGATGTGACAATGCATTATGCACACTCAAACATTGTTGCTAAATTGACTGAATCAGCAACTGGGAATGGATAAACAGTAATGCTTTATTTTTTGTTTGTGTTAAGGTACTTCAGAGTCTAGCTACATTTTTGAGATAGTCAGTGCATAAGTACTCAAACATTGTTTCTGGACTAAATCAGGGCAAGGACAGAATTTTGATTTATCTGTTTTACTGTACTTTGAAGTCTAGCTACTTAATTAGGATTGTCTGAACATTGTTGCCAAAATTAAGTTATGTTAGGGAAGTCTACATAAATGCATCATTGATTTATTTAGAACTTAAAATTCAATTACATATTTAGGCTTAAGTCAGTGCATTAAGTTCTCATACATCCTTACTAGGTAAAACCATTAAGGTTAGGGTCAATACTGAAACTTTTCAAGTTTAATGCGTAGCCTGACATAGTTATGGTTCTTCTGCACTGAACTTCTGCACTATGAGATAATCTACCAGTGAAGTTTCAAGTAAGCTTTAAAAGAATTGGACTATTGCCCCTTGGACAAGAAAATACACAAAGGGCAATAACTCTAAATTATGAAGCACATAGTTATGGTTCTTGAGCACTGCACTTCTGCACTGTAAGATCTATCCAACTGTGAAGCAAACAGGGGATGTGGCTGCTGCCAAAAGTAATCTCAATAGGCACAACCACACAATTAAATCTTGATTTGCATTGTTTTACGTACCTTTAGAGTTAAGCATAACGATTGAAATTGTCAGTGCATTGTGCATTCAACTTTGTTCTTATGTGCAGGTTCATAAAACTAGTACATTAATGAAGCTTTTTTTTAGCAGGACAAATTCTTCAACTTGAATTTCAAATCAAATTTTTAGGTGATTTCAGCAATATATTGAGAATTGTCTGTGCATAAGCATTCAAACTATATAAATATTCATAAATGATGAAACTTTATAGAATAAGAGTTGACATACACTCGGGTTATCATTTTTATTTGTAAGTAGTTCAGCTGAGAACATTTATACTTAAAATCTATGTTCAGATGACAGAACTTGAACACAATGGTTTCAGAGAACCTAGTTTTCTTGATACATTTATTTAACAATAACATAACATACTTTCCTTTTAACTACAGTATTCACCATAAGTTTTATAAGACATGTTTCACTTTGTAGGTCATCTGAATTGCTTGTATTGATCATTTGATAACAGTTTCTTTTAATATGATTTTTAGTTCTGTTATACTTTAGTGTAATGATTCTAGATGGAATTATAGCTGAGACAATTAAAGTAGCTTTAAAAACTATGTTATGGAAAAAAATTACAGTGAACATGGTTTTGGAGGCTTTGTGACATTAGATATTGAATCCTATAAATATGATGCATTCATGAATTTTTTTTTTCATTTTATCATCAAGCCGAGATTTCGAATGATAGTGTCTTGAAGCGGGGATGGGTTTGAATCCAACCCGAGGAGGTTACACCCTTCCATGAAAATTTGACAATAAGGTCAATTTTTCTCCATTAATAAGGTATATGGAGTAGTTTCCAGCCTTGTGGAAGGGTAGGTAAGTACTGGTTATGAACAAGGGTCCAGGAAAGCAAGGTTATGTGTGCTGGACACTGTAAACTGACCAAAACATGTTGACATGGCGTTAAACCCAAATAAAACGAAGTCTCTTAACATTTGGTGAGAACTATACATGTATTTTTTGTTTCTTTTGTCACAGTTACACAGATTTAATGAACCTAGAAATCAAAGTTTAACTTTATAAAATTTAGCACAGTTGCAATTAGAGGCTGAAACATGTATACCGTAAATACTCTACTAAATGCCCCTGACAGGATTACATTTTCCTAAAAAAAGAGGGGGTGGGGTGTAGCAAAGAGTTTCGGTAAAGGGTGATATTACAGCATTAAATATGTAAGTATTTTTTTTTACAAAAAAGTGAGGGGAGTGTAATGCCTTAGTCCCATAAAATCATGGCTTGTTGTGGACCCGTACATGCAGACAGCCGTATGCCGTGAGAAACCTTGCGTATTAAGATGATGGTACACACATGGCACAAAACAACACACCCGTACAGAGCCGTAGCTGGAAGATATGCAAGTTTAATCTATATTCAGTCATGATTTTGTTCACGATTTAACTTAGAAACTGATAAGTGTAATCACAGCTCATCTCACGGACTCTGCTAAAAACGTAACAGTCTGTACGGGTACGCAAGAGTTCGTACGAGTCCTTGTGGAGCTTGATCTCACGGCGCCCATACAGTGCTCTCACAGCTATTTTTATGTTTATGGGACTGTAGCATTACATTTTAAATTAGGATCTCAAATTTTTGAGTAATTGCAGCCAAATAAGGTTTGTTAGTTAACCAGATGCATCCAAACTTTTTTTACATATTATTGCTGAAAAGTAAGCAACACAGATTAAATCTTAATGACCTGTGTACAGGTATTTGTGTTTCAACTTTTTTCCACAAGGGTACATTTGGTTCAAAGTTTTTCAGCTGAAAAAAACCAGTAGTGTGAGTTGGGAATCAATTTTTTAGGGGGAGGGGCATTTAATAGAGAATCAATGGTTACAATGTTGATTATAAACTAAATTTTCTATCACTTATTTCTTCCTGGTATGTGACATATAACTCTTATTCCAGACTTTTTTTCCTGATTCTATATTGATACGACAAAGTATTTCAAGTTCTTTTTTCTTTTATCGGCAATCATTTTTCCAATGAACCAGAGCTCTAGATACAAGTGGGTGAGAGACATCTAGATTGTCCCCACACGGATCTTTTATATCTTAAATCATAGAAATAAATGTGAATACAAGAACATGACATCTGTAAATCTAAACTCACAATTCTTGTGACAAAATTGAAAATGCCAAGAAAGTAATATAAGCCATCACCAAGAATAGTCACTTTTAAATCATGAACATACAGTCTCCGATGAAAGTTTGAAATTGGAAACAAAAAAGTGCCGGCAAACATTTTATGAACAGTAAAAAAGAAGACCTACCACACAGGCAAAATAGTGAAGAAGGCGATATTTTTTATTTTTTTGTTATAAGTAGGAATGCTTTAAACAAATAAAGAAAAACAAGAACCTTTGGGGCTTTTACCTTTGAACAAACACTGACAAAATAAATGCCCTGGTAATATTGGTGACTGACAACTAACAATCATTGTTTCAGCAAAACATTTAATAGGGTAAGGTGACTGACAAATGAACAAAACATTTTGTTGGTCTTACAATTAAAAAACATTCCCCTGGAGTTATTGACAATTTCTGCAAACAGTATGAACCCCCCACATCGTTTACTAGAGAGAGAGCTTATTTCTGGGACATATTGTAAAATTGTATAATATTTAATTGAACTTTTACCCACTTTTAGAAAAAACTGCATTTATGGTATTTGCTCAAACTTTACCCACTCTGAAATTCAGTGCATTATTGTAAATAAAGAGCTTTTAGCGCACAATTCAAAAATATTAAATAAATAGTACATTGCACTTCCAAGTTTGATTTTGTTCAAATACCTTATTTGTCATAATTTATGAATATTGTGTAACACTGTTAACCAAAAACAGTTAAATATAGCTGGGAAAAAGGTCAGAAACTAAAATACAGAGAATGATAAAATTAATAATGAAATAGAATTTTCTTGAATCTTTAGAAAAGGGGATATTTGACCACTGGCCTTATGATCGTAACTTTTCCATGTCAAGAATCATAATAACGTAGTTTACTCTTATAATAAAGATTAAACATCATGTATCATTACATCCAACAATATTATTGTTAATTTTATTCCGTTTTCACAGGCACAGACATTAACCCTGCTGATTTTAATACTCAATATTTGTTTGACAACCCCTGTACATTGAAATGGCTATTCATTTTTTTCGATAGTGGATACAAAAGTAATGTAGGAAATATTTAAATCAGCAATGTTAAAGTATATGCCACTGACAGTTGAACAAATAATTAATTATACGAGGGTAGGCAGTCAATTAATTATATTTGAAAAATGTAAATTATTTAATACACATGGGTTGAAGTTCAAAATATTAAACATTGTGAATATTAATATTCAATAGGACAAACTATGACATTACACTGAATGGGTGAAATTTCAGAATTATATAAATCCTGAAACTTATGATGTTAATGATTTTCAGTATTTTTACACAAGAAAAAGGAAGTCCTAAAATTCCTGAACCTCACGCCTAGTCCTTAAAATGTTCATCCATGTCAAATTAGATTCAGTCAATAAAGCAAGCATGCCCCAATAAAAAAACATTATCTAAAACGCATCAGGAATGTGTCCATAAAAACTGAATACCAGTATATATTCATTCTCAACTGAGCAAAAAATCATTGAAAAACATTGCTAAAAAGTCATTAAGAGTTAATAAAAAAAAAAAAAAATCCTGAGCTGCCAGGCAAATGAACATAAAATATTCATAAACAAAAACAGAGAGAAAAAACTCAACCCAGAATGAGTTATTTCAATAACAAAACTACACAGTGAGTTTTACAATTACAAATAAAATAACCACTTTCACAATCAATAAAATTAGCCAACAAAAATGTTCTTCAAAGCCCCAAAATTGTTGACAAATGAATCTCACATATGTAAATTTTGACTGACAAAATGAAGAAGAATAATAAAAATTCAAGAACATTAATTCTGTCCAAACAAAAAGCATCAAGTTAGATTGAATTACCTCCCCTTATAAACTTCAAGATTTAAGACATTGTTATGGCAAGAAGCCAGGTTTTTCATGGGCCATAAAATCAATCAAGTAATTTACCATCCAGAAGTGATGTCAAGTACAAAAAATCATTTGCTTTTTGTAGTGAACAGTTTGTAGAAATAAGCAGAATAGAATAGAACTGAATAGGATAGTAAAAAATCCTAAAAAAATACATTTTCATTCCTTTAATAATAATTTTTATACCATTTTTATTCAACATTTTTGGTTATTTACAATGACTGGTTCACTAACCATTTCTCACTAACTTTTTTGTCAATTTTTCATGTTATGTCTAGTGTTCATGATATGCTGCAATGTGAATAATTAAATCTAATTTACCACTGACAAGAGCCTTAACCCATAAGCCTAAAACCCAGCCCCTTAACTTATTAGCCCAAATCCTAGCACCTTAACCCATTAGCCCAATTCCCAGCACCCTAACCAATTAAGCCCAAAACTAAGCACCCTAACCTGTTAGTCAAAAGCCCAGCACCCTAACCCTTTAAGCCCAAAGCCCAACACCCTAACCTATTAGTAAAAAAGCCCAGCACCCTAACCTTTTAAGCCCAAAGCCCAGCACCCTAACCCTTTAAGTCCTAAGTCCAGCAACCTAGCCTGGTAGCCAAAAACCCAGCACCTTAACCCTTTAAGCCCTAAGTCCAGCAACCTAGCCTGTTAGCCCAAATCCCTGCACCATAAACCTATTAGCTTAAAGGCAAGAACTAGGATAAATTGATTCAGAATTGTGAAATTAGATATTCTTTTTTTATTGTTGTTTCTTGCTGGGTTATAATAAGACTAGTTGATGATTCTCTAATTACAATAAAACATTACAAATTGGTTTAAAGTTCAACAATATTTAATGTGATGACTGCTGAAGAAGAAGAAATATGACCACACTTTACTGCAAGTAATTATAATTTAGTTTTTACAAATTTATTTTAACACTACTGTAACACTAGTTCAAACACAACACAGATAAATCAGTTTTAAGTTTGTTTCCTGGTTCAAAATGTACGAGTATTTATTCCACAGCAAACACAATACGAGCATTGCCCACAAGACTGTAGTAAGTGCATTTCGCCAAAAAGCGAGTTACTTCAGTCTTGCAGGCCAACCTCGAATACTAAATTGGGTGTTGTAAAGAGGTCACAGATGTATGAAGGCTGATGACAAATATTTTAAAGGAGGAATACAAAAGAAATTAATTTTGAGGTGGCTGTTGTTAAGAAGTGATTGTTGTTGAGATATAGCTGTTATTGAGAGATGGCTGTTATTGGGATGAGGCTGTTTGTTGCTGGTGAGAGGTCGTTGTTGTTGAGATGTTGTTTTTTTGAGAGGTGGGCGAGTTGAGAATTGGTTGTGGAAAAAAAGCAACCTATTAATGTAGGATTTAAACAAAAAAGCTGTTTAAGCATGCAGCTGTAAATAGAAAGTTTTGATATAAAAGTGGCTGTTAAAAAAATGTATTTGCTAAAGGAAATGGGATGTAACAGGAAGTGGTTTTTACAGGAAAGTGAATGTTTAAAAGCAGTTTCACTGTATCCCCTAGTATTTCTAAGAATAAGTTTAAATATCTAACCAAGCATGAACTTTCTGGAATAAAAACTAAATGAAAACATAGTATTGACACAAAGTACATGACATCAGAAAATATGATACTTCAAGTCCTTATCACAGTCGTCAACCTTACGGTGCCATATTTCTGCCACCAGATAACCACGGATAGAATCTCATTTAGCAGACCCCAGATGTTTGCTGCATTCTATAACTATTGTGCCAATCTCCGTAAACAGAGACCCTGTCACGTCGAGATGAACTTTGTATCGACCAATCAATGCATAGCTTTCATCTAGACGAAAACACTATTAATCACATTTTGATTTCGTAATTTCTATTTTTAGACCAAGGTTTGCATGCAAATTTAACAGCGGTATTATCCACAGTCTGCGATTGAGTGGCTCATTTCAAATTGAGTGACGTAGACGATGTAAACAAGTTACGTATCATAACAATTTCGTCATTAATATTATGATGAGAAAAGGTCACCTGAACGTGACCTTCGTTTGGAAAAGGCCAGATCTAAATTAGCGAGTATGGGAGTGGTGAAATTTTAGATCGGGTTTTAATCAGATTGCTATTGTGCATGCTCAAAAATTTTGAATGCCATTTTGTTTTTACTGATGCCACTTATTAATTATTTCAATAACTATTTTAAAATGCTTTTTTGTTATTCATTTTGACATTTCAGCAGGGGTGGGCACGGCAGCCCCTCTAATAACAGAAAATTAGCGGCCATTACCTTCATGCCTCTGCTCACAGTAACAGCACTGCGCAAACATATTTATATTTACTTCCCCAGTCCACAAAACCTTATAACTTACAAGTTAATTAAGTAGTTTACTAGATTATGTAACTAGTTAACCACTCGTCCAAAATATGGCTAACTGGTAAAAGGTTATCAAGTAAAGTAAAGTGGATAATATGAAAAGAGATGTAGGACTGGAAAAGTATTGCCATGAAAAGAAAATGTTATCCATAAAACAATTTCACATAGGATTAACAAGAAAATAACCAAATCAGATTGTAAAACATAATTCAAATAAACACATCAAAGTGTAGAACTGTCTTTATATATATATCAGAGTGTAAAACTATCTTCAAACACACATCAGAATGTAAACTCATTTTTATAATAAACACATCATGGGGTAAAAGTCTTCTTATAAACACACCAGAGTGTAAAAGAGTCTTGAATAAACACAACTTAGTGTAAAAGAGTCTTTAAATAAACACACCAGTGTGTAAAATAGTCTACAAATAAACACATCAGAGAGTAAAAGAGCCTGCAAATAAACACAACTGAGTGTAAAATAGTCTTTAAATAAACACATCAGAGAGTAAAAGAATCTTTAAATAAACCAAATCTGACTCTTCAAGTGTACTTCTTTAAATCAGAGAAACTAAGCAGGTGAAGCTTAGAAATGTTATAAAAGATATAACATGAGATGGTAGCTAAAATAAGACAACTAAAGAAATAAAAGAATACTTGTTTATAAAAGGTTTAATATCATATAACAATGTATTAATAAAGATCAAGAATATATCATATTTTATAGTTTGTTACTGTGACTTTCTGAGTACTGTATAAGCAGATTAGTTTGCAGGATTTTACATTTTGCTATAAACTGTGTTTTTATTTTTTTGGTGCTATCAGCCCAAACAAATTCAGAGTTTCAGCACTTTGATTTAATTATTTGACCAATTTAAAATATTAAAGATCATGTTTCATTTAAAGGAGTTTAATTTTGGATATATTTATTCAGATGTTTTTATGCATAAAACAGTATGAATATATTGAAACATTTGAAAAGGAGATAATGATGGTTTACTAAGAATTGCAGCATTTATAAAAGTTAACCACATTCTACTTTCTGTTTTGATTTACTTTCACTTTTAAATGTAATGAATAATAGAAAACATATCATGGAGAAAATTTCATTTCATTAGGTGTTTGAAATTATCAATGGACCTTAACAAAATGGGATATGCAATTGTCTGTCTGATATCTGGTATATGTATGAAATTTAAATCAAATCTGTAAAAGATGCTAAGAAATTGAGCTGACAAGAAAGCTACCGACCGATCGACCAACAGACCAACCAACCAACAAGCTGATTCCTATATACGCCCAAAATCTTTTGGGGGTACATTAATGTTTATTTTCTTTGCAGTCCATGAACAGCATTAGTTTTCATAAAAATCCTAAATTTCCTGAATTTAACAATCTATTTAGCTTTTACAATTAGAACAAATACCCTTTTCAGCCCCTAAAATCCCAAAACTTCAAGATCATTCCTGAAAACTTTAAACCTTGCACACAAATATCAGTTTCTCTCAAGAAAGGCCCAAAAATAGAAAACTTGCAGAATTTAGCTGACAAACAGTAACCTGCGTTTATTTGTAATAATATTTTTGTTCAATTGTTAATAAAACATTGTCACATGGTTATATAACACACTATTAATATATCTCATACAAAAATAAGTCTTTAATTGTACACAATTTCTTTAAATTTTTTATACAGAATGTAATCACGAACCTGGGATCATTTTTCTTGACAAAAAATTAGAAATATTAATATTAATTGATAGAGTGGGTGGCTCTTACAAAAAGAGACAGCTATATTAAGTCACGATAAATACTTTGATAAATATTTCTGATATGTATTACAATAGCTGATCCGCTGAAAGGGACATGTAGCGGTCCTTTGGCACATTTATATCTAAAAAAAAAATATGTTGAATATTCCCATAAAGTGTCTGTGACTATAATGTCCATAGAGATGGACCATAAAAGAGACTGGTGTTCCTAAATGGGTCTTTAAATAGTAACCCTAATTATCATCTCAAAAATGGTCACCCTAAATAATGTCTCTGAATGATGTCCATAATTGGTGTCCTTAAATAATGTCCCCTGATGTTATCCCTTAGTGTTGTCAGTAATTTGGAATTCTTACATAGTGTCCCTCTATAATGCCAATGAATGGTGTCCCCAAATAATGTCATGGATTCTCAATAATTGCCATGTCCAAGACTTGGTCCCTTAACCCTTATCATGCTAAGAAGGATAAAAAGTTGCACCAATCTTATCGTTTTCTCAATTCTTAGCACTAACTAGACTTGCACTGCAGGTAATCACTCTGATCAATATCTGTTAAAATAATTAAGCAATGGGCAGAGCTAATACCAGAACCAATGAATACAGCATGATAAGGGTTAATAGTGTCCCCAAATGTTATCCCCCAAATGTAAAACCACATAATCTAAAATCCCCAAACTGGTAAATTCATAACATTACGACTATAGTTACTACGACGACATACCAACACAAGTATTCTATTTATAGAGACTCCATTACAGTGTTAACATACATCAGAAAATTTGACATCTTAAAAGTAGAAGAAAAAACATACAACAAAATTCCACCATCATCATAGTCTATGCAAACATATGTAAACCATATGTAAATACAGCATTCAGGGAAGGAAATAGAACTATTACCAGGAAAGTCTCACCCCAAGGTCTCTTTCCAGGAAAAAACACAAAAACATATCATTGAAATTTCACTTTATTATATATTCATGGCTCGTTTTTTGAAAATATCCCCATTGTTTAACTCCCAATATTTTTGGATTAATTTTTCAAATTCAACTTCCAAGGATGACAAAGAAGCCCCCCCCCCAAATAATATATTTTGCCAAATTTTATTAAAATTCCAGCAGAGAAAGCTCTGATTCAGCCCCTGCATTTATGACCATTGCCATATCAGTGATGACCATGTTTCAACCATATAAACCATCAATTCTATCTGACATCCCCTTCCATACCTGTACCTTGCATTTGACAACAACATTATATCAAATCAATGTTGACAAAACATAATATAAAAGATCTAACTGTTACATAAAAACTAAACCATGATATTAGAACATCACCTGATTACTGGTTTGTTCCAGAATCATCACAATACAGAGCCCTCCAAAAGTCCTAGGATGAAATCCTGTTTTTAAGGAAAATTGGATTCACATTTACCAATGATGAAAAGAAACTAAAGAGTCATCTGAGCTTATTTCAAATTCAGCATTCAGGGCTCGAATTTAAGTTCGCATACTTGCAAAATGCGAGTTGATTTTGAAAATTGCGAGTAACTTTTATTTCAACTCGCAAATTTTTGCAAGTTAAAATCGAAGCATAATTACCGTCTTAACTGTTGAGACCCAGATCAGCATTGAAACGTCCAGATAGATCGATAGATTAATTAAAGAATCTATAGGTCTATAATCTTTGCCTATCCAAATAGGCAATAGCAATAACTTCATTGTTCTATCTACAGTTAATATAGTAGGCCTTCTATGTTGTTTTATATAGAATATGAGAATAGAAATTATGTATGCTATTAAAAATTTTGAAAAATAATGCAAGTGATTTTTCATTTTGCCCATTGAAATAAAATCAACTCGCAAAAAATTGCAAGTCCAAAATTTTGTTAAATTTGAGCCCTGAGCATTGATTACTTTATTAAAATATGATTCAAACTATGTTATTATTAGGTTGTATTCAACCGTCAGTGGTGCAAACATTAACCCTGCTGATTTGAATATTCACTACAGTACTTCCGTACTCATGATCAATATAATTACATTTAAATCAGGGGAGTTATGGTATAAGCCTATGATAGTTGAAAAAATATGTATACAAATAAACTGAAGTTATTATAGGTAAATGACTTGCAGTAACCACATTTGGAACTCCTCAGCTATTTGCTACGAATAACCGCGGACATATTTAGGCGCCATTTTGAAACTACGGGTGTTGAAGTAAACAAATACATGATTGTTCAGGCAATGAGTGATGTTTCATTTTTAGTCTGTAAATCTGAAATAACACAGTTCAATGATATCGCTAAACAATATTTGGTTCAATATATAACATAGAAATATGTTTTGACAAAGATCTGTGTGTATACTTCAAGAACTATTTTGCATAACCATTACGTGCTTCGCCTGTGCTTTTGCCTTGCTTAGGTAGTAAAAACCCAAGCAGCCAGGGTAGACCCCCAAAGAATCCTTCCGAGATTATTCATTCATGAAAGGTCGAGGTGTTCCGAATGGCAGTAATCATACATTAGTTTTCTTAATGTCATCAGTGTAAGAACTTTTGGAGGGCACTGTCTAATATTGAGGACATAATACAAATACCATACAATATAGTACATTCCTTATCTTAACAACACTACTATACACCTACAGAATATATCATTTTGTTTCTTTGTTTTTACTCCATTTATTAACATTGTTTCAGTTATTTATGACTTTCTACTTTTACCAGCTTTATGCACTAGTTTCTTAAGTGGTACAAGCTTACAGTAATAATGACCTTTCACGATAAAAATGATTTTATAACCAAATATTATGTGTCCAAAAATTGGTGCCACTCTGCCCTCTTCATTTTAAATTCTAATAATCTTTGCTCTAGCCTTTCTTTCCCATGGAATTCGAAATAAAACCTTACTAACATAAAAAGTTCTAAATTTAACAAGAAATGTAATTTGGAAACCATATTAAAGCCAGATTTTCATCAAGATCTGACCATAAATGACAGAGATATCCAACATATTAAAAGCTTTAATGCAAAAAATACAAAGGGAAATAATCCATAATAAAGCCAGGTAGAGTTGTGGTTATTTTCTAATTCTGTTCATCACATGGTTTGTTATCATCTTATGAACTTTCAAAAAGATCTGACAATAAATGACAGAAATATATGGTAAAAAAACAAACTTTAACACAATTGTTAACGACACTGGACGCCCGCCTGACCACCCACCCGTCAGGGATTCGCCAAACTATAAGCCGATTATATTTCATTGAAAATCCGGCTAAAAATTATTTACTGAGCATGATGTACAAAATAATTAATAACATTTAAAGATCATATTTTATCACAGCAATTGAGGTAATACCAATACCATACCAATACTGAGCAGCGATAGCACAAAAAAAGGGAACTTCCTTATTTCCATCCCAGACCCCAAGCCCCTGAAGAACTTTGAAGTAAACTTGAATATTACACAAGTTTTTGGAAAAACACCGCTCAGCGAATAAAAAACGAAAGAAATAGATGATGATGAAAGAAAATGTAAAATCAATAACAATGTAAAAGTAAAGGGAACATACTTAACGCCTTTAGGAATAAACAAAGAACATCTCGAAACAAAGAAAACAACAAAAAAACACTTCAACAGACAAACTGTTCCTCTTAACTCTATTGTTTTATTGAGGGAGGAACGATCAATAATTTTATTCTATGTAGTTAGTTATATTGTTATAAACAAGTTATGTTGCTAACAGTAACACCATTCCAGCAGGGGGTCAGAATTCTACATGGGATATAGCCAGCAGGAGAAACTGTTTTCTTGAATGTTTCGGTAAATTGAAATCGGTCAGAAGGGTTTGACTTGAACACTATCCCAGGATTCTGAGGATCCTAAAAACCAGGGAGAAAACCCTGTGACCTTTAGCTGGGGATTCTGTCAGGAAGCTTGTGTTGGTTCAAATTACCAAGAAATTCAATAATACACGTTAAAATTAAAGCAAGGTTTTCGAAGTCTATTTTTAGTATCACTATTCAGTTGAATCTTGACATTAACTTCCCTGATCATCGAGTCACACACCAACTGTTAACATATTGCGCAAATTGCAGCCACAGCATACAGTGCATGACCCTAACAGCTACCAATTTACACTTGGGTGGAGTGAAGTAACTGCAGGTAAATTTCTTGCTCAAGGAAATTAGCAGTGCCCCTTGTGGGATTTGAACCCAGGACCTCTCGATCCCTAAGCGTGCGTTCTACCACTAGACTACTGCTCCTACTTTACCAAATAGATGTTACGTTTAGCCTAAAAATGCTAAACAATACAAAAATACAAAATCTATTTGGTACGACCTAACTAAATCTAACATACTTAAAAACTTCACCTATATGCACTGGTTGTCTGACTGATATAGGACATTTACTGGACAATCGATTTAGATGACCACAGGAACCTTAAACACGTCAGTGGTTTTAATCAAAACATGAATTTACACTAGTTTTCTAAAACAACCAAATTCCAGGAAAATTTCCATACGAAACTAGGTCACTGCTGTGACATTAGCATCAAAATAAATTGTCCTGAAGTTTCCAATAAACAACTGGAAAAAAAAATATATCGGAAAAACAGAGAACCATTATGATGATTAAGTAGCATTAAAACAAAAGTCTAAGCGCAAAAAAGTATTCCGTTCAAGGTCATATCACCCGTCTTTTTTTTATTCCTAGCGAGAAAAAAAATAATTGAAAAAAAAGTTTCAGGAGAAAAAAAAAATGTATCATCGCTGATCAAAAATAGAGAATTAATAGTCTTGTTAGACACATGTTAAAAATGTGTTTTCAGAGCAAACCTACATAGCAGGAAATATTGTTTCTCAGTTTTTTTAGTAATATTTTTTTTTGAATTATTGATAAATCAATCCTGCACTTTTTTCCCCTTCTCCAAATCAAAGACAAAATGAAATTGCAATACAATACACATTTCTCTCTCTCTCTTTCTCTGTATAACTAGGCTAACCATCTTCTTAGCATCCTGGAATCCCAGTTAGAAAGAAACAAGAAGAGAAAAAACAACTATTTATACAAGAGAGCGTTTTTTTATGAGTAGGGAAAATAATATTGGCAATTCACAATGGTTGTCAAGTGAACGAGAAGCCACATAACGAAAGTACGCCAAATAATTGACCCTAGTAACTTCATGAATATTCTGTACAACAAAAATCAATTGATATTGTCATGTTTTCAACTCCCATTGTAAATACACTACTGAATTTGTTAATATCTAAAATATGAACATTAATGTAACAATAAAAAATGTTCTGGTTGTTACAGCAACAAGAGGTGAAATAGTTGAAGTCGATTTTGTTTGTTTCTCAGTGTTCAGTCATTTTTAATGATAAAAATGATAGGCTAGGCTCTATCCTATGATGCTAAGAGAGCATCTTTAACCACTCCACCATAAATGCATAAAATAGGGGTGAATTTGTTGAAATTGGTTCGATTGATTTTGTCAGTTAGTAGTCATACCCATAGTCAACTTTAAGTGAAATACTACAATTATTGTATGAAAGTGAGCATCGTTAACCACTCTACCAGGTCCCATTTATATGACAATTGTATACAGTGATTGTTCTTGAGCAGAATACTGGCAAAGGTGCTCCATCCCATTCAAAATTGGCTCAGTGCCTTGGAAATGCTTTAGTGAAATAAAGCTTACTCGGATTGTCTCTACCCCTATTAGCTTTAAAACACCTGCCAATTTTGTAGTTTTCCTCTAAGCAAAAACAAGGCATTTCCTTGCTTGCATTTACCAGCACATCAACTCAGAGAGGCAATATTTGGGCAAGTCAAAGTCCAGGAGAAATGATGACCATGGTCATCAATGGTGACTACAGTTTTTGATGGTGGACCTTGACATGTCATGGTCAGCCATCAAATAATGTGACGGAACATGAATAAGAACAATAGACACAGACCATGAACCGCCATGGTTGAACATGATCAGCGAAAAATTTTCCTTTGACCAAAAATTTGAATCAAATATTTATGATCCTTAAACCAATATTTTTGTATTACAGCCTTAAGCTATGAAAAGTGGTTTACTGTTGATGTTAAACAACATGTTTGGTTGTTGTTTTCTTTTCTGTGGTGGAGTTTTACAGCCTCTTATCTAAGCTGCCTGCAGGGTTTACAATATTAAGGATTTTGTACTCAGTAGAACCCATGAGTTGAATTGTTTAACTCAGTGAACTTGTAGATAGATGATGGAAGGAATGTGAATGAAGGATTGCATACTGAGAAAATTCAGAAGGTTCTAGTCAGTCTTCGCCTTCACTCATCTCATCGGGGCACTACATTAATTTTTAAAGTAGGTTGCCCGATTGAACAACTCGCTATATATTTTACTTGCCAAAACCAAATGTTTACTAGCAGTTACAAGTTACTTCAACCCCAAATATAGTTCGTCAAAAGCAATCGGCTCAGACCTTTCATGTCGAGCCCTGACTCACTTAATCCTGGAGACCAGAACAATTGAAAGTTGAATCAGGCAAGCAAAATTCATGATTTACAATCAGTGGCATGGTGGAGAATCAATGTAGAAATTATTTCATGACCAAGTTTCAAGAAAGTATGCCCCACCCAGGTCAACTTATGACCCCTTGATCAGTACATTTGTAGAAATTGTTACGTAAGTAAGCTTCAAGAAAGTATACCCCACCCAAAGAATCGATCCCTTTGACCCCATAGAGCTCGAGCCGGTAAACGGATCATATTGAAACTTTACGCACCGTCTTAATAGGTGGATGGCGTGAGGGTATTAAAGTTTCAGCTGGATGGACCTGGCAGTTTGGGTGCTGACTTGTGTGCGCTAGCAACAGTGGCAATTGGACGTCTGTTAAAGTCAAGCCCTGACAATAAATGTAACTGCACTTCAGGTTTAACTGTAAAACATAGGTAGGTTTTCTAGAAAGAATCAAAACATTACAACAGCATTTCTAAGCAGTTCAAGATTACATCTTCACAAATATGCATCAAACCATTCTAGAAACATTGTGGTGTTTTTTTCTGTAAGAAAATTCTTCTAATACCGTACACTTTCCAAATAACAACCTTACAAGCTTTATTTGTTCTGTTATATTGTGATTATTTTTATCTCTTTAAATATTCATGTACAATATCCATTGTTTTCAATACACCATGCATAATTGTGTTCTATAATATTTTTGTGCAGTGACCAGGGCACCATACCATCAAAAAACTTACGACAATTTAACATAACAATACAGAAGGATTTACAACTAACATCAGTCGTAAGAGGCTTGATAATATGGACCCCAGATGATTAAAACGTTATTTATCAGAAATGATAAAACATTTTTCAATATCAATATCATTATAAGTTTTATCTCCTTGTTCATGGTCAAATCCACCATTTTGAAGTTTTTCAAATCAAGAATATATTATATATTAGTTTTAAAACACCACAGTCAATAGTCATATGAGACAGATATTTCATCTTACCATCAAGCACACTGTCCTTTCATCATCAGTTCCAGACTATTATCCAACAATAACAATGTAACCTGCTTTCAGTCAATAGCTCTATTTGGTAAATTAAACAGTAGAGTAATGCTACAGTCCCATAAACATAAAAATAGCCCTGAGGCCACCGTACGGGCACCATGCGATCAAGCTCCGCAAGGACTTGTATGAACTCTTGTGTACCCGTACAGACTGTTACGTTTTTACCAGGGTCTGTGAGATGAGCCATGGATACACATAATTATCAGTTTCAAAGTCAAATCATGAATAAAATCGTGGCCTAGTTTGGCTTAAACTTGCATATCTTCCCGCTACAGCTCTGTCCGGTGGTGTGTTGTTTTGTGCCATGTGTGTACCGTCACCTTAATATGCAAGGCTTCCCACGGCCGACGGCTGTCTGCATGAAATTGTCAACTAGCCAGACTATTTTTTTTAGCCCTGGGCTAGTAAATTAAGCTAAGACTGCAGTTACAGTCATATGAGAGGGAAGTTAGTAAAGTTGGTCTACATGCACAAGATACCAACACACTATTATATTTGACCTAAGAGTTATTAACTAACTAATATAAAATAAAGGAAACTGTGACATATTTATGATCTCTAGATTACATTTCTGGCTTTTGTTACAATGTAATGATCATTGAAGGTTAGTTAAGGCAATGTAAACAATATGTTATATAGACAACCCTCTTGATATAAACACAACTTTACAACTATCTCTAAACATTTAAAATCAGCTACCTCTAAACTTTAACCAGCTTCTCTTCAACAAGCACTGTTCAGGGCTCGAATTTAAGCTCGCATACCCACAAAATGTGAGTGGATTTTAAAAATTGCAAGAAACTTTAGATTAAGCTAAAAAAATTTGCTAGTTAATATCAACAAAAAAGATAACTGTCTAAACTTATGAGACTAAAATCAGCATTGAAACGGCCGATTTACCCAAAATGTTCGATATTCTTTGACTATTAAACAATTATGCCCTTGTTCTCATAATCTACATTTGAATATATTACTATGTTGTTATTATATTGCATACATGAATAGTAAATTGTGTATGCTATTAAAAATTGGAGAAAAAATGCTAGTGATCTTTTCATTTTGCAAGTTGAAATAAAATTAACTCGCAAAAATTTGCAAGTACATTTTTTGTTAAATTTGAGCCCTGCTGTTTTACAAGAATCACTTATCTACAACATTCACCTCTCAACAACAGTCATCACTTGACAACAGCCACAGCCACAGAGCTAGCTCAGTCAGTAGCGCACAAGTCTACTGATCAAGGCGTCATAGGTTCAATTCACAGGCGGGGCATATTTTCGTGTAGCAAGGGTCATGAAATAATTTTCTACTGCCATCCTTTTCTTGGCCAATTATTTTTGCTAGAAATTAACAAAAAATCTTAACTCTCTAATGAGAAACAAAAGCTGATCATATGATTAACTTTAACAAGAACGGAGAGCCGAGAGCCATTGGAAAAGGTTACACTATAAGAGAACAGAAAACCAGTGGAAATGTTAAACAATAAGAGAACAGAGAACTGGTGGAAAGGTTACACTGTAAGAGAACCAAGAACCATTGGAAAGGTTAAACTATAAGAGAACAGAGAACTGGTGGAAAGGTTACACTGTAAGAGAACCGAGAACCATTGGAAAGGTTACACAATATACGAGAACCGAGAACCATTGGAAAGGTTAAACTATAAGAGAACCGGTGGAAAGGTTAAACTATAAGAGAACCGAGAACCAGTGGAAAGGTTAAACTATGAGAGCACCGGTAGAAAGGTTACACTATAAGAGAACCGAGAACCAGTAGAAAGGTTAAACTATAAGAGAACCGAGAACCAGTGTAGAGAACAGAGAACTGGTGGAAAGGTTAAACTATAAGAGAACAAAAACAAGTAGAAAGGCTACACTATAAGAGAAAAGAGAACCAGTGGAAAGGTTACACTATAACATTATAATTGAATAATAAAAGTTTATAAATAATCACACAACGATATCATTTACACATAATTATGAATGAGGAAGTAATTAATTAATAATTTCATGTCTTAAAACAATTAACACCGTCATAAAACCTTTAATTAGCAAGACCTTGGTCATATAAATACTTCTAGTTTAAGGACAAACTTTAATTAGGAAGATATTTGGTTATATAGAAAATTTTAATTTAAGGACAAATTTACTACAGTTCGTACAATATAACAAAACATGTTTGTGTAAACATTAACAAGAAATGTAATGCAGAAACCACATTAAAGCCGGATTTAAAAACTTCTACGCAAAAATTACAAAGGGATATAATCCATAATAAGGCAGGGTTTTTTTGTACCAACTATACTCAGTGATATCATAAGTTCTTGAGGAGTTCTTAAAAACTGGCATTGAACAGTTTAAGAACTCTTACTCTTGAACAGAACATGAACATGAGGGCAAGGGTTCAATATTGTTTACTTATAAATATCACTTATATACCCTCAAAATACAAATATTCAAAGACTCCCATTAAAATTGTGATTTATTATGACCAATAGAATATGAACTTCCAATGAATGGCAAAATCATGAGATTGAGAGCTATTAAAAAATGGTCTTTTATTACATATAACACACAGGGTCATAAAAATCAGTTTATATAATGTTTAACAATAGTCATTGAACATTAATTATCAATAAAAAAGTCATTTTAATATTTTTTTCAATACAACTATTATGAGGAGATTCAAAAGACATTGGAGTAAAGTAGATTTCAATCAGTGTGGGGAATCACGTGACCTATATGGTTCCTAACACAGCAATAATGAAGACCAGATCAACAAATTTAGATGAAAAAGACAAGATAAATGACATTTATAAATAACAGATTTTTTATCAGACCTAGTGCAGTCTAAGCAGCAGAACATTCTCTTTCTAGGGGTAGTTCTCCCAACCCCACAACAGTTCTAGTTTTCTAGATTACCACAAGGTTTTGAACGAGTCGAGAGTATTTTGGAAGAACTTCGAGGTAATCTAGAAATTTAGAACTGTTGTGGCACTACTGCTAAAAAGCGAATTTTAAAAAAGATTTACTGGCAATACACCTTTCAAACCAAAATGAAATCTTTAAAAACATATTAGAGTAAAAAATATTTATACTCAAAACCAAAATACTTTAGGGAGCTTAAATTAGTAGCAAAAATGAAATCAGGTTATATGCACTTAAAAAGCCTAAAATTTCAAACTAATCTAATACAAAGAAAAATAATTAACAAAAAGATGCATTCCAAAATTACAAGAAAGAGTAAAAAAACTATCAAAAATATCTTCAAGCTTAATAAATTTTCTCACAATTTTTAGAGTTGATAATTCAAATTGTGCAATTCTAAAATGGATTTCTCACAAGTAAAAAGACCTTACAGGTTAGGGAATTCCCCAGAAGACTCAATCTGTCTCTCATGACAATGCTTGTAGGCTTGTATGAGAAATAGCATGATATGTTTTTAATAAAATTTGAAGCCATATAATTTTTTTTTTTGAATATGATTAATATTCTTTTTAAGGGCGGCATTTTATGATCTATCAAGGGACCACTGTCACCCTTTAGAAATTTTTAACTATTTTCAAGAAGAGCCGAGAATAGGAATTGATCAAAATAACACAACAAACATCACCATCATCACCATCATCATCATTTTTATCATCAAAACTAAAATCATCACCATCAACACCACCACCACCTTCATCATCAATTACAAAACTGATCATTTTTCATTGTCAACACAACAACCATCATCATCATCATCATCAACAACAAAATGTTGTCATCGTTATTTTTACAATCAACATATTAAGTCATAATCATCATCATCATCACCATTATCATCAATATCAAAACTGTTGGCACCATCATTTTTACTATCGACATTGAAGGAATTCTAAGTTAAAGTCTCACGAAAATATTTCTGACTCTGCTTCAGAATTCCAACACATCTCGACCAGCTGTCGGGACAAAAAGGCTACATAGCAGATTTAGATATCATCTAAAATCTATCAACAATTATGATAAAAATAATGAAAACTTAATCACCAATTGCGCTAGAAATAATAAAACAGTAACGGTGGTACAGTACGTTATCAGGAACCCCATGCATTTTATCTCCGATCATCCATGAGTAAAAAAACGTAAGAATGTCGACACGATAATGCAACATTGACAGACGGACAGATAGACAGACATATTCGTGGCAACCAAACAGAATAACAACATTACAACTAGGGGGGAAATAATACCTAAAGTGTCTAGAAAAAATAGCAAACAAAAGTTCCGACACAAGTATGAAGTGCTGAGAAAAAACGAAAATGTACCAAGAAAAAAACACAAAGAAAAAACCCAAGAATGTACAGAGAAAAAACTTCTGGAGAAAGCTATAAAAGTTAGGAAGAGAATTCCAAACGTGCCATAAGATATGTATATATTTAGTAGCAATATTAATTAAATGATATGTTATCAGATTGGATCAGAGAAAGAGAGGGTGGGGGATACAGTATAAATATTAGGCTTGTATATTATAGTAATAATGTAATGCAGCGCCGGCCCGACTAGCGATGGATGTTAAAGGATCCGACGTACTGCAAAACTTTAAGTAGCTGCTGCTAGCCTGCTGATGTAAATGCTACTATGCTTCTACTACTAATGTGTTGCAATCTAATATTGTAGCGTTGCTGCGCTGCCTGCTGATTTAGATGCTTCTAAGCTACAATGCTTCTAATAGAGTTGCGTAAACTGCTAATTATGCTGTAAGCAGCAAGATGGTGTTTCTGACTACTACTTAATGCGAAATACGAAGCAAGCGTCATTCGAAGTTCAACAATTTATTCATCAACAGATTAAGCAAAGTTCAATATCAATGACACACAGATACACAAAGTTCATTAATTAAATCAATCACAAAGTTCATTAACTAAATCAATCGCAAAGTTCCTACTTAAAATTATCACAAAGTTCCTAACTTAAAATTATCACTAAGTCCTAAAATTACTTAAATTTAACACACAGTATTCACACAGAGATTTCTCTTATTATTTGCATATATTCATTTCATTTCTTAACTTCATAAAAACTGACCACAACTTATATAGCAAAGTTTCAGAATATGACATATGGAGCAATTATTTGAGAATCTGATTGAGATATTTCAAAATTTCACACTTTAAATTACATAACAATAGAGAAATATTTGAAACCAAATGGTAAGAAAATAACTATACAAGGCCATTATATAACAATTACTTGATTTTACACAGAGACACTATTAGAGAAACGGACTAGATGCCTAAACAGCTCAATCAGTGACAACAAAACAACATATCCATGCAACAGATGAGAGAGACTTTGGTGAAAGGTCTAAAACTAGTGGCTAGTGGCTAGCTAAGTTGGTAGTACACAACTGATCAAGGGGTTGTGGGTTCAATTTCCAGGCGGGGCATACATTTCCAAGTTTTGTCAAGAAATTATTTATACCGCCATTCTTCCTCCTTCCACTGATTCTAAATCATAGTTAACAGCTAAATCTAGAAATTTAGCCTTTCCATGAACAATGAGTAGGTTGAATGACAGTTGAGATATGACCTATAAAATGTGTTGCTATGGCATTAAACCCAAAATTAAAAAAAAAACAACAGTATTTCACTATTTTGCAAGAATACATTACTCATACTTGAAGACCAATTTAACAGCTTTTATTTTTAGAAGATAAAATTGTTTAAAGTGTCAACTGGGATGACAAATACATGACATTGTAGAGAGTGGGCAGACAGTAATGATATTGTAACTATTACAGTACAATTTTGTAAATATCATCATTATAATGACCTGTTTACCAACATTAGTGATGGGAGGATAATAATGAATTTTTTAACTTGGCATGTCCATATAAAGCCACTATATGAAGATATATACATCAACAGTACACGTCAAGGCTTTTTTTCATTACTTGTGGAACGGGCCTGGGCCTTTTTATACATAGAGCATTTTGGGAAATTTTATCGCAACTTCGTAGATAGGGGCACAAAAAATCAAGTTAAACTCCAAATTTGGGAAAAACTGCATGAATTTAAGTTCATAGCTTTATAAAATACTAGATTGTATCGATATTCTAAAATGCGAATCGATATCAGATCATCTGTGAAGAATTGGTGATACATCGATATCGCGACTCCCGATGACGGTCCTAGTACAAACTGTGTGCAATGACAGCATTATGTAATAGATAACCTCAAATATTACAATGTTTGGCTACAGGTCTTTTAACAACAAATATACTCTTCATTATTTCCAGAAACTATTTGGCAGACATACAGTTCTTGTTATCCCATAAATATATAAGGCAATATGTAAAAAAATTCTTCGATTTGCCGTTTCCCGACCCTGTTTTGCATTCAGCATTGCTCATTTGGAGAGTAGGTAGTTTTACATTCAACTAAGTAGATAAATTTTGCAATTAATGTTTGTGTAATTTTAGAAATAAAATTTGTTTGGAGGCATCAATTAAATATAATAAGTCCGTTTTTTTAGCTCAAACGCAAAGATGAAAATTCAAGGAAACTTTACAAGTGGCCTCAGATAAATGTATCTTATATACATAAATATATATTGTACTTAACATCTAAGAATGTAAAAATATCTCTAATATGCACTAAACATGATCTCATAGTGGCTGAGCATAATGGTGGCTCAATCAAGGAAGGTAGGGTGGACGGTCTACTCCCCCCTTGCCTTCACTAAACATGATCTTATGGTGGCTTAGCACAATGATGGCTCTACCAGGGAAGGTAGGATGGGTGGTCTAACCCCCCCTTTGCCAGCACTAAACATGATCTTATGGTGGCTTAGCACAACAGTGGCTCAATTAGGGGAGGTAAGGTGGGGGGGTCAAACCTCACCCTTACCTTAAATGGAACTTGAAATGATTCAGTTGAACTTATTGGCTATGGAACCCCAAGAAAAATCACATGTCACCCGCCTGCTTCAAAGCCCTTGAAAATGTAACATTTGTGCCAAAATGGAATAGATAAAAAAAACAGTGATTTCCAAGTGGGTCCAATTTCCCAGGAATTTCTCTGTATTTTTTTTTTCAAAGTGGTGTTTTAAGCTGATGACATTTTTCTTAATTTTCAAATGGATCCATTTTTATTGTGTGCCAGGAAGGGAATTGCGACAAATAACAAATTTTTAATTTTGTTTAGGTCCAATTGTTTCTTACTTTATGCGAACTAAAATTCCTCAGCGAACCGAACAACTCGCCCCCCTTCCTCTTCCAAGCTCCAAATCATTTTATATTTAATCATATACTAAACAAGCTGATGTCAGTTTTGTGGTTAACATTTTGATAATATTCCGAGAAATACACAAGGGATATAACGTACCAGTATCAAAATAATTGTATGATTCTAAAATACACATTTTGTATAATTCTGTACCGTAAGAAACACTGAACTACAGCATGTTGTAATAGTGATATATTGGTGCATTGAATAAGAAGACATGTTTTATCTATGTTCTATCTGTGTCGTCTGCTAATATATATGTTAACAACGGGTACAGTTAGATTATGTAAAAATGCAACAATAATCATTAGTCTCATACAGGTACTTGTAGGCGTGGCAACAATGATCATCAGTCTCATATAGGTACTTGTAGATGTGGCTACAATGATCACCAGTCTCATACAGGTACTTGTAGGTGTGGCTACATTGATCACAAGTCTCATACAGGTACTTGTAGGTGTGGCTACAATGATCACTAGTCTCATACAGGTACTTGTATGTGTGGCTACAATGATCACTAGTCTCATACAGGTACTTGTATGTGTGGCTACAATGATCACAAGTCTCATACAGGTACTTGTATGTGTGGCTACAATGATCAGAAGTCTCATACAGGTAATTGTATGTGTGGCTACAATGATCATGAGTCTCATATAGGTAATTGTAGGCATGGCTACAATGATCATGAGTCTCATATAGGTAATTGTATGTGTGGCTACAATGATCATGAGTCTCATATAGGTAATTGTATGAGTGGCTACAATGATCATTAGTCTCATATAGGTACTTGTAGGCGTGGCTACAATGATCATTAGTCTCATATAGGTAATTGTAGGCGTGGCTACAATGATCATGAGTCTCATATAGGTAATTGAAGGCATGGCTACAATAAATTTAGACTAAGGCTTTTAAACAATTGTGTAGTCTGCTAATATACAAGTTTACAATGAGTACAGTAAGGTATTGCAATAATGTAACAATGATTATCAGTCTCCTACAGGTACTAGAAGGCGTGGCTACATAGATCATCAGTCTCATACATGTACTTGTAGGAGTGGCTACAATAAAAACAAGACAGATTACACGTTTCTCAAAATTATTTTTCTTAGAATTCTTATGTAGATCTAAGTGCATCTCTGCAACAACCTGACAAACCCAGATTATTTAAGATTCAAAGCTAATGGTACAAACTATTCAACCTTGGCCCAAGCTACAGTCTCCACCTTAAATTTTTACAAGCACCAGCCCAAATTTAGTATGTTGTATTGTAATAAGCCCAACATTTAACTAAGCTTGAATATACTGATTAATTAATTTCTACTAGCCAGAATAATTTTTCACTAACTCCTAGCATCAGGCTTAGTGTGTTAAGAAGTAGGCCACAACTAGATTTTGCAAGTGTCATTATTAAACTATAAACAAAAACAATGCCACTTCATACTAATATAAAACAAGAGAATACTAATATCAGAGTTTCTAAATAATTATACAGAAGAAAGAATACGGTTAATGTCCTTAGAAGACATTTCACTACATAACTAAACTAATTTCTGAGTTCAGAAAAGTTATCTTAGACAGAAATAACTAAGAATTTCATATCTATCTTGGTAAGGCAGATCATTATACATACAGTAAAGTTTTGCCATAAAGACTACCTTAGTTATAGCAAATCATGCCACTTGTGACAACTTTTAAGTCCCAGATGTTAAAATTGAGAAGAAAAAAGGTCCCTAATATTAATACCATTCCACTTACTAAGACCTTTAATTTAATGGCCCTAATAGTGAAACATAACTGTTTTTAATAATTTATTTATCATAGACCAGAACTCACTAACCCTTCCAACAAAAAATAACAATTTTATTAAGCATCCTTCCCAAAAAGGAACAGACATTTTATTTTTGTTTTGCACCTTTTCCAAATGGGAACAATTTTTTAGCACCTTTTCCAAAAAGGAAATGACAATTTTATTTAGCACCTTTTCCAAAAAGGAAATGACAATTTTATTTAGCATTTTTTCCAAAAAAGAAATAACAATTTCATTTTGCACCTTTTCCAAATGGGAAGTAAGAATTTTGCTTTGCACCTTTACAAATTGGAACTGACAAGTTTGTATAGCACCTTTTTCAAAAAAAACCCTGACAATTTTAACTTGCAAACCTTTTCTGAAAACAACTGACAAACTCTAATTTCGCACCCGTCTACAAGGAACTGACAATTTCTTCTTGACAAAATGTAAAAAACTTTCATGAAAAGTGTCTAGGAACTGAAAAGTTATCTTGACAAAATTATGTAGATCAATTGATTCCATACAGCAAGAATGTAAACATGTTCTTGTTAAAGCTACAAGCTCAAAGATCTTGGTCATTTTTACATATTAAAATTACCATTCAGGTCTGTTATTGAAGTAGATCTAAGAAAAATATTATCCAAAGGCAAACTGACCGATACATAGTGAAATAGTAAAATTAAAGTAAACAAATGCACTACTCAGTGATACTAGCAGGGAAGGTATTTTATACATAAATCACCATCTTATACAGTTTGAGCTTTGCTCGCAAGATTGTAGTAAGTGCTTTACATGAAAGAGTGAGTTACTACAGTCTTGAGGGCATCCTTCAAGCTGTATGTCCACTTGCAATAAATAGTAATTACCAGAACATTGTTTTACTATTTTCAAAATGTTTCTATACTTTTTTGAGAAAAGTTGACATTTTACTTAGATGTTTGTTTTGTTTTGTTGGGTTAAACGCCATAGCAACACATTTTATAGGTCATATAACGGAGGTTAGTCAACCTACTCACTCCTCCTGGAAAGGCTAAATCTCTGGATTTAACTGTTAAGCAACTACTAAGCACATCCTTTCGTCAGTGACTGGCAACTGTCCTACATAATTAAGAATCATTGGTAGGAGGGAGAATGGCCGTAGAAATAATTTCATGACCAAACTACATGAAAGTATGCCCGCCTGGGAATTGAACCCATGACCCCTCGATCAGTAGACTTGCATGCTACCAACTGAGCTAGCCGGGCAGCATTTTACTTTGAAATCTATGAACAAGCTGCTTTAATAAAAAACTGTTATCATGTGCTAGAAATCTATGTTCTGATTTGTTTAAGTTGGTCATTGACCAGATTGTATCCCAGATTAACTGTATTAATAGTACATTTAATTCTGGGGAATGTTTCACAAAGAATCTAGGTCATGTTTGTATAATACTCTGGTTGCTTTCCTTCTCCAATATATCATGTAACTGTATTACATGACTGTATAAATATTAGGGCAGAAGTGTTTGTGATATATTGTGGGCTTTTAGATTTGTTATGCCTCTGCTGTATTTATCAAAAACATTTCAAATCTTACATGCAGCGACTGATAGAATCTAACTTCTTTAAGTCTATATGGTCATTTAGGACTGTGATATATGTTGTACAACCAATCGAACGAGTCCCATTCAGCTAAAATTCTTGTAACTTAAGGTTAGATTGAATGAACGATGGAAAAACTGACGCTTCGCTACTTTCATTATGTGAGAGGACACATTCTCCAATGAAAAAAATCACCAAATACCGGTACGTTCAATTTGTATCACGGTACGTATTGCTGCAGCTGCCTATTGCAATATACCAGTATATCGTGACGGCTCTAATTAATATACAACCTTAAATGACCTCTTGCTTGTTTCAACTTAAGCTTGCTTTGCTACTTGTGATCTAATATCACACGAGGATGTAATACTATTTAAAATTTTTATTACTATTATATCGATTTATTTTATTAAAATGTCAGTGACACATACATTAACCTAGGAACCATGGAATAATGAACCTATGACCTATTAACCATTAAATAATATTACTATGGCCTAGTTATCATGAAATAATAAATATATGGCCTAGTTACCATGAAATAATGTATCTATGGCCCGGTAACCATGAAGTAATGTACCTATGACTTAGTCACCATGGAATAATGTATCTATGACCTAGTTACCATGGAATAATGTAAATATGACCTAGTTACCATGGAATAATGTAACTATGACCTAGTTACCATGGAATAATATAACTATGACTTAGTTACCATGGAATAATGTACCTATGACCTAGTTACCATGGAATAATGTATCTATGGCCCGGTAACCATGAAGTAATGTACCTATGACCTAGTCACCATGGAATAATGTACCTGTAACTATGACCTAGTTACTATAGAATAATGTATCTATGGCCAGGTAACCATGAAGTAATGTACCTATGGCCTAGTTACCATGGAATAATGTAACTATGGCCTATGATCCATTAAATTAATATAACTATGACCTAGTTACCATGGAATAAATGTACCTATTGCCAAGTAACCATGGAATATTGTAACTATGGTCTATGAATCAAGGGACTTGTAACCATGACCAAGTAACCATGGAAAATTGTATTTATAGCCCAAGGAATATTTGTTAGCAATGGCCTAGTAACCATGGAATAATGTAACTATGGCCTAGGAATTATGGATGAATGACAATTTCCATGTTGTACACAGAAACTCTTCTCATCTTTTCAACATCTCCACCGATTTAGAAACTGTATGACGTGAATACTGAACAAAAAAATAAACGACTAAACCATATGTACCCTTCATAGCTAAAGAGTTCTTATATCTTTGTTCAATAGTATCAATTTAAACATTTTTATGTTAGAACCAGGTACATGCTATTGTATGTTTCATAGTCTTTGTTTGATATGTGACTGACTAAGTGGTGAATTAAGAGAACTTGTTTTTATGCAGTTAAGCAAAATTTAACAACCAACATTTCTTGACTTTCTTCATAAAACAGCAGGGCTTTTTCAGAGGGTTTTGGGAAAAAGGCCTCTGCCCAAATTGGGAATTTTTAACATGGTAAATAGTCTGATTTAGGAAAGAAATATTGACAAATCAACCCCATTTGGAAATTTCATCATTAATGTTTCTGCATTAAATCTTTATATGCCTTGCTTTGGTCTCTCTGAAAGTGTTGCAGTGCTCTTAAAGAGTTTGTTCTGACAGTTCAGTGAGGCTTTCACTGCAAATTCTCATGTATTTATTGAAATCATGTTCAAAGGGAATTATTTAACAAGATTGGGAATTTTTTTCTTGAAAATGTGAAAAATAGTCGTTTTTTGGCATTGGGAATCATGCGCCTATATTTGGCCCCGTGAGATAGGCTGAAAAAGCCCTGAAAAGTGATGTCATAATTACTTCAAAATGGCAATTTTTTTAGGTAATTTACAGAGATCAGCAGCTGCTCAACAAACCATTATCATTAAGGACACGCTGCATGGACACAAATATCCCCAAAGAACACCCATGCATTAAAATAGCGTCATTATTAATGCATCACTCTATAAACTACATAATAAGTACCACAATTTTGCCGTTATTTTAAACAATCATTAAAAACACTTTTCATTTAAATTTGTTGAAACTCTCTTTTCTCTCTCTAAAACAATGGCAGTTAAAGCCCTTCCCACACAAGACAAAAGAAAAAGTAATTTTCTTTTTTTTACCATTAAAAAATTACCAACATTTCCTGGCAAAACACGAAAACAATCAATTTGAAAGTTTCTATAAAAAGCCATTACCAAAGAAGACCACATTTGGGTAAATTAATACGTCCAAACTTAATTTGTTTCTAGCATGTTTACTTCCATAACAAGGTCAAAATTGAAAAAATGTTGGTTGCCTGGAAACCAAATCTGGTGAAATTGGAACAAAAAATTTTGACAAAACTTGGATCAATCATCCTAAACATCCCCATACGAAAAGCAGTTTCTGACAACACACTTGCACTAAACTGGTAATAAGCTAACACTACAATGATATCAAACTGACTACAAAAAGCTAGGTCTGACAACACACTGTAAACAATAGTTTTTCACACTGGAAAAAAAAGAAGTTCTCTTTTACTATAAAGAAACTTCAGTATAGAGTTAGCCTTATGAATGACTAACATTACCTGATAGATTCAAATGTAAGATTTTGATCAATGGTTGCTCCCAAATAACTGACTGAATCCTTGAACTGAATGCATTGACCATTACATGTTACATTTAGAGAGGGCTGGGATTTAATCTATTGTTTTGACCCAAATATATTTACATATATCAAGAAAAGAAGGGGACCCAAAATTAACCCCTGGGGTACTCCGCATGAAAATTTAATATTAGCACAAGAAGACAGTGTACCTGATACAGCAAATTCTTCAGGATTCCAAGTAAAAACAGTAAGTGTAGAACCCTGAATAGTTATCATTATCTATTACAAATTAATGAGCATAACAGTACTTATATGGC
This sequence comes from Mactra quadrangularis, assembly GCA_025267735.1. Lineage (NCBI taxonomy): Eukaryota > Metazoa > Mollusca > Bivalvia > Venerida > Mactridae > Mactra > Mactra quadrangularis. The sequence goes on from CM046311.1 coordinate 30,824,671, forward strand.
AGTGGTCTTAATTAAGCCCGGGTTGATAGCGCAGTTGGTAAGCGCCGGGATTTGGAATCTTGTCTCCTGAAGAGGGTATGGGTTCCAATCCCACCCGGGGAAATCATACCCTTCCAAGAAAATTTGACAATTATGTCAATTTTTCTTCCATTAATAAGGTATATGGAGAAGTTTCTGGCCTTGTGGAAGGGTAGGTGAGTACTGTTTATAGACAAGGGTCAAGGAAAGCTAGGTTAGATGCGCTGGACACCATTAACTGATGTATACAATGTGTTGCTACGGCATTAAACCCAACATAAACAAACAAACAAACTTAATTAAGCACCTCTCAAATTAAGCATTTTGGACTAAAAATTATCAAAACTTGCAAGATTCTACAATAACCAAGATGGTCTTAATATCAGAACTTTTACTGCATACATGATTTGACACAATGTATTCATTTGGCCAGAAAAATCAAAAAAATATTTAGGTCATCGGAAAAAAGCACAGAATATTTTCTCAGCGGCCTCAGTATTAATGACCTTAAGACATTTTTATGTAGTTACATTTTAAGATATCATTAACCCTTAGGCATTCTTGTACATTAGCTGTGACAATAAATTTTCATTTTTCTACCGAACATTCAAACATCTAAGAAGGAGAAAAAAACATTTCCTTAAAAATAATTTAACATTCTAGAGTTTTTTTGACACAACAAAAACAAGAAACACTAGGCAAACAAAGATGGTATAAATTATACAAAGTTTAGCAATCATAAATTAATTACAACGTAATTGTTTTTCTCTAATTTCACTTAAAAAAAGTTGTAAATGGATTTTATACTGAATTTGTCTCATAAATGAAGAGCATTGAGGCCCCGAGGATATGAAACTCAACAAAAACAAGGCAAAGGGGGTTTTAGAGTCATTACTTAATTGCGAATACAAAAAATCAATGATAAAATTTAATAAAAAGCTTTTAATGGAGATCACAATCCTGACAAGAGAAAGCGACAAGAAAAAAAAAGTAAAAAATTCAGCTTGATTGAAAGACGAAAAGTCTGGAGCCGTACGTTTCAACGTTAATCAATTACATACGCAGTTTAACACAGATGTCGAAATAGCAAGACCTTGTAATGATTTGATTACACTATTGTTTTTTTCAAACAAAACAACAACATTGACTGCAGTAGAAAGGTCAAGGTCAGTTATTGATCAAGGTCATGACATGACTTCCTTTTTTTACATTGTCAATCATTTTTAACAAGCAACAATCCCTACACAGAATAGTGATCAAAAGGGTCATTTCACTAAATGTTACCCCTCCAAACTTCAAGATAGTGTTCCAGTACTCACCTACCCTTCCACAAGGCCTGAAACTTCTCCATTTACCTTATTAATTGAGGAAAATTGACATTACTACATTACATGTCTTATTTTCATGGAAGGGTATAACCTCCCCGGGTGGGATTCGAACCCAAACCCTCTTTGGAACATGAGATTCCAAGTCCCGGCGTGCTACCGACAGCGCTATCGACCTGGGTTAAACACACATAGCATAACAACAGTCTCAGAAATTAGTGGGTGTCCAGTTGCCCAGGGCAACCACTTTTTAGATCGGGCAACTAATAATTTCTGTTAAGCAACCAAAATCACATACAAGATATCAGTGTTGCATCCAGGATGAACCCAGAGAGGGGGAGATCCCCCACCGATTTTCAAAAAGAGGGGAGTGAAAAGTTGGAGTGCACAACAATGATTGTGTGATTCTAGTGTCTCGTGAGTGTTGATGTTCTATAATAAGTACACCCGGCTGTAAACGTTTTTTTTCATACGCGATTTTAAACAAAGCTCACAAAACTTACCCAAACCATGCTCGTAATTTAGCCAAGAGTAAGTCTTTTTTTCACGATTCCTGAAAATTCGGTTCGAACGTTTCGTGACGGGGCTGCTCCCACACGGAGATGAAGATTCATGCATCCGCTATTCCATATTCGAAGAAGTACATGGCTGCGGGTCGATCTCTGTACCCGACTTGATCAAAGTCTGTTATCCGTTTATGTGACATAATCCAAATTGAATTTATCTTACTTCAAAACTATACCCCGTTTGAAATTTTTACACGATATAAGCCACATGTTCACATGGCCGGGATATTGCTCAATAGCACATATCCCTCTACCCAATGAATGACGTCATTTTACAGACTGAGTTACTTTCTCTAGATCTAGGGTATTTCTGTGAGTAAAGAAGGCAGTGAACCAGACTAGCTACAATTACGTCATTCAGGAATTTCCCAGGTAGACGGTAGAGATCGAAAGGATTTTCGGAACTGATCATTTGCAAGTATTTCCCAGAGGATTGTTTTCTTCTGAAATGCAATTTAGTTGCGTACGAACCTATGTATAGCGGGAGATCATTTCTGATTGTGCGGGAGTTACCACCCACGAAAATTTAAATTTGCGGGATTGAGATTAAAAACAGCGGGATTCGCGCAATTGCGCGCCCTGGATGCAACACTGGATATAGTTCTTGTTAAAATGACCTGTTCGGACAACCATAATTCATATCCTTCTTTCTTAGATAGATAACAACAAGCGCAAAAACAAACAACAACCTGATGTAACAATTTCCAACATGTACAAAACACATTTTATTATCGTTTCAAACAAACATGCAAAACATCCAATCCCTAGCGTTTTTATAAGATCTGATGGTTTTATGGAATCGTAACAATGTAACAAATTTTTAGATGAAAAAAATTAACTTGACAAATTTATTTTAAAGTTTTTTGCTCGCTTTTCTCAGAATTTAACCGAGAAAACTTTCATTATGTTTACAATTTCAATGCAATGTTGTAACAGCAAATACAAGCATTGTTGTTCACTCCAGGGACTTTGTCCTACGAAACAAAATTTGAAAAATTTCCATATTTCTCCCACGAAAATATCCAGCCTACATTTATAACCAAAGGCATTTTTTCGTTCAAATTAATAAAATAAATCCAGTTGTTGTTTTGTTTCTTTACAAAAAGACACCATAGCTTGAAGATTGGAAAATTTCATGCCTTCATTCCAATCTAATTATATTTTCGTCACTTCAAGTTATAGGAACAAAATTGTGAAAGCAAAAACATGAGATTGTCAGTCAATGTTAGCAACCTGCTTTATATCAAGCAAGTATGTTGACCAGTCTAGGAAATTAGTGGGTGTCTGGTTGCCCGGGACAACCAATTTCTAGTTTTAGCAACCAAAAATTTCTTTTGGGCAACTAAATTTCAACAAACAAGATATGGTGTTAGCTGCTTATAGGATTTGTTTGGGCAACCACTTTCATATTCTAATTTTCGTAGACTGTTGACAATGAAAAGAGCAAACTGAAAAACTCTTTTAAACTAAAAAGGACCCAGAATTTCAAGAATTTACTTATTCTAAAAAAAGTGCACAGGACAGGAATTTAGCAATGTTCAACTCAGAAAATAAGAGGTCATAAAGGATCTGAGGTCATAATATTATCAAAGGGTCCCCATTGAAATATTAAGGGGACATGAACAATTTGCGGGGTTAGCGCTTGTAACTCACTCTTTATTTAAATTGAGAAACGATGGTTATGCGCTAAGTCTGTGAATTCTAAAGCCTAGTTAAACAATGAGGGGTCATGAGCAAGAAACCCACCCAATAAACGGCACTAAATAATACTTTAAATAGTAAAATCTGTTCAATATCTAGAGTCTAAGTAACTAACAACTGTAAATCCAATCACCCAGTTGCCTGCCACTAGAGTAGCACATAAATGACCAAACTTTAGTTGGTGTAAAATATGATAAGACATAGAGATACTCACGATGAATGTATGTTTAGCAAGTTCTTTAGGATTCTTGTTCAATCTAACTTGCCAGAAAACATTGATGTCAGAAGCTAAGATGATAATAAATGGTTTCTCAAATCCTGAAAGAGATGATAACACAAACATCTGTATTAAGTATATAAATATAAGTTAAATATATATAAGTTAAAGCTAGGTTTTTGAAACTTATCTACTTTTACTATCACTATTCAGTCGACTCTTGACATTAAATTTCCCGATCATCGAGTCACACACCAACTGTTAACATACGGCGCAAATTGCAGCCACAACACACAGTGCATGACCCTTACATGTACCCATTTATGCCTGGGAAGAGTGAAGCAATTGTAGGTAAATTTCTTGCTCAAGGAAATTTAAGCAGGGCCCATAGTGGGATTCTAACCAAGGACCTCTCGAACCCCAAGTACCTGTCCTACCACTGGACTACTGGTCCCCCGATGTCATAATCATTAAGGTCAATTTCTCTTAAATTGACACACTGACATAATAATTATAAATTTTGTCAATTTTGGAATAAGATATTTTTTACTTCAATTTGTGAGCTCAAAAAATTATATTTTCACTTGATGACATTTTGTGCTCTTGAAATAAGTTTTCAGAGCTCTATCAGTGAAGTAAAAACATTTTGGAATAAGATCTCTTTATTTCAACTCATGTGCTCAGAAAAATGATATAATTTCCAATCAAGGCAATGCATCTAAAGCTCAGTGAAGTAAAAATCAATCTTTAAATAATGTCAACAAATGTATTAATTGTTTAGCACAGGTAACCACAAACACAGGTCTGACTGTACAATATAAATTTAAAGATGATGTAAAATAAAACAAATATGTAAATTTTTAGAGATTTTTACATAAATTTTGACATTATTACTACACACTCAATATTTCATAAAAAAGGTTCACAATAAATTCACTAGAGAACAATATCATACAATAATATATAAAGAAACATTAATGTCATTATAGAATTTAATACATCACTTTTATATATTGTAATAACTCTTTGATGTAAACTCTAAAACATACATAAATGGTATTTATGTACCATACAGTTAAACCCTCCTTAAACAACCACTCCTTGACAATTGCTGATCAACAACAGTCACTTCTCAACAACAGTCACCTCTCAACAACAGTCACTTCTCAACAACAGACACCTCTCAACAACAGTCACTTCTTAACAACAGTCATCTCTCAACAACAGTCACCTCTCAACAACAGTCACCTCTCAACAACAGACACCTCTAAACAACAGTCATTTCTTAACAACAGTTACTTCTCAACAGAAGACACCTCTCAACAACAGTCACAATAACCTTTTAACCTCTTAAAGCAGTCACTTTTGAGGACACTGTTGTCAAGACATTGCTTTTATTAGCTGTTGTTGAGTGACTTACTAAACAATAGTATGTTGTTGAGTGACTTACTAAACAAGAGTATGTTGTTGAGTGACTTACTAAACAATAGTATGTTGTTGAGTGACTTACTAAACAATAGTATGTTGTTGAGTGACTTACTAAACAATAGTATGTTGTTGAGTGACTTACTAAACAATAGTATGTTGTTGAGTGACTTACTAAACAAGAGTATGTTGTTGAGTGACTTACTAAACAATAGTATGTTGTTGAGTGACTTACTAAACAATAGTATGTTGTTGAGTGACTTACTAAACAAGAGTATGTTGTTGAGTGACTTACTAAACAAGAGTATGTTGTTGAGTGACTTACTAAACAAGAGTATGTTGTTGAGTGACTTACTAAAGAAGAGTATGTTGTTGAGGGGTGATCTTTAAAGTGAGGACATTTCTATAAAACTGTATAAACATACAGACAAGGCACTTTAACAGACAATTTTGCATCCCCTAAGTGCTTATAAACATAATGATGTTTCTTACTTGTGCCAGAAAATAGAGACGGCGGTCAGAACAAAGAACATAATGTCGTGTAAGCTTGTCATTTTCTGTGGTGACCAAACGTTAGATTTCAATTAATATTGATACACATCCCTGGACTAACCACTCTAACACACATTAAGGTAAAAATCAATTGTCCATTATCTCGTCCAGACAATACAGAAACAAGTCCTGGCACAAGTGAAATGTTCAACAAACTTTTTTATGACAATGTTTTTATTATGGACTTGTGTGTAAATATGTCTTCTAGTTTTAAACAAGCTGCAGTTAAAATCATAGATGGATGGCTCAGTCAGTATGTGTAGCACACAAGTCTACTGATCAAGGGGTCGCAGGTTCCATTCTACAGCAGACAAGGCTCGACACCATTTTTAATATTTTCCACCTAGATACTATACTAAGACTTATTTTTAAACTAGGTTGCCCAAATGGACAGCCAGCTATATTTTTAACTTGCCTGAACCACATCTTTAAAACCTGGGTCGATAGCGCAGTTGGTAGCACGTCGGGATTTGGAATCATGTGCCCGAGGGGGTGCAGGTTCGAATCCCACCGGGGGAGGTTATACCCTTCCATGAAAATTTGACAATAATGTCCATTTCCTCCATTGATTAGATAATATGGAGAAGTTTCCAACCTTGTGGAAGGGTAGGTAAGTACTGGTTATAGACAATGGTCCAGGAAAGCTAGGTTAAGTGCGCTGGATGCCGTAAAACATATCTTTAAAAGCAGTAACAGGTTATCCGAATCAAAATATGGGTGGTCAGGGGCAAAAGGTTGACCTTTCATGTCAAGCCCTGAGCGGGTCATACTTTTGTAGAGCTTGGTCATGAAATAATTCTTCCATTTACACCTGATTCTACACCATGTAGGCCTGTTGCCAGACAATGACAGAAGTATGTGACAAGTAACTAGTTAACAGCTAAATCAAGGAATTCCTGGAAAGACTAAACCCACTTACTAGGCACAAACTTCGATCAGTGACTGACAACTGTCCTACATGATCTTGAATCAGTTGTAGGAAGGAAAATGGCAGTATAAATTATTTTATGCAAAAGCTCAAAATAAAATGCTGTGCCTCGGAATTAAACCTACAGTCCCTAAATTAGTAGACTTGTGAGCTACCTACCGAGCTAGCCAGATGGCTTATTATTTGAGCCTTTGAATGCTCACTGAGCATTATCAGTTCAAAAATAAAGAGTAATAAAATACAAAATTGTCAAATAATCAAAGATAAACTTGACATTGGAATAAAAGATAAGAGCTTTAGTTCTATTCAGTTCTCATAAATTAAGAATATTTTGAAAACTTACCACTTTTTTCATAATCTTGAATGAATAATTCTATATTGTTGTTTTCCTTAGAACTGGCTTGATATTGTATAACATGAACTTCTGTATCAGTTTTTCCAACAGTAGAGTTAGACACACATCCAGTTGTGACGACATCTTTCTCCAACATGGCCGTGACAAGATTGGGGTCATCTATTGGAGATATTCTACATCGTACATCTAAAAATAGAAATATGAAATAATGATGTAAAAACTATTATCAACATCATCAAAGATGCACATCGCAGGCTTAGCCCAAAACGGTCGTAACTCACTCTTTTTTAAATTGAGTTACAACTGTTTTGTGCCAAGCCCGTGACATACTATTTATCTAAACACTATAATAATTTTCAAGAGTTGAAGACTGACAGAGTCCATTAGGTACAAATGAAAAGGGGATTGGGAAGTTTGGCTAAAAGCTTGACATCTAACCATGGACAGGGGTCACAAAAAAGACTATTTGAAATTCTGACTGCTAATACATTCACAAGTACCTTAAAGTCTAAAGAAAGTGGGAGGAGCAATTTTAATAGACTATACCCTGATTTCAAATGAAATTATGTATACTTGCAAAGAACAAAAGAATTTATTTGTGTTTCGTGCTTTTCAGCAATAATGTGTAACAAACTTTAAATTGGAGTTCAAAATTATGTCTAATGGAATTGGTAATAATTTTTATATACTTTTTATATTCTTCAAGAAAATGAAAAGTTGTACTAAACCACCCTGACCATACAATTACATATTTCCTTACAATGAAAATGTACTTGAAGTCCTGACCATGGTCTTTTATATAAGAAAATATAAACCCAACCCTAACATTCTTTAAGTACATTCCAATAGAATGTAACTAAGTGAACCAATTACATTATACATATGTGACCTTGACCTTAGAATTAATAACAACAACAACATATCGCTATGGTAATCAAAATATACAGCTGTTACAACCAGAAATATCAGAGGTTAGGGTAAACTCAGGACAACACATGGTTCACATTATAATATTTATACATTCTGGCATGTGTGTATAGAGAGATGAAAATAGAGAAAAATTATCATTTTTTTTTCAGAGGTTGATTTTTCCTAGCCCAATTGCTTTTTGTAGTCAGTTTGATATCATTACAACCCAAGACAACAGGTCAAAGTTACAGTTGGAAATGTCTCCTGACCATATACTGAAAGATGAGGATGAATGTAATTTGTCCCCTTTTTTCAGCCTCCAGCCTCCATGCCATTTTCTGTGTTCTAGATAATCATAGGTGGGTCTGGGGGGGTAAGGACCACCCCCTAGAATTCCCAAAATGTACCGGTCTGTTAGAGTATTTCTTGACTGTAAGTCATATTTAAGTAGCATGAGGCAACTTTTCTCAGTGCTTAACATAGATTTAATGGTTATGTAGTTTTTTATTATTAATATGTTGCATTATTCTGCAAAATGTTAATTATGTGGATGTGGTTCGAAAGTTTGGACATTCCCCCCCCCCTACCCCTAGAAAAAGTTTGGACCCCCTCTAGAAAAAAATCCTTGATCCACCCTGATAATCACATCTCATCACACACCAGACCACCCAAAACCTCACCCAGTCCCAACAACATAATTTTAACCACTACTGGATACCAGAAATTGATCAAATAATTATAACCAGAAATAAGATAAGAGTACAAAGTAACAGTTGGTCTATTTTCATTCATGAGAAGAAGTAAAACATCAATAACTAAAACATTCCTTTAAGCTCAAAGAATATTTTATTGATAAAATTTAACAAACAACAGATCCCAGTATATCAAACATCATAAGGACATCAGAGAGAATCTACAATGCTTTTTTCTTCTTTTATTGGTATTATTATACATAACAGAGGCTTGTTTTAAGACCTAGCTATACCATAAAGCCACTCCACTTGTGGAAAAAATGTTTTTTATTCTATTACTAAAGTTATGGCACATAATATAACCTCATTCTTAGACCATTCTGAAAATTAGACCAACCATAATAACAAACAGACATTTTATTGTCTCAACTACAAGCTATGTCAATAAAAGTGTTCGTTCCAGCTTTACATTGTTTGCCCTCAAATATTGGTTTTAATAGAACCCCTTCAAACTTTACATTGTTCCTCCCAATATTGGCTTAAATAAAACCCCTTAAAACTTTACATTGTTCCTCCCAATATTGGCTTAAATAAAACCCCTTAAAACTTTACATTGTCCCCCTCGCTATTAGTTTTAATGGAACCCCTTCAAACTTTACATTGTCCCCCTCAATATTAGTTTTAATAGAACCCCTTCAAACTTTATATTGTCCCCCCCCCCAATATTGGTTTTAACAGAACCCTTTTTAAACTTTATAAAATTGTACGACCAATATTGGTTTTAATAGAACCCCTTCAAACTTTATATTGTCCCCCCCCAAAATATTGGTTTTAATAGAACCCTTTTTAAACTTTATAAAATTGTCCGACCCAATATTGATTTTAATAGAACCCCTTCAAACTTTATATTGTCCCCATCAAATATTGGTTTAAATAGAACCCCTTCAAACTTTATATTGTCCCCCCCAAAATATTGGTTTTAATAGAACCCTTTTAAAACTTTATAAAATTGTCCGACCCAATATTAGTTTTAATAGAACCCCTTCAAAATTTATATAGTCCGACCCAATATTGGTTTTAATGGAACTGACCATGTTTATAGTTCCATTGTTTACAGCAAACAACCTGCAGAAAAAGTTCTAGAAAGTTTCCCTAATCGTGTCACATGACCTAGAAACCATGACAACAAGAGAATCTTACACCAAACAGAGGACAGATTATAGCTCACAACAGATCTCACAGGATCAGAGCTCTGATGTGAAATAAAACAGTCAAACATTAATGTTACAATCAATATTCTATACAGTATGGTACCCTTTAATTATCAAACAACAAATAAATGACAACAATCAAACAATAGCTTGAAACCACACAAAACTTTCCAAAACATCTGTGCAAAGTTTCCCCCTTTTTAGGTACATAATTCTGTACCCAACTAGGTCATCAAAATAACCAAAACATAGGTCACACAATTCGCTGGTTTAGCGCAAAACAGTCGTAACTCAATATAAGAAAAGAGTGAATTACTACCGTTTTGTGCAAAACCCCAAAATGTGACCCCATCACAATAGAATAGACCATAAGTGTAACTCTAATTGATGGGGTTTTTCCATCCATGCACAGGCAGTACAAAGCTTGTAACACATTATTGCTGAAAAGCACAGAACACGGATTAAAACCCATTGTCCTGAGTACACTATTTACATTGTAACAGTAAAAGTTAGTTTGTACCACATAGAAAACCCAAATATTTGAATTAAGAAAATAGCTTAATTTTTAACAATGTTCCTCTAATGACTGTTGTAAAAGTTACCCTATAAAACTTTATAGGTTAAGTTAGGGAAAAAAACACAACCTCAGTAGTTTTAAGTGGAAACTCTATCACACTGCCATAGAAGCAAGCTTTATGGCAAAGGAGAACAAGGGCTGTATTATACATCTGCTACATACACCATCTTTTAATTATTGGGAGTTATGAATGTCAGAGGGAAAATCTTTAGGAGTTACGTAATTCCTAGTGTTTTTAATGCTGGATAGTCATACTACTTGTTATTTAATAAAAATGTTAAGTCCAACCTTGGATCAAACCTCCAACCTTCAATCAGTTGTATGCAGACACTCTACCACTGGGCCATAAAAGCTATCTTAATCATAATCATGAATTTTTTATAAAGATTCAATGCTCTCGTTTCGGTAACATTTTTGTTATTAATTTAGTCCTTCTTTATAAGTCTTTCTTTTATTCCTGTGATACAGGATGCATCCATGTCAGTGTCATGCCATCAATGTCGGAGACCACAATGGAGACAAGAAATTTATCTCTCTTTTGTGCCATCCCCGGTATTGAAGTGCATGACATACATGTGGCATTTTTATTTTTACATTCCGTTATATTCACCATTTGTATGCCATGTGTCATGTCATTGTTACTTAATAAAATTATTATCATCAATATTATTATTATTATTAAGACAAGAGAAATTACAAGTAAATCTGTGAGCTAATGCTCACTAGTGATACCCCCGCAAAAATCTAAAAATATGCGACAAACAGGAAGTAGATGAGCAAGGAGCATGAAATCGCTTTACACCACATGGGACTATGGGATGAAGCAATATGCAAAGTATTAGGCTGCTGCATGTTATAGTTGCTGAGAAAACTGCGACGGAAATTTTGTAACGGACGGACGGATGGACGGACGGACGCACAGACAAGGGTAAAACAGTATACCCCCCTCTTCTTCGAAGCGGGGGTATAACAAGACTATGAAGTATTATGCCTTATTAATCCTGTAAGGAAGTTGTTAGTCTAAAAAAGCAAAGAATGGGTTAGCAGCTAAATGCAGAGATTTGGCCTCTCATGGAAAGGCGAGTTACTAAGGTTGACTGACCACTGTGATAAGACCTATACAATGTGTTGCATCATGGCGTTAAAACCCAACCAAAAAAATACCTCTGCTACATAGAAAAGTTTCAACGTAAAATGATTGCAATTCTTGTTAGTCCATTCTACCACATTCTTATAATAAAAACCTAAATATTACTATTTTCAGAGAGAAGTAAACACATTAAAGTTAGAGTTAGAGTTTCAAGTTTTTTCATCACTGGGCGTCTTATAAAATATTCTCTGGAATAAAAAACATTTCCATCCTAGTTGATTCATTGATTCTGACATTTTAGTAATTATTTCTTTTGTTACATTTCTGTTACAGTTTACAGGCAAACCTTGGTTAGTGATAACCTTTATAAAGCTAATTTAACCCTTTACTGGTTGCGACATGGGTGAAAAGTGGCCATTATACTACCTTAAGACGCTTAAAGGCTATTTCAAGATGCTTTAATTTCATTACGAATTGACTGACACCATGGCAATGCTGAGGCAGAGAATGGCAAAAAATGGGCAAAATGCTATTTTTGCTCTTTTTCAACCCAAATTCGCATTTCATCCAGTAATTATTTCCAAAAAATGAGGTCTAAAGTACCAGTAAATGTTTTCTTATCAGCATTTTGCACCATTATCTGCACTCAATGGTGAAAAAGGGGCACTGCACCTCCTTCAAACCTCAGCAACAAAGGGGGGGATTGACCAGTTAGTGTGGTGTAGACTCTTAAAGTTGTTTCTAGCTGGACTTCTGAGTTAGTACTGGTTAGACTTTAAGTTGGTACTGGTTAGACTTTACGTTGGTACTGGTTAAATTTCCAAGTTGGTACTGGTTAAAGTTCATATATATATCGCTGGTTTTTCTACATCCACATTAAAATTTAACTAACACAAGTTGACACTTTACATTACTTTATTTTAAGTACTTTTTGTATTAACATAAAATTATAAATAATATCTAAATAACAACAAATTATCCGAAATGTATTAAATCTAAAGTTCGTCTCAGCTTTGTCTAACCCCGTTTACACGGGTTACAGAGTTTTTATACCCAGAGGGATCCGTCGGATCCTGTTCTACCGGATTCAGTTTTCACCGGATCGGGATCCGGTGAACTCTTAACCTAGAGTCCGGTACACCGGACTTAGCAAATATTCGCAATTTGCGACACTCCCCACGGGGAAATGAGGCAGTCACAATTTAATGCATTACAACACAAACAATTTTTTTTCCAATTTGCATAGATCAAACGTAAATATTGTTTTTAATAAACAAAATATATATTGTATTCAACATTAATCAAATAGCGATTTGCTTATAACGAATGTTAATATTGTCTTTAATAAACAAAGTATATAGTATGAAACATAATCCGATAGTGATAGTACCTCTATCATTTCAAAGGTCTTTAATATATTATCTCCAAACAGAAAGTTCAAAAATGATGAAAATCAATATCCATGTCACTATTTAATATATATTCATTTACTTGACAAACAACTAAATTAATTCCAATGTTAAAACTTATGTGATAGCATCATCACGATAAAAGTCATCATTTACATCACTTAATTTAGTAGTATCCATGTGAGTTAAAGTATTATCAAAACTGTTGATAGCATCATCATGATAAAAGTCATCATTTACATCACTTAATTTAGTAGTATCCGTGTGAGTTAAAGTATTATCAAAACTGTTGATAGTATCATCATGGTAAGAGTCATCATTCACATCACTTACTTCAGTAGTATCCGTGTGGGTTAAAGTATTATCCAAACTGTTGATAGTATCATCATGGTAAGAGTCATCACTTACATCACTTAATTTAGTAGTATCCGTGTGGGTTAAAGTATTATCCAAACTGTTGATAGTATAATCATGATAAGAGTCATCATTTTTGATTCCTATCGATTCAATTCTCCCGAAGTCTTCGATATTTGGTTTAGCTGGTACAACCGAATCAACGTGAGAGAGCAAGCTTGGCTTCGTTTCATAAGTGCCGTGTGTCATATTGAACATACATGTATCTCTGTTAGCCGACAAGTCTGTGGTTCTACCCGTCAAAATCCAACCCAACTTCGATGACAACAGGTATAAACCAGGTTGTAATTCTATACGTTGACTGAGAATGAAGTCAAGGTAATAATCTGTACCTACTAACATATCGACGGTTAATGATTCAGGCTCTAAAGGTAATTTATCCGCTAACTGAACACTATCCACTAAGTCTTTTAATTGTCCAGACTCCAAATCTGTCACTGGTCTTCTATGTAGCTGTCCACTAATAGTTGGTACAATATTGGCTGTTATTGGTATATAAGTTCCATTTTTTAGCTTAATCTCTATGTTTGTTGATTCTTTCCGTATTCTTTGAATTTTCTTGCTCCCAAACGTAACGAGCTGTATTTCTTGTGTTCCACTCTTGGTAACTTGTAATTTCTGAGCTAAACTTTTACTTATGTATGTACGGTTGGAACCAGAATCAAACAATATTCTCACAGATACATCTTTAGAACCTTCCGGTTTTCTAACTTTAGTAAGTGCTGTCTGCATCAACACCATCTCATTCGAAGCTACAAGTACATTTTCATCAGATTGGTTAGATTCTGTTGGTATTTCACTACTATATTGTGTCATTTCTAGTCGACGAGAAAATTTACTGGGACATAAACTACGATGGTGTTCTTTCTGATCCCCACAATATACACACTGTCTCATGCTTCTACACATAGATACGTTGTGACCCGTTCGTAAACATTTGTAACATCTTCCTTCCAATTGTGTTTTACGGTCATCTATCGTTTTGAACGTATTACATTGATCACTCCAATGTCTTTGCTGACAATAAATGCATTTATTATCACTGTTTTTACCTTGATAGGTATTTTCTAGTTGGTCATTCACGGCGGACAAAACTTGGTTTTCATTGTTACTAGCGTGTTGCCTGGTCGTTGGTGGTACATTCAGCTTATATGAGTTTATCTGACTTTTCTTCTCACCGCGTTCCTTTGCAACAACATAGTTTCTCAAATAATCACGTAATTTTGATACTGACCACTTTTCTTGTGTACCTTTCAGCATTTCTAATTGTACTAGTACCTCTTCGGGCAGCTTAGCTCGAATCATTGACACAAATACATCTTGATCAATATCTTGATTTAGTACTTCAAGACAGCGCATATGTCTGTCTACAGTATCTAGGAAACTTCTCAAGCTATTTGTCTCGTTTGTTGCTGGTCTTAAGCTGACGAGTTGAGTGTAGTGTAGATCTACTACTTCTTGAGTGCTTCCGAATCTATTTGACAATATATCAATGGCTAAAGCATAATTAGCATCAGATAACGTGAGACCCGAGATGGCACGTTGAGCTTCACCAAATAATTTTCCCTTCAAATAGTTGAATTTTTCACAATTAGATAGCGACTTATTTGTATGCACAGAATACTTGAAAGAATCCCAAAATTCTATCCATTTTGTCTTGTCTCCATTAAACGACATTAGATCCAACTTTGGAAGTTTTGTTGATAACTGTTTATCTTTATGACGTGTATATTCCAACATATTTTCATTCTGAGATATTTGCATCTCTATCAACCTTTGCATATCTCTATGTAACGACGACACTATTTCCTCAGAAACGGCACTTGGTTTAACTTCACTTTTTATTTTTACCTTTTCCTTTAATAGTTCTAATTGTGTAATATAATCTACAACCTCAGCACACAGTGCAGTATCCTCGTCTATTAATTTCTCCATAAACTCAACATCAGTTTCACTTACAATATTTGATAATTTTTCACTTTGATTTTCTAATTTTTCACTATAAAGTTGTAAATTCCTGTAACACTTGTTTATATCCAAATATAACCCTTCAGTATCACTCATATCAATATCATATAACAATAATTCCTTTGCATGGGTTATACTTCTTTCAAGGAAATTACGATACCTAGTACGAACCCCTTTTATAGGTGCGATACCAGCCATTTTGAGGTTTTAGTCCAAAACTTTGATTAAATACTTATAGGCAAGAGAGGTAAAGGATCCGGTGACTTAAACAGTGAATTATTCTTTCACTTTTTACTCTTTAACTCTTTTATATTAAAAAAATAACTTCTTTCAGATATTTCGGTCCGGCAAATACTTCTCGATAAAACACTTGGTTTTGCGGGTGGATCCAATGACAGATCCGGTGAAGTATCCGGTGAAACGTTCAGTGAACTTTTTCACTATAATTATTTTAAAACACTTAAATATCTCGATAATTCTTCTTTCTGATATTTTAGGTCCGGCAAATACTTCTCAATAAAAACACTTGGTTTTGCGGGTGGATCCAATGACAGATCCGGTGAAGTATCCGGTGAAACTTTCAGTTAACTTTCACTTTATTTTTCTTAAACACTTTTGTGTCCGGCAAATACTTCTCAATAAAAAACACTTGGTTTTGCGGATAGATCCAATGACAGATCCGCTGAAGTATCCGGCGAAACTTTTAGTGACACTTTCACTTTATTTTTCTTAAAACACTTTTGGGTCCGGCAAATACTTCTCAATAAACACTTGGGTTTGCGGGTAGATCCAATGCCAGATCCGCTGAAGTATCCGGTGAAACTTTTAGTGACACTTTCACTATATTTTTCTTAAAACCCTTTTGGGTCCGGCAAATACTTCTCAATAAAAACACTTGGTTTTGCGGGTAGATCCAATGACAGATCCGCTGAAGTATCCGGCGAAACTTTTAGTGACAATTTCACTTTATTTTTCTTAAAACACTTTTGGGTCCGGCAAATACTTCTCAATAAACACTTGGGTTTGCGGGTAGATCCAATGACAGATCCGCTGAAGTATCGGCGAAACTTTTAGTAACACTTTCACTTTATTTTTCTTAAAACACTTATGGGTCCGGCAAATACTTCTCAATAAACACTTGGGTTTGCGGGTAGATCCAATGACAGATCCGCTGAAGTATCCGGTGAAACTTTTAGTGACACTTTCACTATATTTTTCTTAAAACACTTTTGGGTCCGGCAAATACTTCTCAATAAACACTTGGGTTTGCGGGTAGATCCAAAGACAGATCCGCTGAAGTATCCGGTGAAACTTTTAGTGACACTTTCACTATATTTTTCTTAAACCACTTTTGGGTCCGGCAAATACTTCTCAATAAAACACTTGGTTTTGCGGGTAGATCCAATGACAGATCCGCTGAAGTATCCGGCGAATTTTTTAGTGAAACTTTCACTTTATTTTTCTTAAAACACTTTTGGGTCCGGCAAATACTTCTCAATAAAAACACTTGGGTTTGCGGGTGGATCCAAAGACAGATCCGCTGAAGTATCCGGCGAAACTTTTACTATAATTTTTCTTTAAACATTCTAATTCTTGAAACTTTCTAGATACATCCGGCTCGCGGCACCATTTAATGTGGTGTAGACTCTTAAAGTTGTTTCTAGCTGGACTTCTGAGTTAGTACTGGTTAGACTTTAAGTTGGTACTGGTTAGACTTTACGTTGGTACTGGTTAAATTTCCAAGTTGGTACTGGTTAAAGTTCATATATATATCGCTGGTTTTTCTACATCCACATTAAAATTTAACTAACACAAGTTGACACTTTACATTACTTTATTTTAAGTACTTTTTGTATTAACATAAAATTATAAATAATATCTAAATAACAACAAATTATCCGAAATGTATTAAATCTAAAGTTCGTCTCAGCTTTGTCTAACCCCGTTTACACGGGTTACAGAGTTTTTATACCCAGAGGGATCCGTCGGATCCTGTTCTACCGGATTCAGTTTTCACCAGATCGGGATCCGGTGAACTCTTAACCTAGAGTCCGGTACACCGGACTTAGCAAATATTCGCAATTTGCGACAGTTAGGGATAAACAATCACCTCTCTTAAACAATTATCTACCTTTCTTCAGAATCCAGCACTCTTAAAACAATCTTTCTTAAACAATGGACCCTTTCTTAAACAACCACATCTCTTATGCAAACCCCCTTTCATAATCAATCAGCTTTCTTAAATAACCACCTTTCTTAAATAACCACCTTTCTTATAAAACACTTTTCTTAAACTGGCACCCTTTTTTCAGAAACCATCATTCTTTAACACCCTTTTCTTAACCAATCACCCTTCTAAAAACACACTAGAATTATTCATTATTTCCTAAATTTAGCAACCACCTCTTTCTAGCAGCCATTTTCAGCACTTTTGTAACATGGCTGTCTAACCAAGGTTTTACTGTATTTAAATACTTGCCTCAGAACATGAGTCAAATAATCATGTTTTAATACCAATGTAAATTTGTTTTTTATTGAAAATTAGATAGTTTTTTTTATCAGAAACTTGCATTTTTTCTACAATAACTGACTCTCGTGATATCATTCAACAGATGAACATTGTTTACATACTTTTGCCTGAAGGTTCCTTTGTAATTTATTTATTTTGTTGGGTTTAACACATAGCAACACATTGTATGGTCATACAAAGGCGTCCAGTGCACCTAACCTTAGCTTATAGCTTTCCTGGACCCTTGCCTATAACCATTACTCACCTACCTTTCCACAAGGCTGGAAACTTCTCCATGTATCTTATCAATGGAGGAAAATTGACATTATTATCAAATTTTCATGGAAGGGTATTTTATATATAAACCTCCCCGGATGGGATTCAAACCATACCCCCTTGAGAACACGAGATTCCAAATCCCGGCGTACTACCAAGAGCGCTACCCAGCTGGGTTCCCTTATTTGTGCAGACAGGTCAATAATTATACAGACATGAATATGTGTTTTATAATTCTGTTGTTTCTTTGTTTTGGTTTTTAGAATTTGTACATAAAACTATTTAAAATAGAACATTTTTTTTAAAACAGAACAGATATACATAAAATATCAGACTTGGTTTCTTAGTATGCCCCTTTGGCCCCACACTGAAAATGGGTATATAATGCTATTCTATCTCCATAACCTATTGACTACTGTCATAGATTTTGTCCAATATTTTGGTACACACCTAGTTTAATTAAGTACTACTTATCGCAAAAAACTCACATGTGAAACCAAGAGGAGATCGCCATCAAGCACTTTTAAAAGAACTTTTTATATAAGCCTAATTGCTTGCAATGGTAATGCTTCAAGCTTGCTATACTAGCAAGCATTTCAGCAAACCATAACTAAGCATAGGAAATCACTATTTTTCACTTGGTTGCCAACTACTAACCTGTCACAAATAGCTACATCAAACATGTTTAAATAGTGTTCATAGTTCTTTACTTCACCAGTCGACCACCCTTGATTTATATACAAGTTACGAATTATAATACTCTTTAATATTGAAGTTAAACTTGGATACAATATCAGCCCCATGTAACATAATACCGTTGATTTCAATTCATAAGTTCACATATATACCATACATAAAATTAACGTTTTTTTCAGCTCTCAGCTATTCACTGGGCTTAAAAAGTAATAATTTACTATAGGATGTCAAAAAAGCAAAAAATCAAGATTATGATAAAGTGACGTTACTTCTCAGATCCGTATAAATGTCAAATTTATATAAAAACCATAAATAGATAAGTTTTTACTGTTTTTACCATTCATACGGACATTGGTTAAATTGACAGATAATTGGTAAAAAAATCTTGAGCATCTTTGGTGGTCTGTTTTCAACAATTGATCAATTTTAATATTCACCAGAGTTATATAAAAGCTTTTAACCTATTTAATTCGGCTCAGCTGAGGCAAAAAAAAACTTGCACCAGCTTTATCACATCAAAGTTGTCGTATAACAAGGCTGACACGCTGACATATGGTTAATTGTTTTACTGTTTATCTCATCAACCAATCAGAGAAGCCGATACATCAACGTCACAACATTCTGACCAATCGTAATCAAGGTTACAAAAATTCATATTTTTGGGGAGGAGATTGTAAATATTTTGTTTCTTAATTGATATACTTTATCTAAAACCTTCCATCTTGAGTGATTTAACTAGTAATGGAACAGGAGCCAGATCTTAACTATCATGTAATAACTCAATGCCCAAGTTTAGCCCAAAACAGTTGTAACTCACTCTTTTTATAATTGAGTTATGACTGTTTTGTGCCAAATTCCGAATTTTGGTTTGCTTTAATTTTTTTACGCCACTTTACAACAGTCAGAGTCTATGCTTCACAGTTCTCTACTGCACTGACACACTACGTCAGCTAGTCATTATTTCGTTCAGCTACAAGACTGTAGAACCAGCTGCCGAACCACATTGCAACAGCTCCAAGTTTAGATACATTCAAGCAGGGGCTGGCTGAGAAATTAACCACAATGATCAATGTACATACATTGGGATTTGATCTATTCTAACTTTTTGTGCCACACCATGTCTTTATACCTGGGGTTAGGGTCACTTTAACCTTTCACCTGGGTGACAATACCCCAGAGAGGGATCTTGCCCAGTAATAGGAAGAAGAGCTATATGAGAGGGACAGTTCCCCAAACCACAGTCAATTAACTTCAGGGCACACAACAGTACTAGACTTCTACATGTTAGGACCAATTAATGACACTTAAGCAAAGAATTTACTCTAGCCTTATAAAAAAAATTACAATAATTCATATTCCTTGAAAAAGGCTTAAACACTGAAATGTCGGAATAAAAGAAGTTAAATTGTACTTGTGTTTCAGTTAGTAAAGTCTAATATACTCTAGCCTTATGTAGTTATGGACAGCGGGACAATGAGTTTAGTAATTATTCATCAGCTTTAAAGTCCACGCGCCACATGCAGCTTTATATTTGAGATTATCCTGCTTATAACTGGTTTTAAACTGAAAAGAACCTTATGTGATTACAGACAGTGGTTATAACATTTATAAACTGGTAACAATTAAAATTTGAAATTGCCTATTCTCCAACATTTTTTGAATCAATCACTAACATTAACCTGGCAATTAGCTCACCCAATTAGTGCAGTTGATAGTGAGCAAGTCTACTGATCGAGAGGTTGTGGGTTCAATTCCCAAGTGGGGCATACTTCAGTGGTGCAGCTACTGTGTTAAACCAATAAAAAACAAAAAACAGATACAGATTCCCTATTCTACACCATATTTAAATGAATCATTAATTTAAATAGCTGCAAAAGTCGGTGAACATGCATTTAAGCCTGAAACTTAAGACTATAAAATGCAATTCCTTTTTACTTTAAATTAATGTACCTAGCAAGTAAAACTAGATACAAATGTACTGTATAGCACAATCACACCGACCTATTAACAAAAATGTTTAAAACCAGATCAGTATATCTTGTTCTATCAAACGAAACTATACCATACTCTGTGTTTATTTATACCTCAAGTTCATCAGAGATTTTTTCAACACTATTCAATTATCTATGGCCAGGAACTGTCCCAGCCATTTTCCTTTAATTACAAAAATAAATTACCCTAATTACAGTGCAAGTAATTTTCTACAACAATCAATAACCATGGTAACATTTTCTAGTTTAAAACAACAAAGAGAAAGTAGAGATTTGCACCAGTTTTATAGGAATAGGATGTTTCATGCTTTTGACTTACAATGATGTGTATCAAGTTTTTTTGTGTAAAGTATCAAAGCCTTTTAAGCTTATTTCAAATGTGAATTAAGTCCAGTGCAACTAAATAACTGCTAAATTCACAGTCTTTAACGAGTCCAGAGATACCAAACTGCAGGCAGCCATTATGTTCAAATCAAACAATATCTCACTGCCCAGTGATAAATTCATGTTATTACAGATTTCTCCATACAGCCTATAAAGCAAATTACTTTGTATTAAATTAGCCATGAATAAAGAACCAACATCCAGTTATGGATTTCTAACATGAAAAACACCGATAATTCAGTCCCTTAATAGAGGGTACAAATAATCTGTCAATTAACGAGGGGACGGAAATCTTAACCTCGCTAACGTACAATACGCACCAAGACTTTCCCCATTCGTTATCGCAAAATGAGGCTACAGAAAGAAAGGACTTCATACCTCGGCTATTGTTATAACAATGCCTCCAAAAAGTTACAAAACCCGCTAAAGACTTAACTAGCATTAAGATTAAATTATGCTGTGAAAATGTGGGCGTTACCATTTCATTCGAACATAGGCGATGATTACTGGTTATTCGTTTACAAAAGTTTCGAATAACAAAAATGTTTCAAAACGAACAAAAACCATAAAAAATTTACAAAATCAGGGGCTGAAACTTAATGCCATTTAACATCCTATAAATCGTTTTAAATCCGCAAGCAGTTCAGTTAATCAGTGTTGAAATTTTAAATTGTTCAAATTGACCTAACTTAAAAAAAGATTATAAAATGAATCAAGCAGTTCTACTGGTTGGAGTACTTGTTTAGGATCAAATAACTGAGAACACCGTTCTTCATTAGATATTTATTCACCCAAGAAAGAACAGTGACAATCTATACACTATAAAAAACTAAAGGTCAACCTTCTGTGTAGTGTTATGTTTCAGATATAGGCCGTAATAAATTAATTACTAGTTAGTTTGTTTGTTTGTTTGTTTGTTTATTTTTGGTGTAATGCCATTTTATGGCTTGTTCAGAATAACATGAGACATGGCAAACATAGAATTTTGTTTAGATTTGTCTCAAATTATCCTAAATGAGCTATACAATATATTTTCTGTCACCTATTTTAATCAATAGTCAGTGGTTCATACATATCACTGATTTAAATACTCACCACAGTATTTCTATACTAATGATCTATCTTAATCAGCAAGGCTAATGCATGCCCACTGACAGTTGAATATAATTGGCTCACCAGTAACCAGTCTTCCTGGAACCTTTTCTCTTCATTCTTCTACTCTTAAACAAGGAGACTACTAACCCGGGATTGCAGCACAGTTGGTAGGGCCTGGAATTTGAATCTAGTGTCCCGAAGGGGATATGTTTTCCAATCCCACCCAGGAAGGTTATACCCTTCCATGGAAGTTTGACAAAAATGTTAATTTTCCCCCATTAATTAGGAATATGGAGAAGTTTCCGGCCTTGTGGAAAGGTAGGCCAGTACTAGTTATAGACATTTAGGGTCCAGGAAGCTAGGTTAGCTGTGCCCTGAACACCATAAAATGACCTAAATTGTGTTGACTCAGTGTTTAACCCAATAAAAAAAGATAAAGTTTCGATCTTGCACAAGGAAACAATGAGGCTAAGTTTTGCAAGAGATTTGAACCAATGTGAAGCTGGCTATCTTAAATGACAACCATTTCAACATGGTAACCATTCAGCCAGGTCCATAGTAGGTATTGATAATCTAGCAATAAATTTCTAATGGCCAGAAAGTTGTACAGCGATCATAAGAGATAACCTTTAAACATGATCTAGTGATCTTAACAAAACATACAGAGGATAATTACAGATGGGGTTAAAGTTTCAGCCAGATATTTTGTTAACATGTCGGAAACAGAGGTTTGTTATACAATGGTTTAAGACTGAAAGGTCAACTTTGTGAAGAAAAAATTTCAAATGTTTATTTAATTAAAAAAAGCTAAATTTTCTAATAGATATGATATACTGTATTATTATCATAATCATCATATTAATCAACATTCTGTTTGTCATCATTGTTGTTGTTACTATATTTGTTGTTATTATTATCGTTGTTGTTGTTCTTGCTAGTGGTGGTGTTATTATTGTTTTTGTTGTTCTTTCTAGTGGTGTTATTATTGTTTTTGTTGTTCTTGCTAGTGGTGTTATTATTGTTTTTGTTGTTCTTGCTAGTGGTAGTGGTGTTATTGTTGTTGTTGTTCTTGCTAGTGATGGTGGTATTATTGTTTTTGTAGTTCTTGCTAGTGGTGGTGTTATTATTGTTTTTGTTGTTCTTGCTAGTAGTGGTGTTATTATTGTTTTTGTTGTTCTTGCTAGTAGTGGTGTTATTATTGTTTTTGTTGTTCTTGCTAGTGGTAGTGTTATTATTGTTTTTGTTGTTCTTGCTAGTGGTAGTGTTATTATTGTTGCTGTTGTTCTTGCTAGTAGTGGTGTTATTATTGTTTTTGTTGTTCTTGCTAGTGGTGGTGTTATTATTGTTGTTGTTGTTCTTGCTAGTGGTGGTGTTATTATTGTTGTTGTTGTTCTTGCTAGTGGTGGTGTTATTATTGTTTTTGTTGTTCTTGCTAGTGGTGGTGTTATTATTGTTGCTGTTGTTCTTGCTAGTGGTGGTGTTATTATTGTTGTTGTTGTTCTTGCTAGTGGTGGTGTTATTGTTTTTGTTGTTCTTGCTAGTGGTGGTGTTATTATTGTTGTTGTTGTTCTTGCTAGTGGTGGTGTTATTATTGTTGTTGTTGTTCTTGCTAGTGGTGGTGTTATTATTGTTGTTGTTGTTCTTGCTAGTGGTGGTGTTATTATTGTTTTTGTTGTTCTTGCTAGTGGTGGTGTTATTATTGTTGTTGTTGTTCTTGCTAGTGGTGGTGTTATTATTGTTGTTGTTGTTCTTGCTAGTGGTGGTGTTATTAGTGTTTTTGTTGTTCTTGCTAGTGGTGGTGTTATTATTATTATTGTTGTTGTTGTTATTATTCTTGTTGGTGGTTATTATGTTATTATTGTTATTTTGTTATTATAATTTCAAATTATAGCTAGTATTATTGTTGATATCAATATTGTTGTTTTTGTTGTTGTTATTTGTATTGTTTTTGTTTATATTTTTTATTTTTTGTTGTTATTTTTATATTTGTTATTTATATTGTTGTTATTTCTATTGTTGTTGATGTTATTAAAATTATTGTTGCTGCAGTTGATTTAAAATTATTCTTGTTATTATTGTTTTTTTTTTGTATTTTTCTAAAATAAGTATTGAAGAGTCCCAACTTATTACTCATGTAAATACTGTATGAGTATCTTCCTATAATGGTACATAACAATGACCTGTATTCTGTTCAACAAGCCAGTTACTGATCAACAAGATACAACCCATAATAATTACATCTCCAGAAAAAAACTTGACAAAATGGAGCAACAAGTATTTCTGAAACTGAAATATTCTGGAGAAAAGAAAGTAATCTTCACTTTTTTAGAAGAATGTTCACTCTGGGACCCCTAGGGATATCAAGTAGGACAATTTTCTATCTCCTTTTAAAAAGATCTTTCTATGTTAACTGATTCTGAAAAAAATCTCACTTATACAGAAACTTCCAATAGCTGATCAAGAGAGGTCAGATGGGTCCAAGACCCCCCCCCACACAAGAATTTTATCATTTTTCATATTACTTGCAAAGAATCGCATTGCAAATGCGATAAAACAATATTTTGTAGTCCAATCCCCCCTCTAAAAAAGATTAACAGTAAAGCTTGAAGCACCACAATATGGACCATCAAAATCATAAATTGTGGAAAAGTCTGAATATAGGAGACCTTCATTTTCTCAAATTAAGCTGTTGGGGCTAAAACACCATCAGAAAGTGCATGTTTTGCAATAACCAATGCATGGACTGGTCATTAAAGCTGGTCCCTGGTCACCCATAAAGACATATATTCACAATCAACCTAGTGCTTTATTGCTATAAACATTTGGCTCAGACAAGTACAATATGTAACTGGTTGTCAAACCAGGCAAGCCTACTTAAACAATTAATATCAAGCCTAATCTCCGTATACAGATATCCTGTAGAGAGTTGTCTTACTGGATCTCTACGGTTCACATGGAGGGTCACGTCAAAATGACCTTTATGTTGACCATTCAATGCATATCTTTCATCTAGACTAAACACTATGCACTATAAAAGCATTTTGATTTCATAATTTTTAGACCAAGATTTGCAAGCTAATTTGACAGCGGTATTATTCACAGTCAGCGATTGGACAACTCATTTCAAATTGCCTGAAGTAGACGATGAAACAAGTAACTAAACATAATGGTTTCGTCATTAATACTATAATGAGAAAAGGTCACCTGAACGTGACCCTCTTAAGAAAATGGCCACATCTAACTTAGCAAGTAGGCAAGCAGAAAATTTTAGATCAGGTTTTAATCAGATTGTATCAAGCCCTGCAAGGAGTTCTATATGGCAGAACATTAAAGCACCACTCTGGAATCATATATCTTAGTCCGCCCCAGTGACTTATAATGTAATGTTACAGGGCAATGTCTCTCTACATACAACTGTGTTTCCTGTTCAAGAAAAATTCTATCCAGTAGAATAAAAATCAATTATTTTTCTGTGAAGACTTCCCAAGTATCAAACAACAACAATATGTCTGTAAAACTGGTGCCTTTTTTCTAAAATGAAACCAAATATAAATTAGAGAAAATGTCAAAAATATTTCCATCATGCTGTGCTCAGGAACCATTACTCTATGAAGTCACTAGTCAGTAGATATTTTACCCTGGTTATCAAACTCTGCGACATTATAATTCAAGATAATTCTGACACAGTTTGGTATTTATTTATAGTGGGTTTGATTGAGGCTGAGTCAGCACAAATTTTTAGATTATTCTAAGGCATCCAGTGCACCCTAACCAATTCATTCAGTCAACCAGCCCAGTCATTCAGTCAGCCAGCCCAGTCATTCAGTCAGCCAGCCCAGTCATTCAGTCAACCAGCCCAGTCATTCAGTCAACCAGCCCAGTCATTCAGTCAGCCAGCCCAGTCATTCAGTCAGCCAGCCCAGTCATTCAGTCAACCAGCCCAGTCATTCAGTCAACCAGCCTAGTCATTCAGTCAGCCAGCCCAGTCATTAATTCAACCAGCCCATTCATTCAGTTAGCCAGCCCAGGTCATTCAGTCAACCAGCCCAGTCATTCATTCAACCAGCCCAGTTTATTCATTCAACAAGCCCATTCATTCATTCAACAAGCCCAGTTTATTCATTCAACAAACCCATTCATTCATTCAACCAGCCCAGTTTATTCATTCAACAAGCCCATTCATTCATTCAACAAGCCCATTCATTCAGTTAGCCAGGCCAGGTCATTCAGTCAGCTCGGCCAGGTCATTCAGTCAGCTCGTCCAGTCCACCACCCAGCCAATGTAGGTGCAGCTCTAATAATACAACCTGACTTCAATTTCTAAATAAAAGCATTAAAATATTAAACTAGAATTTTAAAACATTCAACTTGCACTCAATGCTCATATGTTTCAAAATGAAAAAAATCTCTACATCAAGAATTGAATGCATGATAAAAGTATTATATTTCCCAGGGTGCCTTAGAGAAGAAAAAAGAAAACATAAGAGTCGCACATACCATGGTAACTAATCAATGTGGATATTTTGTTTTCTTTTCTTAAAGATAAAAGTCTTAAACTTGTTTATAAAATTCCACAGTTTCCTGAGTTCCACATACAGTATCTGTGTTAAATATACAATGAACCACTGGCAGACCCAGGAGGGGGGACAAGTGGGAATCATGAATGAATGTAACTCAATGACCCCTTTTTACAGTTTTTTTCAGTTATATTGCAAAGGATAGTTGTCCTCACTGAAGCTGGACAGGCATAGATCTCAAGATCTAAGCTTTTTCCAAAGTACTAAGAATTACAGCTGTCATCCGATTCCAATGATAATTGAGACAACTCAACTATCAGTAGACAACTCAACTCATGGACAACAAAACCTGCCAAAACTCAGCTGAGCTGTCTTGAACCCAGAAAATCAGTTATCATGGCATTATAACCAGGCATATAGAGAAATATCCAAACCAAATTCAGAATACTGATTTTTTTTAAAAAACAGATCTTGTTATATTATCAATTATAAACAAAAAACTTCAGAAGAAGGGAAAAGTAACATAGATTAATTATAACAGAAAATTTCATTTAAAAACCAGAAAACATTTTACATTAATTAAAGAAAAAACTGAACATTATTTCTAGTACAAGATAACTTAGACCAGCATTTTTTTACTTTGATCTTAAAATTGTAGAAATAAAAGCTTACATATTTTACACAAGAAACGAGAATCATTGGTTTAAATATTATGCCGACATGTTCTAGTCTACAAAAGGGGGAGGGGGAAACAAATACGAAGAAAATGAAGAAAACATAATACCACACACATTGTTAGCATGTACATACAATAAAACCTGTTTGAATGGCCATCTCTAAATAAAAACCCACTCTTAACAAGATCCACCTAAAATTTGACCCTCTCATCAATTTTCCAATGAAAATTGACTCTCCAAATGCAAGTCACTCATCAACAACAGCTCATTCTAGAAATAGACCAAAGTCAAGCTAGTGGCTGACATTAAGAGGTTCCACAGCATACAAACCAAACATACGATGACTGATATGTTGCTACCATAAGTTCAATAGTTATATTTTTACAGTAACAACTATACCTCCCTCTGATATGATACCTAGGTAATGATGCCTCGATAATTTCTATGTTAACATATAGGTGTACGATGTGCCAAACTTAAAGTTTACAATTATTATCAAGTGCAGTTATAACCTTGGCATTCATAGAAAATGCAGAATATATAAGAACTCTCTTACCCTTCTAAAAGAAGCTGACAATTTCTTCCTATACAGAGCGAATTCTACATTTTTGTTACACTTTCATTGATGGATGCAACCAAATTAGGGTTGTCATCGGAAATTGCGATATCGATGTATCACCGATTCTTGACAGACGATCCGATATTGATTCGCAATATAATGTATTGATACAATCTAATTAATTTTATCAAGCTATAAACTAAATGAAGGTGACCTATAATTTAACATCACTGTGTTGTATTAATCTATTTTTCACCTGAATAGATAAAACGGGCTGTCACAGACACTGTTTGTTAAATTATGTCTGAAACGTCTTTAAACATCATGCATAACATCATGAGGGCATTATATACTATGTCATAGTATATAATACTGGAGTTCCTGCAGTTTCTATTACACACCTAGACTGACTCGATATATCACCGATACTTGCCTTTCGATATATCGATACAAAAGTTTCTATCAATGACAGCCCTAAACCAAATGCAGCCTGGGATCGGGACCTGTTCACCATTAAAACAAGAGCAGTCTACAGGCAGCATGCTGGAGTATTTGGGATGCAATTATAAATCATTTATATGCAATCAATTTTGAGATAGGAGAAATTTAAAGTGGATACTCACATTGGTTGTAGTTTAAATATTCATGCAAAATTTAAATAGGCCACAAGTCAGTCAAAATGCATGCTAGATTTATGCAACTTGGTATGAGAGAGAATGGATGCAGAAACTTTTTCATGACCAAACTCAACTAAAGTATATGCCCGGCCTAAGAATCAAACCTATGACACCTTGATCAGTAGACATGTGAGCTACCGACTAAACTAGCCATTATAAAACAGATAAAGCAGTAATAAAATATCAACCAATACAATTATTCCTGTTGTACTCAATTAATGAACTAAAACTACTTAAGTTAACCATCAGGTAGTAATTAAAAATAAATTAAAAATGTATTAAACAGAACATAAACAATTTATAGGAACAATTATTAAACTTAAGGTGCAGAAAGGCTAGCACGTCTTGAAACTAGGTGATGTTATAAATATATAATGAATAATCTCCACACCAATTTTTACAGAAGTGAATGATATTAGGTAGTTATTTACATATCAAAGGATGGGTTATTTTGATGAGGCAATTGTTGATGAGTGACTAAAGTTAAAAGATGACTACTGTTCAGTGTTGGCTGATGTTGTTAAAGGCACCCGTTCATCCAAATACGAATTTGCAATTTTTTTGTTAAATCGCCATAAAAATAAACTATTTTTCACGAACGCTTGTATATAATAGTTCTAAGATTGTTGAACAATGCATTCGGTCAATATAAATGTCCGTTTAGTAGAAAATAAAGGTTTTATAGCCCTAAATTCTACTGCGTAACAGACGGGATGAGTTCTAAAAATAGTTCGACCTTGATGACATTCACCCACAAACCATTGCGGGGATTCCCATCAACCTGGTTCCCTGGACTCATATCGCTACAAGTACAACCGGTATATCTCTGACTTTGTCCCTGTGGCGGCAATGCGTACACACCGTATTGTTTACAAAATGGACATGGATTCTTAAGACTTAGAAGACGACGATAAGTCCTGAAAGAAGACGCCTAGTGAACGAAGGAAATGAAGTGGAGCGATGGATAGAGGTTACTGAGGACGTGTACTTATTAAACTGCAGCTAAAATAAGCCTTTTTGTCAGGTAAGACATAGAGCTAACGACTTCGATTTAGACGACGTAGATCTCGATCTATTTTCTCTTGTCTTGAGTTTACTCATTTAATTAAACATTATTTGGCGAATTGATTGTCTAAACTGTTCAAGAATTTCATGATTCCAAGCAAATCATTCATTTCCTTAAGACAAAACAGAATTAACGTTGTGATGATGGATTTGTTCCATTGGAAATGTGGGCTTCGTCCCCCGTTACTTCGCCCTTATTCTAATACAACATATCAACGCTGCATATATGCAGTCAGATTTACTTTAATTTGTGAAAACATTGCGTATTGTAAATATATTCCAAGCATTGCATGTTGTAAGCACAGGGAATTATTTTGTTAATAAAGAATTAATGAGAAAGCCTTTGACTTCTTATGAGTTGTCAATTATTATTCAATCTATAAAATAAAGTAAGTTGTGTGACTAGTTTTATAGTTCACATATTGATTGAGCAGATGTGTAATACTAATACACATAATCATTAGTAGGTTTTCTGATGATTGAATTTATGCATTTCCTCCAATAATATGCCCTGCTTATGTTACAAATTCTATTTCTCTCTGTCTTAGCTTTCTGGAATATTGTGGGAGCAAATCAGTGATCAAAATGGTATAAGCCAGCCATCCACCAACTCTCCAAAGCAAGAATATTTAAGCACAAAACTGAAAACATCCAGAACCAGACACTTTCCGTCTCAGAGTACAGCGACAACTTCTGAACAAGGACCTTCCTCTTCAGGTAAACCGTTATGTAATGATGTAAGATAGGGACACATTTTATTGCTCAATTATTCATTATGATGATGAACTGCTTTTAAAATCATGATTCCTAGTTGTCTATTGTGTTCAATAGAAAGTTATGACAATTCAGTGAATATAACTAAACTGTATCAGTTGAAAAAAATACAATGACTTTGAATTGTAATGATGAATTAGCAAAATGATATATGCTTGTACTTAGGGCCATTTCAAGACAGCTCTCTATGTATACACATGAATTTTGGATCTGCAGAAGTCTAGAAGTACTGTAGTAAAAGGTTTATTTGATAATTGGGTTATCTTACATGATGTATGAACTAATTACATGTACATGTATTAAATAGATCTAATAATAGCATTTATCATGCATGACCTGTATGTGACTACTTTGTCTCAGTATTTTTGCTGGCAATATCCCCGCTATGTAGATATATTGTACCTTGCCAACATACTTGATTTGTTACTTATAATTACATTTTCTTGTTGTATAGCTTATTCAGGGGTGTAAAGTGAATTGATCTTTAGAATGTACAGAAACACTTGTTGTAGTCAATTTATTGCAGCAGCCTATATTAGGGAGTAATTAAAATTGTGATTGAAATAACTATGACATTTATGTGTCCAAATATGCCATCACCAGTTCTTTGAGTTTCGACTATTTATTTGAAATACTCTGTATAGTGTTTTGGTGAATAACTTTGTTTAAGGCTCAAATTTATGTTTAAACCTTATATAGTAGTACAAAATCATAATTTGAGGACCCATACACAAATTGAATGTTTTGTCTGGCGCTGAGATATTAAATTTTTCTGTGTATAGTACCCACTCATAGGCCTAGGGAAATCTTGATTTTGAGATAAATTGATCCACTATAAAATATGATGTAAAATTAAAAAGGTAATCCGAATCATTTCTAGTTTTTTAGTATTCATTTATTTATCAATACAATATTACTTAGGATTCAGACCATACTTTTGTCATGAGATAGGTTTAATTATTGTAAATATTTTTGTGGTGTGCATGATCTATCTTTTCAAAATTTCATTCATCCGAGAACTTTTAGAGAGCTCTGTGTATCTTTTATTTTTGTAGCTTATCTCATGTATTTATGTATATTTTCAGGGTCAAGATTTTGATAATACATCTAACACTTGACCAGTGATAATTGTTTAACAACTGTGAATTCAAGTTGCAACAACAGGATCAACATAGTGAATAAACTCATGACTATAATACTCATGAAAATTAAGGCAGATTCTTCTTGACTTACAATCTAACTAGAATATTAGATCTTTTCTACCATCTCTAGATCTGAAGACAAACAAGTTTACATCAATTTCTAAAGGATTTTTCTGTTGACTAATTCAAGTCTAATTCTGACCAATTGAAGTCTAATTTCACAAAAATGGCTATTTTAGCAAACACATAACCATTCTTAAAACCGAAACTAATACCTAATAGAACAGAATCTTTGACTTGTCAAATTTTAAAATGTAACAGGATCTTTGAGTGGCTAAATTTTGGAAGTGTAATTCAAAGAATTTGTGTGCCTTGCTATCAGATCTACATGTGGTTAAAAAGACAAAGAAATTAAGCTAGATTTCTCAACTTGATCAAGGAATTTGAAGTGACTTCCTGTGTTTTTGTGAAAAATGTATATGTATAAATGTCAATATCAATAATGCAACTTGTTCTCACTGACAAGAGACATATGAATACATTTTCAACTCCATGACTATCTGATATCTAAATTATAGATTTTGTCTCAGGTCAATGTGAATATGCTATGCATGATTTATATCAGTTATTATGATCCTATGATTATTTGTATTCATGTCAATATTAATGTTATACCTAGCTCTAATTGTTCAGAGAAATATGAATACATTTTACAATATCTGAAATCTTAGTAATAGATTTTGTCTTAGTTCAACATGATCATGCTATGCATAATTTATATCAAGAGTCCTATGATAAAATGTATTTATGTCCATAATAATGTTAAAACTTGCTCTCATTGACCAGAGACAGATGTATACATTTTTCAACTCTATGACTATCTGAAATCTTAGTAATAGATTTTGTTTCAGTTCAACATGAACATGCTATGCATGATTTACATCATGATCAAGTGTCTTATGATAATATGTACATGTATACAAGTCAATATTAGTGTTATAACTAGCTCTTATTGGCCGGAGAAGTATGAATACATTTTTCACTGAATGACTTGTTGGTATATGGAAATCATACATTTTGTCTCGGGTCAATGTGAACATGCTATGCATGATTTATACCTAATGTCCAATGATAATATGTATACATGTCAATATTAATGTTAAAACTTGCTCTCATTAAAAAGTGACAGATGAAAACATTTTTAACTCAATTACCATCTGATACCTAAATTACAGATTTTGTCTCTGGTCAATATGAACTTGCTATGCATGACTTATATGAAATGTCCTATGATAATATGTATACTGGTTGATATTTATTTTATAACTTGCTCTCATTGACCTGAGACATTTGATACATTTTCAACTCCATGACTATGCAATACATGTATCTAAATATACATTTTACCTTGGGTCAATGTGAACATGCTATGCAGGATTTATATCTAGTGTCCTTTGTGAATTTATATACCGGTATATGTCCATATAAATCTTATAACTAGCTCTCATTGACTAGTGACAAATGATTACATTTAATGTTTTTCAACTCCATGACTATCTGATAACTAAATTACAGATTTTGTCTCGGGTCAATGTAAACTAGCTATGCATGATTTATATCAAGTGTCCTATGATAATACCTATACATGTCTATATTAATGTTAAAACTTGCTCTAATTGACCAGAGACAGATGTATACATTTTCAACTCTATGACTATCTGAAATCTTAGTAATAGATTTTGTTTCAGTTCAACATGAACATGCTATGCATGATTTACATCATGATCAAGTGTCTTATAATAATATGTACATGTATACAAGTCAATATTAGTGTTATAACCAGCTCTAATTGGCCAGAGAAGTATGGATACATTTTTCACTGAATGACTTGTTGGTATATGGAAATCATACATTTTGTCTCGGGTCAATGTGAACATGCTTTGCATGATATATATTTAGTTTCCTATGAGAATATATATACATGTCAATATTAATGCTATATATTGCTGTCATTGACCAGAGACAGTTGCTTACATTTTCAACTCCATGACTATCTGATATCTAAATTACAGATTTTGTCTAGGGTCAATGTGAACATGCTATGCATGATTTATACCTAGTGTCCTATGATAATATGTAAATATGTCAATATCAATGTTAAAACTTGCTCTCATTGACCAGTGACAGATGAAAACATTTTTTACTCAGTAATATCTGATATCTTAATTACAGATTTTGTCTCGGGTCAATGTGAACATGCTTTGCATGATTTATATTTAGTTTCCTATGAGAATATATATACATGTCAATATTAATGTTAAAACTTGCTCTTATTGACCAGAGACAAATGTATACATTTTTCAACTCTATGACTATCCGAAATTTTAGTAATAGATTTTGTCTCAGTTCAACATGAACATGCTATGCATGATTTACATCATGATCAAGTGTCTTATGATAATATGTACATGTATACAAGTCAATATTAGTGTTATAACTAGCTCTTATTGGCCAGAGAAATATGAATACATTTTTCACTGAATGACTTGTTGGTATATGGAAATCATACATTTTGTCTCGGGTCAATGTGAACATGCTTTGCATGATTTATATTTAGTTTCCTATGAGAATGTCATATACATGTCAATATTAATGTTATATTTTGCTGTCGTTGACCAGAGACAGTTGCTTACATTTTCAACTCCATGACTATCTGATATCTAAATTATGGATTTTGTCTTGGGTCAATGTGAACATGCTATGCATGATTTATATCTAGTGTCCTATTATAATATGAATACATATAGTCAATATATTAGTGTTACAAGTTGCTCTTATTGGCCAGTGAAGGATGCATACATTTTCAACTCAATTATTTTTATAATATCTAAACTATAGCTTTTATTTTGGGGCACTGTGAACATGCAATGCATGATTTAAATTAAGTATCTTACCCAAGTATGTAGCTAGATTTATGTAAACTGATATTGTTTACCAGTATCTGCTCGTAAACACACTGTGCATAGGATTTCTAAGTTCTTATATGAATCATTTTGTTAGTAGTTGATATTTGAATATCTGACTCCTATTCAACACAGTAAATATTGAATATTTAAAATAAAACTGAAGAATGATGAATATTCTTTGTGGTTTTTGTTTTGCGGATTTTAATTAAACCAGTCTTCATCTTAATTCACAAGTCTTAGTCTGATT
Source organism: Mactra quadrangularis (assembly GCA_025267735.1). Lineage (NCBI taxonomy): Eukaryota > Metazoa > Mollusca > Bivalvia > Venerida > Mactridae > Mactra > Mactra quadrangularis. The sequence continues at coordinate 30,859,603 of CM046311.1, forward strand.
ATGGAAAATAGAGACAAGTTCATTCAAAAGGGGAATTTTTTATATAATTTGATAGAATCTATTGATGAGCTGGCCAGTGCTTGTGAAAAATTAAGTTGAAGACTGCTTTAAGCACAATATATTATTGGTTAAATAATTTGTGACAACAATAGATGTTACAACTGAATGATATGAAATTTGGATCACCAGCTTCAATTTCATGTTACCCAAGTACAGGCATTTTTATCGCTTGATCATAAAGTGAAATTTTGTCAATGGATGACATGTGTGTCTATACAGTATTTAAAATGTGTCTGGTCCAAGACCTTCACAATGACATCTTTGTCCTTTAAATAAATTGCAACTGTGATGGTAACAGCACAAAATGCTTATCAGATGTTATATGGAACAGCTTCTTCATAAAAACTGCTTATAATGCAGGACTACAAACTCCATAGTTTTAAGTCATCAACCATGCATTACATAAATTATCTATGATTGGTCAGTACTTAAGCCAATCTTGTCAACCCTCTGCTTTCTCATGATAAGATGTTGCAGTCACAAAGTCAGAGATGAAAATATCCAAATCATAAAGCATTGATATTGTAATATGAACAGAAAACTGCTTCAATCAGATCAATTTATTCACATTGCAATCATTGATTTGACATAATTCTGATACAATATCTCATAAAAAGTTACATGAACATAATGTGAACAACTCATATAATTTATCATTATTCCAGAATCCATCATGTAAGCCTATCGTGATATGCTTATTTCATTCATACAAAAAATTCATAATTTACAAACGTTTTATTCAATATATATAGGCTTTTAAACAGGGTTCCCACGCTTCCTTGAAAACGGGAAAAGTCCTTGAATTTCAAAATTGCTTTTCCAGGTCTGGAAAAGTCCTTGAATTTCGAAAAAACGGTGGAAAACCGGGAAAAAGTCGGGATTTTTGCACGTACCAGTCAGGACTTGAATTAGTCCCGAGACCTCGGGTTTTGACGCTCGGAAATTCCAAAATACCCTCGATCAAAATCGTCCGTTCGTCAATCTGACTCGTAGGTATTTTGTCTTCAAGTGTCATAGTTGAATCAAGATCTCGGATCGAAAACAAGTAGAGTGTATGTTACTTCCGCCTATTTGATGTAATCGACTAATCAGCGATGCGCGCTAAGCGGGGGTTGCACTTAGTAAACACGCTTCAAAAGCCGATATAAAGTAACTCCTGTGTTTATCTATAACCCCTGTGTTTTTCTGTCGCAGGGGTTGCGAAAGCGCCGGACCGCCGGACATGTCCGGCAGTTAGATCGAGCCGTCGGTCCGGCCGACCGGCGTTTTTTCTCACATTTTTCGCCGATAATTCGTCCCATACTTTGGTACGAAATCATACCAGGCCGAGTCAGTATGTGAACCGTTCCAGGAATATTCATAGGACGCGATTTCTCGCACTAAAACGGCAAAAATCGCATTAAAAGTTCTTAAACTGTATGACAAAAAAGTTTGAAATCGGCGAAAAAGAGTTAAACAAATTTTCATAGTATACTAAAATTAAATTCCCTAATTGTCGATTGTTAATCCAGATATGTGTTGTGAAAAATAAGACCGCCCACTGCGATTACATGCTAATTACATATCAATTAAACCTTATTGTCGGTCACACGCTGGGAGATTAACTCGCCGACAAAAGTATGCGCAAGGATGTCATAAAATCGAAAAAGGAGTCGTCAAGTTATGTTTACACGCGTGACTACGTTCGCATATGCCTAAGTTCTTTGTTTATCGATCACCCCTGTGTATACAATCGGCGTCCGCTAAAAAAATCAATAGTGCTACATGTCGGCCCGATAAGATTGTTTATGTAATCAAACTGTTGCAATTAACAAACATTTGACTAACTGTGACATTGCATTGATTAAAGTAGATAAGCTTTTGGATGCCTGCCGTTAAATTGATAATTGTATTTAATTATGAGCATGTTGTGACGCAGTTTAAATAGACGTAATAGCCAGTTTGCAAATGTTTTTATTAAGACAATAAAAATTGACAACCATAATAAACTCTGATTAAATGATAATAATAATCGTTAAAGTCCATATCAAAATAATCATTAATACAAATCATTTTACAATGAATTAAGTTTTTTATTTCATACTGTCATACATTTGAAATTTTTCGCGACCGACGCTATCGCCAATAAAGTGAAACATCATTCAAATTCCGTTGTAATTAATGTTTTCATTTGATTTTTAGATTTTCTTAATGTAGCAATAAGTAAGGAGAAATTCCCTCATTTTTTCGATTTCAAGAATAAACATCAGTTGAATATGTGAAAATTTCAAAAAATATTCGTCACCTAATCTATCTGTTAAAATCGTGTTTTAGACTCTAAAAACAATAAATAGCATCTATTGCTACTTGAAAAGCATAATTTAACTAAAGGTATGATGTTTATAACTGACTGTAGTTTTAAAGAAAATGTTTAAACAAAGAAAGGTCAAAATTTAGGACATTTATGACATATTTTTAAAATGGCCCTTTTTATCTCTGTTGATGAACATATACCAGCAAGCAAACATGCTAAACCAGAAGGTCTGATAAATTAAAATGAAAATTAGATATTTTTAGTTTACTATTTGATACAAAATCAGGACTTTCTGTGATTTTACAAAATTTAAGTTACAACAAAGACATTGCCATACTGAATGTGCTTTTATACATGGGCCTGTTTGTCAAATGTGACAGAAACTATAATGTAAATGTTGTTTTATAAATTCTCATGCAGAAAATATGAGACTCCAACATTTGACTGTTTTGTAATTTTCACTATGCTAGTATATTTGTTATGCAAACTTTATATTCATCTATCTGTTGTTCTTGGGAAGCACAAGCATTTGTAAAAATAATTTGAAGTATTAGCAATCTTAACCACTTGACCATGGAGCTTGATGTAAATTATTGAATTAAGTAATAGGCGTTAATCCAGAGCAGTCCTTGAAATTTGCGAAAGTTTCCTTGAAAAGTCCTTGAAAAGTCCTTGAATTTTTTTCTTAGAAAAGAGTGGGAACCCTGTTTAAAGTTGCGGGTTGCAGAAATAAAACAACCGGACAAAAATCATTATCCATCATCGGAATAATTGGACAACCCTCTTTGATCCATCATATAATCAAAACACTTACTCGGGGTTTTCATTCGGAATTTCCAAAAATCTATGACAATATGTTGCAATGCTTTTAGTGATTTTCTTGTGTGATAGAATATTAAATTATGCACATTAACCCTATAATTAGTGGTTTAGTTGTTGTTTATGTTGAATAATAAAATCAATTTTCTGACATTTTCAGTATCCTAACAGTATAGAAAAGGGTCCATATATTGTTCAATAATAGCCAATTCCATGTCGCCAACAAAACATATCAACACCAATCTCAAGGATTAACAATAACAAGTAGACATAAAAATGTTTCAATTAAGAAGGGTTCTATTCCCATGAATATTTTTTTCTTCAGTAATATTAATTAAAACCAGACTGTCTCATTGTCAATAAAGTTGAATAACCAACATAAGCGATAATCAAGCTACATAATCAATTGTCTCCATCTTCTAATGAATGACTGATTATCAATTATTATAATCAATTTGTAGAAAAGCAGAACAGACAACAGGTGTATTAATAAGATAAATGACCAGTGACAGGGTAACTGGTTTGCTGAAATCCGGATTTTAACCACCCGATCACTCACTCAATTAGATAATGGGAATAGCTGGCAATACTTTCATTGTTTGAACTCAGAGACTTGTCATCTAAAATTCACCTTTTTACATAGAGAAACATGTAAAGATATGTTAAATGCTTCACTCTAAGTTCTTGAATTAAAACATTTGTTGACCATCAGCATTTGAGCAAGAACACATTTCAGATAGCCACAGTCACAGTAAGTTCTTTATCTGAGGGATAAGCAGGGGCGAAATTATAAATAAATTGTAAATAAATTATAATTATACTGTTTGGCAAACAAGCCATTAATAGTTTTAGAGTGAAATGATGTTTGTAATTTGAACTTTTTTTCTTGCAAATTTTCACATTCTCATTGCACAAGCCCATCTTCTTTTCACAAAAGGTACAGTCAAAGAATGAAACAAATCCAAATCTCCATGGTTAGGTAATCTTTAAAAAATCATGTCCTTTCCACAGAATATGTTCTGTGTAATGATATGACTTCAGCTTTGCAATGGTTGGATAATATGTGAACCAAAAATAGCCATACTGGGATGATAGGAGGGAAGAATTGACATCTCTGTATCTGGAAGTATGCCTATATTTTCTATGTGATCTGGTCAGTATGATTTTCCTGAAACAATAAAGTATACAACGCCTTAGAAACCAATTAAAGATGTTAATACTGGCACTTCTAATACATATTCACATGTAATTTGTATGATATCCGCTAATTTCAGAAAATGGATAATATGATTCCATTATTTTCAACACTTTCAACTATGCATTTGTTATTATAACAGAGTACAAAAAATAACTATAGTAAAGTTCCGCTTATAGACCAGCAAAACCATAGGTCTTAATGGCGAAATGGTCTTATTGTAGAGACCCCTTTGGGTCTTAATAATGGTCAAAATCGCATGATTTTGACATAACAGGAGTGGTCTTAATAGCAGAACTTTACTGTATGCAGCTAGAACATACAGTACTAAAATTAGTTCCCATCAATGAGTTTCGAATGTGCGTATAATGGTTGATAGTTTTGCTCGTGTGTGTCAGATGGGTACAGCTCATCGAGTCTAATACAAATCAATAGAATATTGATAAGTCATAGTTGTTCATGGCTGTATATAGGATATATTAAGAAAATTTATTAAATATCATGTGATATTTATCAGCTCCATGTTCTCATATGGTAAAGCAACTGACTAACACACAAGAGGAAGCATATTCAATCTTATTGCCGGTTACTTTTCTGCATCCTGATAGGATGTTAGGTTCAGTTCTTGTAAAATATTCTGCTTTTTAATGCAGTGAATAACACAAACCTTAAGTTTCATCTTCCGAGGTCCACTTTCAAAGAATTTCATTCTAGATACACTTTTTGCATCATACCCAATGGTTCAAAAGTGTTCAGCAAAATTAGTTCCCCATCCACAAAATAGATTTTTCTTTGTTATTTGAAATGCAATCAATCTGAAAAAAAGTTAAATCAATAAGCTGTCTAACGGCACATACCTGTTCACATTATGAAAAGAAGGGTAAGTAAGTGGCCGGATAGCTCAGTCGGCAGAGCAATCACCCTGTAAGCAAGAGGTTCTTGGTTCAACCCCGGTCAGGCTGCATATTTTTATTACTGTCTGACATTTGGCGCCCAACATAAAACACCCTCTTAGAATTGTGTGAATTCATTGCTAGATAGCCCCAAAGACAACCAAAATCCAAGAATATGAGGACAAATTCCATTAAGGATGTTTTTGAAGCCGAGGTATAACACAGCACTTATACACCCTTGCCTTCAAGCTAGCTAATATGGCAATAAGGTAGAATGTCCGCATATGAATCCTGAGTTTGTGGGTCCATATCTCAGATTTGACTGTGGATTTTTATTGGGTTACATTTGGTTCCCCACGTTTGGCGCCAAATGACACAGTGTAAGAAAAATATTCAGCCTGACCGGCACTCAAACACAGAACCTTGAGCTAATAGGGCGAGTACACTACTGACTGAGCTATCCAGCCGCTTACATACCCTTCTTTCTTAATTTTAACAGGTAAGTGCAGTGACATAAATTTACATCACAGATTTTCATATATAAATATTAATCTGAATGTATACACTGCAGTGCAAGACCTTCAGATATTAATCTTTTTACAACAAAACCCAACATTAAGTCTTTAACAGGTTATTTCATTTCAAATTCCAATTTTCAAAAATCATAACCTCAATATATGTTGATACAAAACTGAGATTAATAAAAAACGAAAGTGAAAGTAAAAATCTGGTCGCGAAAACACATCACTCTTGCATCTGTCAAAATGCTGTTTAATTGCCTTAGACTTAGGTCCATACCACATGAAATACAATCGATCTAAGTGACGAGTCGAGTTAAATTGTTATTTTGAAAATGTGTGTATATTTACACCGACAGTTCTTACAATGAAAACATATCACGATTTACACAAATGATCAAATATCATTATTATTAATATCTATAAGTTGATCTTTGTACATTTTTGGACTGTTCATAGACGCACAATTATGTACACTTTGCAATATAAATTAGTTCATATCAATCCATGGACATGCTTATCATTGTAAAAATAATAACATTTATTGAGATTCGCGTTAATAACGACAAATACATTCATGTACTTACTGTATCGATATGCGTGTGGTTCCGACATGTTGAATGTTATGACTGATGCGTCACATGAGTCACGTGATAAATAACGTCCGCCCACTATTGGAGAAATCCCTGGCTATAAATAGATCAGACAGATACTATTCTCCCAACTAATTAGAACGAATATGCGGTAATTGCAAGCGTTAAGGACATGATTTGGGTTATTTCTTTACTTAGGATTGTTATTTACGTCAAATAGCATCATTTAAAAAAACGTCACTAATCTGGTTGTGAGTATCTTTAAGTCTAATGGCTGTTGTTGAGAGGAAGGTATTGTTGAGAAGTGGCTGTTGTTGATAGATGACTGTTGTTTGGAGGAGTGTTGTTAAGTCTGACTGCTGTTAAGAGGTGGCTGGTGTTACAGAGGTGGCTGTTGTTGTGAGGGGCCATACAGTTGATAGATGACTGTTGTTGAGTGGTTGCCAATGCTGAAATGTGTTCATTATATTGTGGTTGCCATTATATCGTGGTTGCCATTATTTTGTGGTTGCCATCATTGAGTGGTTGCAATTGTTTAGGGATTGCCATTATTGTGTGTTGCTATTATTGAATGGTTGTCATTGTTGAGTGGTTTTCATAATTGAGTGGTTGCAATTATTTGGTGGTTGCAATTGAGAGTGGTTGCTGCTTTTGAGTAGTTGCCATTGTTGAGTGGTTGCAATTATTAAGTGGTTGCCATTATTTAGTGTTGCTATTATTGAATGGTTGTCATTGTTGAGTGGTTTTCATTATTGAGTGGTTGCAATTATTTGGTGGTTGCAATTGTGAGTGGTTGCCATTGTCGAGTGGTTGCCATTGTTGAGTGGTTGCCATTATAGAGTGGTTGCCATTATTGAGTAGTTGCCATTATTGAGTGGTTGCCATTTTGAGTGGTTGCCATTGTTGAGTGGTTGCAATCATTTAGTGGTTGTCATTATTTGGTGGTTGCCATTATTAAGTGGTAGCCATTATTGAGTGGTTGCAATTATTTGGTGGTTGCCATTATTGAGTGGTTGCCATTATTAAGTGGTTGCCATTAGTAAGTGGTTGCCATTATTGAGTGGTTGCCATTATTCAGTGGTTGCCATTTTTTTCCATCATTGAGATTTGCTATTATTGAGTGGTTGCCATCGTTGAGTGTTTGTAATTAATTTAGTGGTTGCCATTATTTGGTGGTTGCTAGTGGTTGCCATTATTGAGTGGTTGCAATTATTTGGTGGTTGCCATTATTGAGTGGATGCCATTGTTGAATGGTTTCCATCATTAAGTGGTTGCCATTATTTAGTGGTTTCCATTATTGAGTGGTTGCCATTATTAAGTGGTTGCAATTATTGAGTGGTTGCCATTATTAAGTGTTTGCAATTATTATGTGGTTGCCATTATTAAGTGGTTGCAATTATTTAGTGGTTTCCATTATTGAGTGGTTGCCATTATTAAGTGGTTGCAATTATTGAGTGGTTGCCATTATTAAGTGGTTGCAATTATTAAGTGGTTGCCATTATTGAGTGGTTGCCATTTTTTCCATCATTGAGATTTGCTATTATTGAGTGGTTGCCATCGTTGAGTGTTTGTAATTAATTAAATGCAGTTTGTAACAGGACTACACTGCTTTAAGATGGCAATGAATAAGAGATGGTCATTACAAAAGGTTTTCTGTATATACAAGTTAATTTTTTTAATATTGTGTTTAACGCTGTCAACACAATTTAGGTCATTTTACAGCGTGAAGTGCACCTAACCAAGTTTTCCTGGACCCTTGTCTATAACCAGTACTCACCTACCCTTCCATAGGGCCGGAAACTTCTCCATATATCTTATTAATGGAGGAATATTGACATTATTGTCAAATTTCCATGGAAGGGTATAACCTCCCTCGGTACACAAGGTTTAAGCAATGACAAATAAAATACCACTCTAAGCTTATAATGTTATGCTATCATTTTAAATCTAAGTTTGTAAACAAACAAAGACTAATTTGTTTATTATAGCTACAATCATCATATTAACAAGCAGATCTACCATCTTAATTGACGTAAATAATTGTAAATCTATTTCAATAACAAAAATCACATACCATTGACTTAAATAGATAAAACATTAAACAGATAAAAACAGTTCATACATCAATGAATAAGTTTTGTATTTAAATTTGTAAAAACCATTTATTCAATGTATTGTCAAATGATTTGTAACACATTGCATTGTGGGAAATCAGATTATAAAGTATCGGGTAACATTTAGGTCAAGTTTTTGTTGTGTTTACGACCTAGTCAACATCTTAAGGTCACATGAAGAACCCAGTACAGAGAGGGGAAATGTTTAATAGTTGGGGCTCAATCAATTTAAACATCCTCATAGTATTAACATAAAATTAGACCATCACTAGTTTCCTTAGATCAGGGTCTAAAATCAGAGTTCAATTTCACCGTCTTTGCTTCAATTTTTAACAAGCACTTAAAAGATTTATAATGCCCAATATAATATGATGTTTATAGAAATGGGACCAATTATTAACTTAATACAACCTTATGCATCTTTTTGTTCTGGAAGTTGGGCTAGAGGGTAAAGGCAATGACTGCTTGTTCTAGGCTTTGGGCTAGTGGGTTAATGAATTTACTGTTCTCAGCTTTAAGCTATTGAGATAGGGGAATGACTGTTTGTTCCAAGATTTGAGCAAGTGGGTTAAGAGCATTGACTGAGTTTTGGGGATTTGGGAAAGAAGGTTATGGCAATGACTGATCATTCTGGGCTTTTGGCTGGTGGAAAAAGCAATGACTGATCGTTCTGGGCTTTTGGCTGGTGGAAAAAGCAATGACTGCTTGTTCTGGGCTTGAGGCTAGTGGATAAATGCAATGACTGCTTGTTCTGGGCTTGAGGCTAGTGGATAAATGCAATGACTGCTTGTTCTGGGCTTTGGGCTAGTGGATAAATGCAATGACTGCTTGTTCTGGGATTGAGGCTAGTGGATAAATGCAATGACTGCTTGTTCTGGGCTTGAGGCTAGTGGATAAATGCAATGACTGCTTGTTCTGGGCTTGAGGCTAGTGGATAAATGCAATGACTGCTTGTTCTGGGCTTTGGGCTAGTGGATAAATGCAATGACTGCTTGTTCTGGGCTTGAGGCTAGTGGATAAATGCAATGACTGCTTGTTCTGGGCTTTGGGCTAGTGGATAAATGCAATGACTGCTTGTTCTGGGCTTGAGGCTAGTGGATAAATGCAATGACTGCTTGTTCTGGGCTTGAGGCTAGTGGATAAATGCAATGACTGCTTGTTCTGAGCTTTGGGCTAGTGGATAAATGCAATGACTGCTTGTTCTGGGCTTGAGGCTAGTGGATAAATGCAATGACTGCTTGCTCTGGGCTTGAGGCTAGTGGATAAATGCAATGACTGCTTGTTCTGAGCTTTGGGCTAGTGGATAAATGCAAGTTGAGCAAGTTGTTAAGGCAATGGCTGCTTTGGAAAGGTAGAGCAGTTTACAACAGCTTTATTCAAGCAATGTAATGAGAGGGGATTCAAATGTACATGCATGAGTCATCAGATTTTAGTTAAACATAAAGTCTTGATTAACTAGTAGATCTGATACAAGCTAACACAGGCAAAATTTCCTACAACCCGTTTAACATCTTTAATAAAAGTTATGTGACTGTACAGTGAACTGCACATAGAAATTGCAGCAACCTGTTTGACTGCTTTTGTATGAAAATGAACGAAGAAGCATTGAATGGTATAATAACACAAATGTAAACCATGATAAAGCTACTGAGTCTTTCATGATAGGAATAGCTTGTTTATTTATCATCATGAAATAATAAATACTTCAATGCATTAATGTAGAGCATCAAATCATCATTGAACAGCTATAGAATAACCTACCTAGCATTAATAGTCCCTTGCTTTATCAGTAAATACTTCCAACAACTAGAATACTGTAAACTCAATGGACAACCCCCCCCTCACCGGGATATAATAAAAAAGTTAAAGTGCAGTTTAAAGTTTGCTTTCATCTACATGTTCAACTGACTATACACATGATCTTGTATGATAACTACTGGTCACTGAAATCACCTTCAGGCAGGCGATCCCTCACAGTACCCATTTACACCTGGGTGGAGTGGAGCAATTTTAAGTTAATTTCTTGCTCAAGGAAATAAGCACTGCCCCTAGTGGGGATCGAACCCCGGACCTCATGATCCCTAAGTGCCCGTCCTACCACTGGACCACTGCTCCTACATATAATGGCCGATTATAAGATACAGACTTTCAGAATTAAACTTTCAGAATTAAACTTGCACAGTTTTAATTTAACCGCACTTTCATCATCATAAAGAAGCTATTTTACTATTGTACTATTTCATACTGTTGAAAAATTAAACTCACACAGTTTCAATTCAAGCACACCTTCAAAGGTAGTCATGTTTCACTACTTCATGTCACTGAACTTTTTATAGGGACTTAATCTGTTGCTAAGTGATGTTCCCTGGAATTATTGTTTCCTTGTTGTTAAGGTTTGACCTAGATATAACAATACTATAACATTACATCAAAGAAAAAGTCTCGATTTAAATAATTAAACTTTTAATATGTGCCTATGAGAAATAACACACTGGGAAAACAAAATTATGAGAAAACTAATAGGTTTTTAATTGCAGCTTTTAATTGCAGCCTCAATTTTCATTTTATTCATACAATAGCTTGATATAAAAAGCAACAATTTCAAAGCCATTGTTACAGATACAGAGAAGTGATTTACAATAATGGGCTACAAATAAAGATCTGATGATCCAATTCCATATTTTCTTAGATTTTAAATTACTTTAAAATCTGATATATTTCTCAACTCTGAAAAAAAACCCAGCAACAACAGACAACTGGAAAAACAACCACTACCACGACTAATAGCATTGAATTTATACTTCTCAGGGAGCTTTAAAAACGCCAATAGTAATCATGCTGCAACAATACACCAGCGCTTTTCTTCTAAGAATAAAACGAGGAGAAAATAGAGCTGTATGACACTAAACTGGAAATCAATCGATACTACTCACAAAGCTTGCGAATATTTTGTTAAAGAAAACATTTTCGCTCACAAGAAGAAGAGTTCTACATTTCGTTTTTCAATACTGTGTCAAACATGCAACATTTTCTGTTATACCCCATTTTCTTCTCCAACATGCCCTTATTGAAAACAATTAAAAGACTGTTAAGTGCAAATTACTAAAATTGGTTACCACGGCAACCATTATCACTTCTCAACGAGTCACTATTTCCCAGGCAAAATAGAAACCATTGTTTTGTGTTCAATCTAAATACTGTAAAAAAGATCCAGGACCCCTTGAAATAGAACTTAGTCACGGAAACCCTAAACTGACATGAAAATAGGAGATTCTGATTATTTGGGGCCAGGTTGCAGAAAATCACTTGAATTCTGTAAAGAAAAACAGACAAGTAAATCTGTGAGCTAATGCTCACTAGTGATACCCCCGCAAAAATCTAAAAATATGCGACAAACAGGAAGTAGATAAGCAAGGAGCATGAAATCGCTTTACACCACATGGGACTATGGGATGAAGCAATATGCAAAGTATTACTAAGGCTGCTGCATGTTATAGTTGCTGAGAAAACTGCGACAGAAATTTTGTAACGGACGGACGGACAAGGGTAAAACAGTATACCCCCTCTTCTTCGAAGCGGGGGTATAATAACAGATATTCCTGCTAGGTTTGGTTACTTTTTAAATTGTACCTTCTCTTTTTTTAGCTGTTGGAATGATGCTGAGAGTTAAGCAGTTTACCAAATCATTGTTTCAGCAAATCACAGAGTATTGTATTCATTTGTAAGCAACTGCCAACTTTTTCATGAGACCAATCATGTTATGTTACTCAGTAATGGACAAAATTATCAACTAGCCTGACCATACAAAATAAGTAAATTTAACTAACCAAACTCCATTTAAATTAGTCCTATACTTTGGGTAAATGTGTTAATGGGAAGACTGTATCAGGGGTCAAAGTAAACAATCAAATTCACAAGTATCTGTACTTTAAGCTAAATGCCTAAGATTCTTAAGTACATTATAATTGAGTTTTCTAAGTTTAGACCCCAAACATTAACATGTCAAGACTTAGTTCAAAATAACGCAATCTAAAATTCTCCGCTCACCTACTCGCTAATGTAGATCTGGCTGTTTCCTTATCCGGGTCACTTTCTGGTAACCTTTTCTCATTCATATTCATGACGCAATCATTAGGTTTAGTAACTTGTTTACATTGTCTACCTTACGCAATTTGAAATAAACCTTCCAATCACAGCCTTTGAATAACACCACCGTCAAATTAGGTTGCAAACCTCAGTCTAAAATTTTTTAAGAAATTAAAGTTCGATTAATATTGTGGACCATATTGAAAATTGGTTTACACCAAAAATGTTATCCACAATAAATAAAGTCGTCATTATTATCATTATTATTATTATTATTATTGTTTCATCTAGATGAAAGCTACCCATTGATTGGTCGACACAAAGGTCATCTCGACGTGACCCTCTAAGCGAACCTTAGAGATCCTGTATGACAGTCAGCTCTACAGGATATCTGTTTACGGAGATAGAGGCAACCCTGACAGTTCCGGATTATCTCCATTAAAGTTCAACATAAAACATGGTCTTGAAGAATTAAAATCACGGAAAGGGAAATATAATACCCAACATGAAAATCTTTCCTGTCATCGTAATAATCATTTGAGATTCAAGATCCAAAAACCCATACCATTTTACATCATACTAAAATCAGTTTAAAAAAAGTTTTTTAATGTCTCATTTTGTCAATGGAAAAAAGCCAGTAATGTGTTAAAATTCACAAACTGTTTTAATATCCATGCATCTAAATTCCAGATATTTTGAATTCTTTCCATTTTGGGCGGAAAAGGAGAAATTTCAGTAATTGTGATATTGCACTTAAAGTTGGAAATCGGATTAGAGTAACGATCTCCCAGATGAATTTCAGAAACTGTTTTTTCACTTTTTTTTAGAAAAAGAGGATAAAATAGCATTAAAAGAAATGAACATTTAAGTCCAGGTCTTATGCATGTTTCTGAGACTCTTCAGAAAAGAGGAGAAAAAAATGTCCAAAAAAAGAAAGGAGATCTTTTCTATTATTTTAATGTGTCTTTATTTAATAGTAACATACCATCTTAGGAAGCAGGCATTACTGAGTGGTTATGACTGGTAGAAGTAGGGGTGGTAATCATTGGATAACCAGTAGTGTGTTCAGTAACCACAATTAGCTAATGTTAAGGGTACGGGAAAACTCAACCCAAAGACAACTCAACCCGTGCACTCGTGGATAACTCAATTCAAAGTTGTGACAGTTCAACCCATTAGTTAGGAATTGAGTTGTCTTGGATTGAGTTGTCTTTGGGTTAAGTTGTTCTGACCCTAATGTTACGGACCGTTACTGAACGTTCAGGGTAATTGAACAGGCTACATATCTGTGTAGGTTCAAATCATATCCCAAACCCACCTTGTTATTACTTAAATTTCAATCCTGTTTAAATTTGTAAAAAGAACAATGTTTTAATACATTATTTTCCATAAAGCCTCTGGCTTCACATTCACTGCAGTTGTATACACGTCAGCCTTATTAACGGCTTTACTCTAATAATGCCCACTCTCCATCACTAAAGCTTGGATGGGGGCCATTTTCATCTGACTACATTATTTACCCTACAAATGAGTGACCCCAAAATACAATGAAGCAATTTGAGAAAGTGCAGAAAATACTCTTGAAAATAAAACAAGGCAAACACAAAAAATTTGACTTTTAAATCTAAAATATGGGCTGCACTGCTCACACAATGTGTCGTTAAAACAGATTACATTCTCTTAAACTCGGATTTACACCATAATGGTTTTATAATCTTAATATTGTAAGATGCCCCCTAGGGGTCATACAAAAAGTATCAGAAACACCACAAAGGATTCTGAGTAACATGTACTTATAACAGAAATACTTTTTATGCAAGAGTTTTAAGTTAAAAGTGTAAAAAAAACAGCAAAAAGGGACCATATTTTATCTAGTTTTTAAAGGCAGCATTTTACTGCCTGTCAGCCCCTCAGTTAGTAATCTATTTCACATAACTTATAAAAAGGGACATTATGACCCAAGCTTTCTCAAAATATAGAAAGGAAATGCAGAAATTACAAAAAAAACAATGCAACAATTAATTTGATTGGTAAACACAATTTTTCAAGAACCAATGAAATTCAATCTTACATGATAGTAACCATAGAAAGGCACCTGTTACTTAACTTATTGAAGTAAAAATATTCCTTTTTTTCTGATTTCTAAGCAATTCCCAGGAATGCAACAATTTCACAGCAGGTGGAAATAAAGGAATCCTCAACTACAAGAATTGCACCTAGAATTTATCCAGTCAAGGTATGCTTTTCACAAAAAATCTAACGATAAAAGTCATTGTAAGTCAAAATCAAGAAACATTAATAATATGGTCAATTTTTGGCCAATCAATTCCAAATGTTATTGAATTATGTAGAATAATATTGTATACCTTTGTTACAACCAGTGTTTTGTAGTAATAACCCAAAATGTAGTAAATTGATACAAAGTGGGTTATGATGTCAAAAATTGTAACATTACCTTTGCGAATATCATATCATAATTATCTTTAACTATCCATCTGACTTATTAACAACAAAATTATAAAATTGACTAGTAAAATTTTTTTTCGTAAGAATTTTTGTGAAAAGGTGCAAAGGTTTTTTGCCCTGATTTTCTTTTCAGAGAAATACTAGAAGCTTGTTTAAATGTACTTTTTATTTATCTTAGAGTGAAACAAGTTTTTCTTGGAGTGCAATGAAAAATAATCACAAAAATGCAGGAAAAATTCATCAATTTAAAAACCATTTAAACCACCTATCTTGATTAAGCATAAAAAATAAAGACATAGAGTGCATTGACTTTAAACCACAAAAATCATTAAAAAAAAAGAAAACATGTTTTATCATTGACTTAGGCAATAATAACTTAATTATTCAATTATCATTTTCCTTCTTTAACAAATGAGATGTAAAATGTCCCACCCACAGTTATTGTCTTAATTTTCTCGAACACCAGCCAAATTTATTATGTTATATATGTAGATTATAGTTGTGTTTTATTAACCTGTCACAACTTGAATAATTACACGGTCACTAAATGTATAATTATTGTTTAACTTCTTTTAACCATTGAGCCACTGATCCATATTAATTATTGATGATCTAACTATATATGCGGCGATTTTGAATATCAGGGAAGTAACAATGTTCCAGTGCACCTAACCTAGCTTATCCTGGACCCTTGTCTATAACCAGTACTAACCTACCCTTCTACAAGGCCAGAAACTTCTCCATATTATCTATATAATCAATGGAGGAAAATCAACATTATTGTCAAATTTTCATGGAAGGGTATAACCTCCCCGGGTGGGATTCAAACCCGTACCCCCTTCGGGACACAAGATTCCAAGTCCTGGCTCCTTACCAACTGCGCCACCGATCCAGGTGGGGCAGGCTTTAATATTTGATCAAGGCAGCAAATTAATAGAAAAAGAGAGAGCATGATAACTGATAATTTAATTTACTTTGGCCTAAAAAGCAATACCATTTTAACATTAAGAAACAAAACATCTCAATCCCTAAAGCTATGCATAGAGTACATAATTCCAGAGGAGAGAAAAACAGAGATAAAATAAAATAAATGAGTTTTTACAAGTAAAAAACTTTAGTGGTGTTGAAGTATAAGAAACAACATACTTTACTTGTACATTAAAACTTGAGGTCATGTAAAGTACATTAAAATTTAATAATAAAAAACATAGGAAAATACAGAAGAGCTTCTGAGGTTTGTGGGTCCCAGCCAAGATTCAACTAGGCATTGGGAGGGGATAGATTTTTACTATGAAATCAAATTCCTTATTTTAGAGATTTTTTAAATTTTTTTCTAATTGGAATAGAATTATAATATAGACAACCAACACATATATAGAAATTCTTAATAGGAGAATGGTCTTAATATAGAGAGACTTTTCTTCTCATTAATTAAGCAGACTTAAAAATCGTCTAAAATTTCATCATTATTCAATTTAACTATTTATACTGGGTTTAACGTGGTGTCAACATGGTTTAGTTATTTTACAGCATCCAGGGCACCTAACCTAGCTTTCCTAGACCATTGTCTATAACCAGAACTCACCTATCATTCAATGAAGAAGTTTCCGGCCTTGTGGAAACTTCTTCATTTACCTGGAGGAAAATCGACATAATTGTCTAATTTTCATGGAAGGGTATAACCTATCCAGGTGGGATTTGAACTGATTATTCAATAATCAAGGTGGACTTTATGGAAAAACTTAAATATAGTTGATTATATTATAGAAATCCAGAAAATACAAATTAAACATTGATTCATACACTATGTATATTTATATCTGACAATTAAAGTTGTACAGCTATTTATGACATAAACTTTAAATAGAAACATGTCATCATTTTTACATTTAATTAAAGTACAAACTATTGTAAATATAAACTTCACTACAACATAGCAGTGGAGTGTCTGTGTCATAGTGTCAGTAGAGAATTGATAATCAAAAAACATTCATATAAATGGAACTCCTGACTCGGAATATAATTGGATCTCAGGGCTCAACAAAGTTCTCCCCAATTGCCCCTGATAACTAATATTTGGGCTCAGGCACCTTCTTACTGATACTGAACATTTGGTACAAGCAAAACAATAATCCAAAAACTTAAAGTAATACAATAAAATTGAGAGGATATTCCCCATTAATTTTCAATTAATTTTTTAAAATTCAAAAATATTCAATATTAAAGGATAAAAAATCCTATTTCTAGAGTAAGAACCCGATCTTTCCACAACTTTATGGGAAATAATCATATAGGTTGAACTACACCAGTGAATATAAGAACAAATTCTGGATCCACCACTTAAATTTCAATTTTTTATTACACCATATATAAAAAATTTATACATTTTTAAAGAGAGTTTGTACTTAAACGATTAAAATTCCATAATTTCTATTTGTTCTGCACTTAACCTCAATTTCAACAATCAAGTTGTTAAACATAAAGGTCGGTGATCGGCAGTGATCCCCGTTATTGGTTTTTAATATTTATATAATTTCATTATACAAATAAAACACTTATAAAGGTGAAAAATCAAAAAGCAATGTACTTTGATATCAGTTTATCTGAAAGGTCAATGAAATGTTTTTATTAAAAGTACAAAATTTATATAAATAGCACTTGCACTCTTATGTAACCTGCAGTGTAGCCAGGGTGTGACATTTTTTATCCTGCATGGTTTATGAAAATGTATAAACAATGCTATTTACCATAGCCCAGAGTCAAGGACAGTTAGTAACATTGATATGGGCTAGTTATAAGTTTCATTCATATAGTTGGGCCAGTTGCTAATTATGCCTTTGACCATACAACATATTAAACAGGACTACAAATGTATTCCTAGAGTAGAGAAAATTTAAGGCAATGCCTGTTATGGCCATGAAATAATTTCTACAATCATTCTCCCTCCTACCACTGGTTCTAAATCATGTGGTGCACTTCGTCAGTCACTAATGGAAATATGCGCCTAGTAATTGGTTAACAGCTTAATGCCGAGATTTAGCCTTAATATAGGAATGGTGAGTAGGTTGACTGACCCTAGTAATA
This sequence comes from Mactra quadrangularis, assembly GCA_025267735.1. Classification (NCBI taxonomy): domain Eukaryota; kingdom Metazoa; phylum Mollusca; class Bivalvia; order Venerida; family Mactridae; genus Mactra; species Mactra quadrangularis. Next base: position 30,877,724 of record CM046311.1, read on the forward strand.
TAACCTAATGTGTTGCTACAGTGTTAAACCCTACCAAAAAAGTAATTGATTCGACAATAACCAGATGACCCCTTGGCTTTTATCTAGAATCAAGATGTAATTTATCATGTTAATTAGGTTCCTAATATCATTGAATAATACTGGATCCACAACACTTGATGTTGATTGAATAACATGTCATGCTTTTATAGTCTTTAGGGTTTTTAAGGGGCTGCTGGATTAAAAACATGTAAACAACAATATGTTCCGTAATCACATTAAGCCGTCAACCCAAAGTCAAATGATTTGGGCTCGTGAAAACTACTGAATTCATATAGTTAGGCTAGTTAATATGTATGTTTGTAAATTTTAGTCAGTTACTCCATATGATTGAAATATTTTCTTTTTTAGACTTAAAAGAAATAAACATTGTCTTTTGACCCCTAGGGTAAACAAAAGCTTAAAAGGGGCTTTGAGCTGAAAGCCCAAAACATATGACAATGTTAATAAACAGCAAAAAATCGTAACAAAAGCTTAACTATGACTGACACAGTCAATCTAACACAAAGAAACAAAGAAAGCACAAAAAAACAACAAGAGTTTCATATAAAAAAAGGTCCAAACAAAAATGTTGACGACTAACACAGTTTTTTGCGAGTTCAAAGAGTTCACTGAATACTTGTTCTGATTTCATGTTCTCAACAATGTAAAGTCTCAGAGATAAAGATATATATAGATATTAAAAGAAGATATGTAACATTTTATGAGGCAAACAATTATGTTTTTTATCTGGGGTGATAAACTGAACAGAGGCAGGCAAGGAGAGGCGGATCAAGAAAAGTTTTCTGGGAGGGGGGTCACCCCACAACTTACACATTCTTATAATTTTCGGATATGGGTATGGTGGTGTGACATAAAAATATCATTTTAACCTAACAATTCTACAATTACAGTAAAAAACCTTGAAATAATAGTCACCTCTCAAAAATGTTCAACTCCTGTCAGTGCCCTGGGTTACAAAGGGCATAAACATGAGTCTTTCTTGCTGGTCTGTTCCTGGCATGTCCTAGGCTTTGGACTATAGGATTTAAAGCATAAAGTAAGAGATGGTATCTAAGAACCAAATTTCTTAGAAGTTTATTGTCTAAAACAAAAATTAAAATTCGGAGGTGATATTGACCCTTTACGCCACCCCTCCCGGTTGATCCCCCACTGGAATAATAGACCGCACATTAAGTTCTAGGAGTAAAGTTTATCACAAGGTTATATATCCTATATTATAAAGATATATATTCTTAGATAATAAAACATAAAAATCTTAGGTCGTTATTACAAGATCTGCGGTTATACAATAATGTCAAGGGTTGTCTGCAAGACTGACGTAAGTGTATTGCGTAAGAGAGCCAGTTACTACAATCTTGTAGACAACCCTTGATGTACAAGGTTTAAATGGTATCATGAACTTTACTGAGCTAATGTTCTTCATGGTTCACAGGTATACATCATGATAGAGTATGATGGAATCTTTGTATAAATTATTTTATCTCTGTATAAAATACAAATGATGTAATAGTACAATCATAGATTGAAGTTGAGTGTTAAGTAAAATGTACTTTGAAAAGAGGAAGAAAGACCAAAACTGTAACATAGGTGTCAATGCTCATTTGGTTTGGTAGGCTGTGACTAGCTCACCTAACTAGTTCACCATTTAAAAAGCTTCTATCTTATTATCCTATTACAAAGGAAAATCAACAGAGTAAAATGTCACATTTTTAAGACCAGTGGCATGAACAGGAAATAAACCAAAAATAAAAAATAAAAAAACTCAACTATGTAAACAGTTGAATCAGTCAAAGCTGTGGCTGTGGCATAGTGGTTAGCACGTCTGACTTCGAATCTGGAGATCACGGGTTCGAGCCTGGTCGCGGTAGGTCATACCCTATACATGAGTTGTCAGCCTCGTGGTAGGGTAAGTTAGTACTGGTGATAGAAAAGTGTCCACCTACAGTAGGAAGAGCTGACTGTAGTGTATATAACCTTAATATGTGTTGAATACGACGTTAAGAACCAATTAAAAAAAAAAATCAGTCAAGGTTAGTGAAATGACCGACAGAAAAATCATCATTGCCACCAATAAGCACATGGAAGGCAAAAAATAGAAAATTCAATCCCATGAAGCACTGACGTTATGGTAAGAAATACCGATAGTCTCAATTTCAAACAAATAACATTGTTCAACTTGGGGATAAACATGAAAATCTGACAAACACAATGGACAAATTACAACAATTCAACCAGACAAAGTTCAACAAATATGTAGCACAGATTTTTCTCTCTAAATTTATATTCCAACATTTAGAGAGGGCAAGAAAAAGTATGTGACTAGATAATATAGTCTGGGACACAGAGCCTCATAGTTACATTGTTATAGTCTCAGACTCTTAGACTCTAAATACATTCTATAAGAACAATATTAACACTGGGACAAAATACTATCCGTTTTAAAGACAGTACAGTAACCCCCCTGTGAAAGGGAGACACTTGAGTCACCAACAGAAACCATGGCTCTTACTCTGGTTTCTGAATTACTTGGTAACTTTTGCAAGTGGCATTCAGCTTAAACTTATATTTCACTTGCCTAAGACAGAAAATTACTTCACAAGTCCATCTGAATTTCACTAGTGCAGGGCTTCAGTATTTTAGGTTAAGGAATTATTAACTAATACTGGGTTAAGCACTGTGAGTTTAACATGTTTTGGTTATTTTACAGCATCCATCACACCTAACCTAAGGGGTGGGTGAGTAATAGTTATAGACAAAGGTCTAGAAAAGCTTTCTGGACCTTTGTCTATAACCAGTACTCACTTACCCTTCTACAAGGCCGGAAACTTCTCCATATACATGTACCTTATTAATGGATGAAAATTGACATTATTATGGAAGGGTATAACCTCCCCAGGTGAGATTCGAACCCATACCAGGGATTTTTCAGGGGGTTTTGGGAAAAGGCCCCTGCCCAAATTGGGAATTTTTAACGCTGTAAATAGTTCGATTTGGAAAAGTATCAACATATCAACCCAAGTAGGAAATTTCATCATTAATTTTTGCTTTCCTTTGGTGTCTCTGAAAGTGTTGCAGTGCGCTTAAAGAGTATGTTCTGACAGTTCAGTGAGGCATTCAATGCAAATTCTCATGTATTTATTATTTTTTAATGAAATCTTGTGGTTTCTTTTGTAAAGGCAAAAGACATCCTGTTCAAAGGGAATAATTTAAATCAAGATAGGGATTTTTTTTCTAGAAATTGGGAAAAATGGTCATTATTTTGCTTTGGGAATGGGGCCCATATTCGGCCCCGTGAGATAGGCTGAAAAAGCCCTGCATACACCTTTCAAGACACTAGATTTGAAATCCTGGTGCGCTTCAAACTGCGCTACCGACCCAAGTAAGGTAAATGGTTAGACTGAATAGTGTGGAACTCTGGATTTCTCAGAGTTCAGGTCTCCATGGTGACACTGAGAGGAACCAAAATATCAGGGGCCCGTATACTCGAAGGTCTTGTCAAGGGATTGTTGCAAATCCATCAATATTACAATTTAGTAAGTAATCATAAGATAGTCAATAATATGACACCAAAATTTTACATGTTTTGGAATTTCACAGGAATTTTCTTACATTCTTATGTCCAAATGGGCCCACTGGAAAGCCATTCAAGATTTGGACTATCCTTGATAATCTCTGGAGTTCTAATTTCTCATGTTTCACTGTAATTTTGTAAGGATATGTATGGATCATTGTGTCTAGACAAGTCAAATGGTCTTTTTACTGGATCATTGGAGGTAGGGCAACAAAACTAATACTATGATATTATATAGATAAGTTTGTACCAAGTTCAAACAATAGTAACTTTGAGTTTCATTGTCATATCAGCCTTAACATCAAATTTTCTCCAGCCCCTGAGTGAGCCCAATTTACATTTGTAATATAATATAATAAATATAGTACAAGTATCATCTAGCCTGATTTATAAATCAATATTGCTTTATAGTTAAAGTTAAAAATATAGCTGGCTGTCCTATGAATTTCGGACAACCTACCTTAAATTTAATGTCTAACACTGAACTAGCCTGATTTTTATTGTTAGATAATAAAGAACAACTAGCCTGATTAATATTGTGTTATAGTAAAGAGAACAAGAAATGTAATGTGGAAACCACATTAAAGCCGGATTTAAAAACTTAAACGCAAAAATTACAGAAATAATTTTCCATATTAAAGCCAGTTAGAGTTGTGGTTACTTTCCAGTTTCCAATTCTGTTCATCACATGGTATGTTATCATTGTATGAAGTTTCATAAAGATCTGACCATAAATGGCAGAAATATATGCTAAATTGAAAACTTTAACACAATTGTTAATGACACTGGGCGCCCGCCCACCTGCCTGACCGCCCGCCCGCCTCCCATCCGCCCGCCTGTGTTTCACCAAACTATAAGCAGATTTTTTTTCGTTGAAAAATCCCGCTAAAAATTTTAAACTAGCCCAACTTTAATTGATAATTATTTTAAAAGCCTCGGTTAATTTTAACAGAGACTATATTCACAGGTTTTTGACAGATTCATTGATTTTTTAGGATATAGGTAAGTATACAGATGCGTGAGCACAAAACTAGCCTAACAGCACGTAAATATTAAAAGCTGTAGACTATTTTGCACAAACCCAAACATACAGTTATTCTAATTACCTTTTTGTACCAGATACAGGATAACTGTATATTAAGATATCGCAGGTTTAGCAGAAAACCATCGTAACTTAATATAAGAAAAGAGTAAATTACAACTGTTTTCCACTAAACCTGCGAAATGTCGGTTAAACAGTACAATGATATGTAAATTAATGTCAACAGCTTGTTACCTCATTGTATATTTTTTATATATATGAAAGTAGAACTAGAGCAACGCAACACATGAGAATAATTCTAAAACCATTCACAATGGTTGTACAATATTTATACAGTACATTTCCAGTCATTGCAAGGCGCGTGTATTCTAAGGTAGTAAGTTACAAGGTACTTGATGCATGTGCAAGACTAGCAGGAAAGGCAAATAAAAACTGAAAAGCACACAGGGCTCAGGGGGTCCTCCCAGAGCTGCGGTTGAAGATTTCGAACAATTGCTTACACCCACATTAATTTTCAAAAGAACCAAGCTTGGGATACATCTCCTAAATGCCTAACTAGGTCACCACTGTCCTGGTTTAAAGGGATGACAATAGTTATTTATTTATTTATTGGAATTAACACCGTGTCAACACAGTTTAGGTCATCTTACGGCGTCCAGCGCACCTAACATAGCTTTCCTGGACCATTGTCAATAACCAGCACTCACCTACCCTTCCACAAAGCGGGAAACTTCTCCATATTATCTAATCAATGGACAAAAATCAACATTATTGTCAAATTTTCATGGAAGGGTATAACCTCCCCGGGTGGGATTCGAACCCGCAACCCCCCCCCCCCCCCCGGCGCGCTACCAACTGCAATATCGACCTGGGTTGTGATGACAATAGAATTATAAATACAATTCTAATCACAGATCAACTGGCAATAACTTTGAATAGTAAATAGTCACAAACTCACAATCTATTGTAACTGATTTTTACATTATTTAAACCCAAGAAAACTTCATAATTGACTGCATGTTCTATTTTCACAGAAAAGTGATTTTTAAAGTTTCTTTTGATTGTACTAAACTATCCCCTAACATCATTGTTCTAGTTTTCAAAATAGAGATTTTTTTGGTTCCACATCATAATATTTCTAGCCTCTAACAAAATTGCCTCAAATCAATCACATCTTCAGTTATAGCCCTGATAAAGAAGTTACTCCACCACAACGCTAACCAGTATATCATTCATTTAGTTATAAAGCAGATAATGTACTCCATTTGTAGCATACCACTGATATTTCACCTATATTCTCTAACCTGACACACAATACCAACTTTTACTGTGTCACATCTTTTATTCAATAACAATAGTAACATTTTGGTGTATAAATATCAATCGGTCACACAATCTTTTCTAATGTGTTTTTGTTTTTTTGTTTCTTTCATTTATATTCTTTGGGTTTATTTTCCCAATTTTTTGTCTTTTCTAATCTTTGTGCTAATTTTCCATTTTGGTTCTTTCCTTATCATTAGGCTTTCTTTTCTTTAGCTTTTTTTGTTCTTTCATAATCATTGAGTTTGTTTAACTAAGTAACTAAGGAGCCAAATTATGAAATTTGCAAATGAGGCTCATTCCCAAACAAGATTTTTTAACATAATTGCAGTCATATTTGTACCAGAACGAGACAAATTCCAAACTGAACAAAACATTCACCAAACTGTGCCAAAATAATTTTGTCAGTCAAAAAGTCAGTCATAAACCCACATGGTACATTAGTACTTTTAATTAGGTCAAAATTGAGGAGCTCTTCCAAAATGGAGGTAGAACAAACAATAAGAACCTTCTTTTGAAGAGCTGTAAAAATTTGAATAAATAACTTAACATACTCAACAAAAAAGATGAAAGGTTTCCAAATGACATATATCGAGTGCAAACACTTGAGAAAACTGTTTGTTCTACAAAGAAATAAGTGTTTTAAGAATCACTCCTACAAAACATAGCACAGACAATAAACAACCCAGAATTTCCTGTAAATTTTCTGTAACAGAAACTTTGAAAAATATATGCCAAAGTGGTTTCAATCAATTGGAACACAAATAATGGTATAGTAACACAAAGGAGAACAATGTAGCACAAAGGATACAATAGTAACATAAATAAGAAGTCGTAAACAAATAAAATAGAAATACTACAACAAATATGCTATAAAATATTGCTGTAGGTCTTTTCTTATAAATAAGGCTTAACTAGAAATAATATTAATCACACAAACATATGTTTGAATCATTAATTGGAATATAACAAAGTATAACCTGATTTCTGAAAATAACAACAAACTAATGTCAATTAAAGGTCAAGGCTATATGAAATGTCAAGGTTGTCAATCTAAGGTCAAGGTTAAGTGAAATGTCAAGGTTGTCAATCTAAGGTCAAAGAAAATATCAAGGACACAATCCAGAAACTTGATGCCAACGTTTCAAGACCTTAATAATTTTAATAACACATACCATTATTTATCAGTGATAAAGACACTGACATTAGGTTAGAAAGGTTAATGTAATAAATTGAGCTAAAGCAGGGCTGGAATTAAAGCTCCCATACTTGCAAAATGCAAGTGGATTTTGAAAATTGCAAGCAACTTTTGCTTTAACTTTTAATTTCACAAGTTGAAATCGCCTCAAAAAGTTGGATCTAGAATCTTGATAACCTCTAGAAACTAGTATCAATAAGTAAAATATGTTCTATGTCCATCCCACAACCCCTTGTTCAATCTCCGCTTAAATGTAGTAGTATATTGTTTTTACATAGTAATAGCATAATTCTTTTCATTTTGCTAGTTGAAATACAATCAACCTGCAGCTAGCGAAAGCCTGAGAAAAAAATTAAGGCAATGGCTGAACCAATCTGACTAAAACCCGATCTAAAATTCTCCAATTGCATACTCGCTAATTTAGATCTGGCCTTTTTCAAACGAAGGTCACGTTCGATGACCTTTTCTCATCATAATATTCATGACAAAATTGTTATGATACGTAACTTGTTTACATCGTCTACGTCACACAATTTGAAATGAGCCGCCCTATCGCAGACTGGGAATAATACGGCTGTTAAATTAGCATGCAAAACTTGGTCTAAAAATAGAAATTACGAAATCAAAATGTGATTAATAGTGTTTTCGTCTAGATGAAAGCTACGCATTAATTGGTCGACACTAAGTTCATCTCATCGTGACCTTCCATGGAGAAAGTAGAGATCCTGTACCACAACGCTCTACAGGATATCTGTTTACGGAGATTGTGGCTGAACTTGCAGCACTCTGAATCTGATAGAACTTTGGAACCTGTATGTGGTCCTGCTCCCTAATTTACTTCCTCACAGCCCCTTTGTAACCCTGACTAAGTACTCATTTACTGAATTTCAAGTACTAACCACTAAAATACTTCAATCAGTACACCCCCCTACCCATCACATCTCTAACAAGTCTTTAAGAAAAAACACTTGTTGTTTAAACATAAGAATATGTTATACATTTTATAACAAGAAAAACTTACATGACCTCTAAGAGATCAATTTATGTTAAAACAAACATAAGCTCTAGTTGTTACATGACAGAAATCGTACATAACAATTTTAAACCACCAGTATTTCTTGGCAGAGTTCCTACAGTTGTAATGGGATTAAATTACTCAGTTCTAAAAGGTTTTTATAGTTTTTTAGAGATTATTCAAACTTGGAAAGTAAATAGGTTTTTTCGCAAGGGTTTTTTAACACCGTATTTAACAAATATTTAGGTCACATATACGACAGCCAGCTCTTCCTACTATAGGCTTCCTGGACACTTTTCTATCACCAGTACTAACTTACCCTACAACCAGGCCGACAACTCAAGTATAGGGTATAACCTACCATGACCGGGCTCGAACCCACGATCTCCTGATTCAAAGTCAAACATGCTAACCACTACGCCAAAGCCACGGCTTAAGTAAATAGAGTAAATACAACATTTACAGTTATTGAGTTATTGACATCCCCATATTACAAACACCTCATAAATGCCATGTTAAAAAAGGAGGGTGATGCCTTGAACGTTTAACATCATCAGTGAAAGGTTGATAGTATTCATTGAGGCCTCAGGGCTTAGATGGCTGTTAATACGTCAACACAACCCGATTGTTGGAAAGGATGGGCTAAATATTTAAAGGAAAAACCTCAAATTTAATATGGTTAACGCTTAAAGTGTACTAATAGTTTATAGTGGTTTGGTTAAAAGGTAATAATTTGATTGAAGATAGTATTAAAAATGTCAAAATAAAATTACATAGCTAAACTAAATATAAAATAAAAAATAATGATTCTACAAAAACAATCAATGAAATTAAAGAATTTAGTGAATGTCTTTTGTCTTCAAACTTTTGATGGGTACTGTATACTGTAGCAGACAGCTACATGACTTAAAACACAACATGAATGAGATAAAATAAACTACAGGTCATAAATTAGGTCATGCATGTTTATGTGCTCTATGTAATAGAGTTAAGTTGACTCATAAGTAGGTGAACTGTGCATCACTTTTCTGATTTAAATGTTACTTTGACATTCAATGCTGAATATAAATAGTGTATTATGTTATTATTATGCATGTTGATATACAGTACCCAACAAAAATTTGGAGAAATTTTCAATTTTTAGGCCAACTGAATAGAGTTCATCTAAAATTTGATATCTGTTCATTTTGAAATGCTTTTTAGTTTTGCTTTAATTTTTGGTTATCGTTAAAATTATAACTGAGACTACAAAAATAGCACAAAAGCTATGTTATGGAAAAAAATTACAATGAGCATGATTTCGGTGGCTTCATGATGTCAGATGCTGAATTTTCTTATGTGTTACATTCATGACCTTTGTTTTCATTTTATCACAAACCATACTTGAATATATTAAAAGTTTCTACAAAAATAATCATCAAAATTCAAGAATTGTAGATGATTTCTTTTGTCTCCAAACTTTTGGTGGGCACTGTATATGTCAATAAAATAGTTTTGAACTAAATAAGCCCAAGTCTCCATGCAAAGTTCTAGAATAATCTCCTTGCAGTGTTTATTCTTTATACAGAGGCCATAAACATGTCGGTTCCATACTTGATCTAAAATTTCTTAGAAGTCATGCAATTTTTACCAAATTCAAATTCTTACTATTAAGGACTTTAAATTCCCTATAAATGAAATTGCAATAAAAATTCCTAAAATGTTCTATATAAATTAGGGTCCTTGGTCCCTTCTCCCAAACACCGAACAAAGCCCTGCAATAAATATAACAGATAAAACAAAGTACTCACAAGTTTGAGGGGTAGCTGCTAATCCACAATGTAGCCAATTGACAAAGAGAAGAATAATCATTAAAGACTCCATGATGACATTGTATCCTCGACACAGTAACATTACACAAATATTCTAATATCTAAATCATTACAATGATCATATATTCTACTACCGAGCTCGTAAGTGATACTTGTCACACTTCGGGTCAAAGAAGTTACTCGCTGGTCAAAGATGGAACTATCTCGGACGTAGATGTCTAACCTATTTGAATTTCCACAATAAAAAATCCAACATGAATAGGAGTTTAAAAATCTCAACAAATGGCACACTAGAGATTCGTAGTCAATATAGTTGTTTGTTGCGTTCTTATTCGGTTTTCCACTAAATTTACGCCACCTACCCGATGTCAAGTATCATCCATGCCGTAATATACATAAAATATGATGAAATGATATTTATACAAGTTCTATACTATTCAATGAAAGTAATGAACAACAATCTAAAGTTTGTCACAAGTTTTACACAATATACGTCAATTCATATAGAAGTTTTTCGTCAACAAGCAAGGAATGTTGCGCCACACTATAGAATCAAGGCATGTTATTACATTTGTGTGCGTCATTCAAGAAGCACTGACCATACTTTGATACCATTTCACTTATTAGCACATGCCAAACTGTAAGAATAAACATAAATGTTATTTTTGGCCCATTTGCGCATGAGAGCAATCCCTACTTTGAATGCAAACAAACGTCATAGTCTTTAATATCTTCCATTTTCACATGTTTTAATGAACACTAACACTCCTGTTTTTTTAATGAATCCACAGAAACAAGATCAATCGGTAACAAACACTTTAAGTTTAAGTGAAGTTCCAGGTAAGAATTTAACAATATTTAACTTGTTTTCAGTAATACACACATTAACTTATTAAATTTCACACAAAATGGACAAAATTATCTCCCTTGAATGAACTTTACCAAGTATTATCTCCCTTGAAAAGCAATGAGCAATATACACAAAGAGTTTTATCACTGATATAATCCGAAGAGTTTTTAAACACAATAATTAAAACAAAGTTATTTAGTATGCACAGTAGAGTTAGCACTTAAGTCTGGTTGCTGGCATTACTTGAAGGTTAACGTCCAGTTTTAGAGTTCCCATGTGAAACAACTTTATAAGACTGAATATACATGTATCATGTCTATACATCAGGAAAGCAGAGCCTGAAAATATATAAAATATGGAATTATAAATAATAACAATGAAGATAATATTTAAATTACTGACATTAAGTTAACTAATAAAAAATTGTCTCCAAGAAAAATTGGCATAAATAAACCAACAACATTGACTGTCAACCAATCAGTGTGCTCCATTATAGATGATCAAAATAAAGGCCTTGATAATTCAAACTTATACCTCTTATGTAAGATGTTAGCAATGTTTATTGAGGACCCCTAGAAGCCCTTATACCTGTAATATATAGTAGCTCCTGAGAGTACAGTTTCAGAAACTATTATTCCAGGTGAGTTAAAAATCCATTTTACCCTCAGTACATAAAGTTTGAATACAAACAAATCTAGCACCAAATGTCATTGGATCTGAAGCAAAACTAAAGACAAATGGTTAAAGCTTGTGTAAGTAATATATGTAAATAAAATTTCATTTTTAAAACCTGACTGACATACTAATTCTTATTCAAAACTTAACATAAAAATATTTTTGAACTTAAAACAAGAAGGTTAAACAGAACAAGTTTACTATGAAAGTACAAGCAGGTCAAGAAAAAAACTTGTAACTGACAATGGCTTTTAAATTCCCCTTTTCGATTATTATAAACAAATTATATACATCATTCTTCCCACAATGCCCTTTAATACCCATAAAAAATCACATGACTACAAAGACGTTGTAGTCATCCATCAAAAATAATAAAACCGTATTAACAGAAATTTCTACGGTAATTTTATTTCGATGTAAGATGATTCACAAAATTAATATCCACAGATATATCAGAAATGAAAACATTGATATTCAACAAACAATAAAATTTTGTCATCTGACAGCACTTCAACTTTTTTAGAAAAATGAAAAATTCTGATTCCTCAGAAATTTCGACTTATACAGTACAGTGTACGACATCACTCATAATAATTTTTATGTCAGTCTAACTCTCTGGGTTTATGATTGCCAAAATGTTTACGGTAAACATCAAAAAAAATCTTTGGTAATGTATAACAAAGCTAAAAATGTGTTTTGTTCTGAAAAAAATAAGTAGGGCAATTTTATTACAGTATGGAAGCCTTTTATTACATTCTACAAGAACTTTTTTTTCGTATTTTTATCCTTAAGAAACAAAAATTGATTTATCGACCAATAGACACAAAGCAAAGTGGAGTCCTACATTTCCTATTTTTAAAGAAAGAAATTAAATTTTGAACCAAGTACTCAGTGAATTAACCAATTAAAAACTCTAATTTTTAAAGCGATAATAAAGTTAGAGCCGAGGTTGTTTCACTTCCTGCGGACGTAATTTACATAGCAGAAGGGTATGAATAAGACGCAAGAAATAGAAAACGATTACCCGTTAAAAGATTCAGTATCGTGGTTGCAACTTAATTGTCCTAAATAACATTCCTTTCTAACAGTGTGAATTAATACATCACACAGTTCATTCTATAACATTAAAGCTTGATTTCCATTAAATTTGCCACAGAAAGTTTCTTCAATTACACTTGTATCACTGAACAATGATATAAATTACTAAGGGAAATAATTGAGAAATTTTTCAAAGAGTTACATAACCTAGGATCCTTATTATTAACGATCTTACTTTTTTTTCAGTCGTAAACCCTTCATTTAAGTATTGTTATATTCATATCAATATAAAAAATCTTACGATATTATCCTAAAATTGTTTATATCAATGTGCGTTAACTAACAGAAATATTCAGGTCTCAAATTTAAGCTCGCTTACTCGCAAAATGCGAGTAGATTTTGATAATAGTGAGTATATCTTGTATTTTAACTCGCAAATTTTTGCGATTCACTCTACAGAATGTTCGATATTCTTTGTCTATCCACAACAATGCCCTTGTTCTATCTACAGTTAAATATAGTTCTATGTTGTTTTGCATAGACAAATAGTAATTATGTACGCTATTAAAATTTGTAGAAAATAATTCCAATGATTTTTTTTCATTTAGTGAGTTGAAATAAATTCAACTCGCAAAAATTTGTGAGTCAAATTTTTTGTTAAATTCGAGCCCTGAATATAGAGAAGTTAATGCATGGGTGAAATCCTAATTATCAAAATCATGAAACAACAGAACTTCACAATTTCAGTAGCTTTTACAGAGGAAAAGACCACTTTTTCAAACCTCACTTTCACTTACACCCATATTATTGCTATACTACGTTGATTAAAGAAAAAGGGCAGTGCTTAGTTTTTGAACATCCCTTTTCACCAGTCATGGTCAATAAAAAAATATATATTCCAAACCATCATTCCTTATAAGCCCTGTAGACTTGAAGTTGAATCATTTATAAGGAACAGATGATTTTTCTCATATAAAAGCTATGGGGAGTATAAGGGCTTTAACCCAAGACCATTCACAAGTAAGAGATAACAGAAAATTAAAGTTAGCAACTTTTACAACTCACACAGTGAGGCAAAACTGGGAAGGGTTGAATCAGGGGGATGCAGCTGGTTAAAAAGTCAAAAATTTTGCTCGAAGGTTGTTCATTTAACACAGTTTTGCAGGGGAAAAGACAAATGAGCCAAGAGTAGCACCCTGGAATTCAATTTTGTTAACAGTAATAAATATTATTGTAAAGCCATTAATTCTAAACACGTCGATTGTTATTTTCAGGCCCCAAAGGGACGACCAAACCAAAGGCAACACTCCAGAGACCACATCGTGCCCTAGGGGTGCAAACTCGTAATTAGTGTGCAGTCATTAAAATGCAATTTAAATTAAATCGAAAGATTGCTTTAACCGTACATGAAGCCATAAATCAATGATTTTAATTTTGATTGAAAATGTGCAGGAAAAAAGAAACCACAATTTGTCACATTAAAAGAGAGAAGTTAATTTTGTTCGCCTTAGGAATAAAGAATATGAAATACTATCTTGCAAATTTATCATTAATTACTTTGAAGTAATAAGTATGAACTACTTTGCAAATGAAATAAAGGTGACACTTGAGGCACATGGTTTTTGCAACAATTCCATCATTTCAATTCCAGATTATGTGAAAATTTTATTTGTTTGTTTGTGAGTCAAAGCTTAATTTCTTTATCTACAATTACAAACAAAACCCTGGTTTTACACATGTGACAATTTAAAATTTCAAGGGTCTAGAGCATGCAGGATATCAAATAGCAGAAGTTCCTGTCGAAATAATGGGTTCCAGTAGGGTTTTTTTTTTGGGGGGGAGGAGGGTTTACGCTGAACCAACACACTGTATAGATCATTATTACAATGGTCAGTCAAATTCTACTCCATGTTCCTGAAAAGGCTAATCTCTGGATATAGCTGTTAACCAGTTACTAGGCACATTCTTTCATCAGCGATTAATCACTGCTCTACATGATTCATAATCAGTGGTAAGAGGGAGAATGGTCGTAGAAATTTTTTCATGACCAAGTTCCACCAATTTCTACAGTATGCCCAGCCAAGAAATTGAGCCTACAGTCCCTCACAGTAGACATGACTGTGTGCTACTGAATGAGCTAGCCAGGCAGTTGTTTGCCTGATAGACATAGATACCACAGCATTGACAAATTATGACATTGAATAAAGATCATAAAAGTAAAACTCATTCATAATTTATGTTAATTTCTCCCTTCAACTGACATAAAACTGTGGTTATATACTAAGGTCTAAAAATAAAAAAAGTGTTTATAATACTTATACATTAAAATGTAGGTTAAAGAATACAAGTTAAGGCCATACTGCAATTATTGTATGATTATCAATCCCAACCTAAACCCTTCTTTTTACCATCCCTCCACCATCAATTTTATTGTTTAAACGAAAACAGACACTGCCAAAATGATATGCTTAAATTGACAGTTAAATTAGATTTTAGCAAGACATAATTAGGCTTCATCATAAACATACTCAGTACGATACTGTGATTGAAACAATTGTTTTAAGTAATGACAACCAAATTCTACTTTCAGTTTCGATCTTAACTTTCACTTTGAAATGCAATAAATAACATAAACAAATTTAAGCAATATTTGCATTTAATTAAAAAATCTTGTTCATTTAAGGTGTTTGAAATCTAGATAAATGTCATTTTTCTTAGCAGTCCAAAAACAAAGTTACTTTTGATAATGGGGCTTTAAAGTTTAAACCCAAAATGTGCCCATCAATATAATTCAAGGGTTTCAACTCAAAATTCTGGGGACCCATAATAGATTGGCCTATTACTCTAACTCATCCAAGCTATCTTTAGAACAACAATTCTCACCAAGTTAGGTGAAGATTTGATGAAAGATGACTTTGAGGCTTGAACCAAATTAGTCCTAAATATAAGACCCTACGTATGTTTTTTATCATTTGGACATTTCTCTGTTACGTAGGGTCTTAACGGATTGCTTCAAAAACGCATAGCAAAAATTTTAGTGTACAGACATCGATTCAGGTCTGAACGTTCTACTCGTTTTAATTCGAAAAATTTGCAATAAAACGACACACCAATAGAAAGATAAACGAAAAATACACATGATATAAGTGAAATTATTTCAAATTCTAACCTTAGACAGTCAAATAATCCATTTAAAGTCCTAAATTGACGAGTACTTTCAGTTTGTCACAATAACCATGCAATAATAGCCAAAGCAATCCGAATTCAAATTGGGTCACGCGATTTGTAAGAATTGATTTTGAACGAATTTATAAGGTATGCTATTGAAGGCAAGAACGACAACTCTGGGAAAAATTTTCGTTTAACCCAAGCGACACTTTATTTACCGTCAAGAATTCAGTTCAAAATGGCGGCGAACGGCGACAACCCTGGATAGCAGTAAAAGTAATTAGTGTTTCTGTAAGCGAAAAGCCTGATTATTATCTTTTGATTTATGGAAAGAATAACAGTAAACTTTTATCTATCGTTTAGTGCTAATTTGACCCACATTCATTTACTTTTTGAAAAAAATATTTTGCTATGCGTTTTTGAAGCAATCCGTTAAGACCCTACATAACAGAAAAACGTCCGTATGATAAAATAGTTATGTAGGGTCTTATATTTAGGACTAGAACCAAATAGGCCCACTTGTCAATCTACACATTAACTATTACATTTATAAACTTGTATGACGCATACCTGACTAGCCATCAGTGCAGGAATAAGGGTTTGACACTTGAAACTGTTTTTACAACGAAGCCCAAAGGAATCCCTAATCAGCAGCTCAGAGTTTCCTCCTTAACATTAGAGATTTCTCCCATTAAAGACAAGAAATATATAGATATAGATTTACAGTAACTTATTGTAGTGTACAATTCACATCAATTTCAGGGATTTTAACGGAATCCCTAGCCCAGAATCCCTGGGATCCCTCCAAAGTTTTTGTGATCCTAGGAATCCCAGAACACTGCTAGAGTTGAACTCAGGGACTAATAAACTTGATTCAGTCAAGTGAAAAATTACTGATTTTATAATTGTCAGGCTAATTTGCTAATTGATAAGTTTATATCCATTAAAATAATTTAAACCATATTTTATTTGAGCTAGCTAGCACTCAAGAAAATTTAAGGCAGTGACTGCATTAAGCTAGCAGTCCACATTGAGCAAGAAATTTACTTACAAGAGGTTCATTTCATGTCTAAATGTGTACCTGCGAGGATGGCATAATTCCATTGCACCAATGTGTTTGCTGCTGCATTAGGCAGAGTAAAAAGACTCCCCAGGGAGATTGATAGATACCAGTAGCCTGATGACTAGGGGTAATAGCTGTAAAGTCAGTGAATGTGCATTAGCATGAAACTTGGACTATAAAATGCAACTACATATGACCCATCTTAGACAAGCTTGTACGTATAACTAATAATCAATCAATAATATTCTAATGGCCTAAAGGAAAGTTATAGGACAGTTTAATGTACATAGAATGTTAATGATCACACTCCTCAAATTTTATGAATGAAAGTTAAACTACATTAAAATTTATAAAACTTTATATCTCAATAAATATAAGTATGGAGCAAGATAGCAATATAACGAACGCCTTGCGTCACTCACCTGATATGAATATGGGGCCCGTATTATCACAGGTCTTATGACCAATTTTAGTCTTAAGTCCTTCTATAGATGTTTAATAATATGCTGTCATGATAATTTATGTTGTTGTTGGGTTTAACACCATAGCAACACATTGTATACTAGTAGGTCATATCATGACAGTCAGTCAACCTACTCACTGTTCGTGGAATAGCCAAATCTCTAGTTTTAGCTGTTGACCAGTTACTAGGCACATTCTTCTCGCAGTGACTGACAAATGCCCTACATGATTTAGTATCAGTGGTAGGAGGGATAAAGGCCCTCGAAATTGTTTCATGACCAAACTCCACAAAAGTATGCCCCACCCTGGAATCAAACCCATGACCCATGGATCAGTGGACTTGTGAGCTACCCACTGAGATAGCTGGATGGGACCCCAGTTTCATGTCCCAAATTTCCTAAACTTCAACATAATTCAAAATTACCCATGATCTTTGTTTGTAGATTATATTGTTTGTCTGCAGAACCCCATTTTGAAATATTACATAGAACAGTCAACACCCTGTAAGCTAATTGTATGACCAGGCTTAAGTAACTCAGGTAAGCTACACCATTAAAAAGTCAGAACATTTAACTCCAATATCAAAAGGCTTTAAACCACACTGGCCAATTTATTGTCAAGACCCAGGTAGCTAAATCATAGTAAATTAGAACCAAGTCGTTCAGGTTAGCTGCATCACTATAAATTGGGAACAAAACAAAACTTCCATCAATATAATAGCATAAACAATAAAAAGCAAGAACATCAAAGAGCTCATACATGGTACCATGGTCTGAGTGCTCTGTATAACAAAACCCATCTAAACATTTTATTGGCTTCATAACAATAAAATATAGACATTAATATGTAAAACATTGAGAGTAAATAAAATGGAATAATATTTTATGATTCATGGCCTACTATTAAAATCTCCTTCTATACTTTATATTGAATGTACAATGCTCTTCCAACAACCTCACTGTCTAGATCGTGAAACGGTGGCGATTTTCCGTGTCACGGCGTAGCCACATCAAGATGGCGGAAAAACAACCATCCAAAAGGTACGTGTCGTTTTTTCCATGATATTTTGAGAAATATTCTGGCCCAAATGCGTTAAATAGTTTCATTTGATCCGTAAATGTATAAACTAAAGGGCGGGTATACTCATCTGACATGTCACAAAGGATTTATGTGAATTAAAGCCACCAAAGTTGACGAATGACCGTCTGTCAAATTTGAACCGAGAGAAGTGTATGACTTATGATAAAATCGCCGTTAGTACGGCACTTATCGTGTAGTAAATACGATTGTGAGATAGTGTACATGCATGAAATTATACCTTAAAATTGTACAAGTTCTAATTTATTTTGTTATGTCAAAACATGCCTACTTTCGGTTTTGTCTAAGCAACGGTTGAGATATTAGCCCCGGTGAAGATTTTCCGTAAGAAAATGACTCGGTGTTGCCATAAAAAGTGGACACGGTGTATACATTTGCGTGAAAGAGAACACGGTTATGACACTTATTCAAACGCTTGAAATGCGACCAGACTATTTTGAATACGGTCGAAATGTAGGCAAGGCAAAACGTAGCAGTATTTGTTAAAAACAGATACGGGTTTGGTCAAATCGTAGACAAATTAATATCTTCTAACTGTTCATCATGTTCCACGTACATGGAAGTAACGTTTGCTGAGAGGGACCTGCTAAAGTTACACTGCCGAGTGCTTTTATTGGTTCTGACGTTTTGTACGTTTTTAACATCTGGACTGGGAAGTAATGGAATCTATATCAACAAAAATATCTTGTTTAGATTCTTGTATACTTTCTAGGTCTTTAACATCAGGACACTTCTTAATTTCTAGAAAGGATGTTCATATATGTTGATTCACTTTGTAATACCTCCCAGTTTGCAGTTCTAAATTTGGTATTAGTCTGTAGTCTTTCGTCAGAAGGCCATATCGGCCGGTTGATACTTTTTAGACCATCTCATCTAGGGCTGCGGCGAGTATCTGAGTACTCGGTTATTCGCAATCCCGACCATAAAATCGAGTACGAATATTCGTCACGTCCGAAATCGTCGGATCGCCATCTATTTGTGAAAGAACATTTTCTGCTTAATTACCACTGAAAACGAGTCGCACTACTTATGAAAACTTTAATTTATGTAAGAACCGAATTATCATGGGTAAAAAATTCGTTTGATACACATCTAATCGAAATGTTATAACCGAAAATGCCCATAAAACGGCTGTTAATAAAAATGTTTGAAGTATATGGTTTTCTATATAGTAATAGCTTCTGTAATTCTTTTCTTTTTTGTTATAACATGAATTCCAGTATGCGTCTCCATAAACAAGTGATTCGTGGTTCGATTCGTGAATCGCTACACATGAATCGTGGTTCGGATCGGATCGCCACTTTCTCAACGATCCACAGCCCTAATCTCATCCGTCATTTTAGCTATAATTTGGCATGCTTTTCTACTGAATGATTAATGCATGCTAGGAGATCAGATTTCGAAAACTCACAGTAGTAGCATTTATAGCCTTTTTCCATTTTGACACTGGAAAAACAAAATAATGAAATATATAAGTTTAGTCTTATCACAAAAGGGCCTTTATAAGTATCAGCTTCGTATTTCTACACTACATTATTTCTTTACGTATCAATACGAAAGGTGACGATCTGGAATTGAGGGAATAAAATGATACTAACTGATTCATAATTAGGCGTTGCTTCTGCCAAGATTTACTTATTGAACACATTGGGCTTTTCTGTATAGCAAAATACGAAGGATAATGCCAATGTGGTTTACTTCAAATGATATGATTGCGTTTAGCGTTTGAATGGGTGTCCGACCGTTTTCTCTTTCACGCAAATGTATACACCGTGTCCACTTTTTATGGCAACACCGAGTCATTTCTTACGGAAAATCTTCACCGGAGCTAATATCTCAACCGTTGCTTAGACAAAACCGAAAGTAGGCATGTTTTGACATAACAAAATGAATTAGAACTTGTACAATTTTAAGGTATAATTGCATGCATATACATTATCCTACAATCGTAATTATAACACGATAAGTGCCGTACTAACGGCGATTTTATCAAAAGTCATACACTTCTCTCGGTTCAAATTTGACAGACGGTCATTCGTCAACTTTGTTGGCTTTTAATTCACATAAATCTTTTGTGACATGTCAGGTCAGTATACCCGCCCTTTAGTTTATATATTTACGGATCAAATGAAACTATTTAACGCGTTTGGGCCAGAATATTTCTCAAAATATCATGCAAAAAAACGACACATACCTTTTGGATGGTTGTTTTTCCGCCATCTTGATGTGGCTACGCCGTGACACGGAAAATCGCCACCGTTTCACGATCTAGACAGTGAACCTGTACAAACTTGTGAAAGATTAAGGCTCAAAACTTAGGCAACTCTAAAATAATTCTACAGAGTTTGGGTCCATTTTATTTTTCAAGATATGGGTAATATGCTGATTGCAAGATAAAATTGGTTGCAAAGTTTTTGCAAGTATTTTAAAAATTTCAAAGGTTCTGAACCCATCAACAACACCTCCCTTTCTCCCAGTAACACATTGATAGGTCTGGCATAAAACTGTTCCCATATTAACTTTTTCTGGCATAAATGGCTGCACCTTGGCATTAAAATGGAAGTTTTTCGTATGACTTCAGTTAGTGCCAAAAGGTTAAGCACTGTGCAGGTCATTGACATCAATGTCAAACATGAGTTTTTATATGCCGATTTTAAAATGATTAGTTAAGATAAGCATTGATTTTTATAATTGTAACAACATGATTGCTGTTGTGATTGCTGTCAAACTGCAACAGCTGACTTTAAAATACCAGTGTGAGATCTTGATCAATGACCTGAGATAACCTAATATAAGGAAAGATTAATCAGTTAATGATTTTATAAGACTACTAAATTTGTCCTAAGATACCCCAGTTATATGTTTACAAGTACACATGTATAAAACCATGTTCTTAAGTACCCCCAGGGGTGTGGAGTTCCAAGGTTTTTTCTACTTGTCGGAAGTTGTCCACAGACAAGTGAAATGTAAAAATCAACTAGTCCAGAATCAAAATGCACTTGCCCATATGTACAATACTCATAAAGAAATATTGAAAACTGTGATATAAAATACATATTGTAAGTAATGATAAATAGTTGACAAAAAATAGTTCATTGTTGAACACTTTTGTAGCATTGTGACATCCACATAATCAAGTTTTGCTATGTTACATGTACAATGTGGACTGGTATATTTATTTAAGTTAAAAAAATATAACTTGTCCAAAAATATTGCCTTGTCCGCAGACATTAATGTATGAGTTGGTAAAGTTGGGCATAGGAATTCCACACCCCTGAGTACTCCAGTGTTAACAATGGCAGTAGAAGACAGGTCACAACTGAGCACTATCTAGAAAGATATCCCAGTTTAAATTTAACCGTACATGAGTATTGACTGTTTTCTCATGATACCCCAGTTATAAGGTAATATTATCCGTGTCACATAATTTAGCCTTCCTCTAGCACTCAGTTAAAGTCAGATGTCAGATGAGTTAATATCACACAGTACTCAATTTTACTGCTAACACATAAATAATTCAGTGAGAATATAATGAAAATGTTTCCAAATAAAATGACAGAGCATTAAAAGCATTAACAACCTAGCCGAAATGCACAATAGATTTAAAGTTTCTCTGAGTGAAGTAAAAAAAAGACTAAACATGCAACTGAATTTCTCTGCAGTGAAAAAGGGTTCATATACAATTAAATTTCCCTGCAGTGAAAAATGGTTGGAAGATAAATGTACCCAATAAATAGATTTTCCTGCAGTGAAAAGATGAACTGAACACAAACTCAATACTAATTTCAGTTAATAAAATTCTCCATATTGAAAAAAATTAAATTTCAGATCAACTCTGCAAGTCTTTGGAAAGAATGTCTTAGCATTGTTTACTGTTTTCTGCAACAGTTCCATAAGCTGTCATACGCCTTTTCTTTATCTAACTCATACTAATGGACTAAATCCCTAAAAACTCAAATCTACAAATGCATAAAATCCCAGCAGATTTTAAACAGATAATATCTTCATAATGACATTAAGTCTTTAAAGTATACATAGGTAATAAAACACTATTATAAAAAAATATTAAAGCATGCCCTAGCAATGTTTATAAATAAAAAAAACATTCAACAATTACACCCCTCTATATTTTATAATGTACTCAAAAACCTCCTGGATTTTAGGTTTCTTATTTACTGAAAAAAATCTTGATTACTACGTCTACATTCAAATAGATTAACGTTTCTCAACAAATAAATATCTAGCTTCAAATTATCAGCACTAACCCCTAATACACTGAAAGTATTCAAGAAACAGTCAGATTAAAAGAGAGCAAATGTTTTCACTCACATTTAAAATATTCAGCAGCAAGTTTTGTAATTTTAAACAACAAATCTTTCATTCATGCATTTTATCAGTCACAAAATCTCACAGTAGATTATCTAAGACGCATGCAGTTTAAATTACCTGATTAAACAGTTAAATAAAAACGAAGAAAAAATGCATTCTTTCAAATACATTACATCCCTAAATCCTGTGATAAAACTTTGCGATGGTTTAAAATTTAAATTTCATGAATGGAAATAGTACAGCACTATATAGATTTTAATTTACGTTAAAAATTTCATAATCCGATGCAATCAAGGTTTATCTACTGAACATGTACAGGTTCATAACAAGTTTAAGCTGTTTCAGATACAAAATAAAAACATACTTCATAATCGAGGGAAAATTTTAGCTTAAGTAGTTGTACTTAAATTCCATGAATGAAAAATTTTAATTCAATTCAATGTATATTTTTACAATTATATAAACAATTTAATCATGAGTGAAACAACTTACATGATAAAGCGCTGAACTCCAATAACCCCACAATACAAAAAATACGCATAAAAAACAACTCCTATTTGCACTGAGCCGATTTGATAAAAAAACCTCAATCAGAGAGGTTATAAATGATTTATAAATGATCGCACAACACATAAAGCAATAAATCCTATTAAAATCGTTAACGATGATTACTTCGATAAAACATACATACTTGGTTAAACTAGCACAATAGCTGTACAAGAATTTACTCCGAGTACAGGTCAGTAAATTCAATACGTTTATTTATGTTGATCTAGGCCTGTATTCATTGCTATTAATCAATAACGCAAGATAATCCCTGCTAGAAGTCAAATACTTTAAAAGTTTAACGATAATATTGTACGATATCAAAACAAAATTATCAAGGGCATATGTACTGACCCTTATCTACGAGTATTCAATATTGTATGGCGGTATGTAACATTTTCCTGTCCAACGATCTACTTTGACCTAATCAGGTCACGAAAAAAATGGCTGACAATATAGTAAGGAAACAAATAAGAAGAAATTCCGCGAATAAATCTTCATAATAACAAAAACGAAAGTGTGACAGTCATGTATATACAATCTAAATAATAGAACTAATATATTTATACAATAATTTATAATGTAAACAAAGCTGTACTCGTGATTTAACTCTACACAGATGGCATCACTACTCACAAAATAAACAATTACCGAGTTTTTGGGTCAGGTCCAAAAATACGCGCTTGCATTCTTGAAACACAAATATCGATGAAAATATCCGAATATATAATCCAAAATAACATTTAAACACAATGACACAAATATTATTAAATGTTATTGTCACTTCGTTAACAAAATGATAACAAAATACATGTGTTTACCCTTTGCCTGCATGTGTTATGTTCAGTAATTGACACTTTTCCAAATTAGGATCTGTGACGTCAGGGCACCTGTTATAACCCAGCGTCCTCCGTACCATGAATAATACCGGAAGAGTTACTCCCCTTACGTACGTTTAGAAAAGTTTCACAATATGAGCTTAGGACATATTGCGCAATGAATGAACGCCAATTTAATCGTAAATTCTATAGTTTTTTAACATGAAATTATACTTTTTGTTATGGTTTAATTCAGACGGTATCTGGACGACGGACTGTCTTTATACATATCAAATACATTGTGTTTCTCTTTTATGCATGTATATTTGTTTCTCTCTTACGCATGTATATATAGGCCTACTAGTAAAATTTAGAGCACGTGTTAAGTGTTTTGAGTTTTGTGCTACTAATTTCTTTCAAATATAATTTAACATAGAAAATGATTATGTTCATGGGAAAACAAGCTTAATTAATGTATAAAATCCTTTTAAACGACCAATTGATTACGAAGACAAAATATTTATTTCAAATAACTTAATTTGACCATCAAAAAACTATTTCAATCTTCATTCTTGTTTCAACTGACTGTATTTTATACAAATATCACCTTTAAAGTTGTGAAACATTTGTCTGTTAATTTACACTTCTTGCTCAATGGACAATATAAAACAGGTATAAAACATTTGTCTACACGGGATTAAATTGATCCATGACATGACTTGAAATCTATACAACTATGATGGTGACCTATGATCCTTATCTTATCTCATCGATCACAACACGGGGTCACGGCTTGTAGATTATATCATCGCAAAACTGATGTATCTACAATCAGTGCTATATGGCTGTATCAAATAGTGAACATCTCGATGGGTCTTTTAAAAGTTGAGTATGACACTTTTTATTTATACATGTTCTTTTATTTATATTTATTTTTTTCACTTTTGTAGAGCTCCCAATAATCTCTATGATATCAATTTTCAGTGCAGTTGATGACTATTGTGGAGAATTTTTTGGTTGTAGAAAGGACATCAAATCAAGTTAAACTAATTATTCACGTGGGAATGGAAATTCGGATCAGTTATGGTGAACAAATAATTATACTTTTTGACAGTGAATGTTATCATACTTATCCGATATATACGACCATGTGTGGCTATAAACCTGAGGTTTTTCAAGTCTTGTGTAATAAATACAAAATGTATATACTTAATTATTATACAGGCAATGCAGAAAAAAATAGAATATTAAAAGTTAAAGTTAAAAAAAGTACACAAGTTTGAGAAAAAGTTGTGAGTTTATTTGGAATTCATTAATTAATCATAAAAACACTTTTCAGTTAATTTTACAGGTTAGCTCATCTTTCCTGTCTTCATGGACCATTTTACTGGAGCCAATCATTTCTATACATATAAAAAATCAACAACTTTGTCAAATTTCAATGGAAGGGTAGATAAAAGTTATTAAGTGCTGTTTACGCTCTGCTTCTACGTACATAATCAGCCAACTTTACAATTTTGTAAGATAAACTCTGATCATTGAAATCTCCTTAAGGCAGGAGATCTCTCACAGTACCCTTTTTCACATGGGTGGAGTTGAACAACTGTAGATATATTTCTCGCTCAAGGAAATAATCAGTGGCCCAAGTGGGTTTCGAGCCCAGGACCTCTTGATCCCTAAGTGCAGGTACCATCAATATACCATTGCTCTTACGTAATTGAAGGGTATGGTCACTAAAACATGGACATATTGTAAAATAAAAATATATTTAGAAAAGATTTTACCTTTTTATGATGTTCACTATCACAGGTTGAAATTATCTTTACTGTGACATCCTTGACCAAAGAAGCAGACGACTTTTCAGCATTCAGTTCCACGAGCACCGCAGTTGTGATTTGTACTTTTAAATGTCTTCCTTTTATATACTGTGTCAAATGGGGACCTTATAAAAATTTGATCACTATAGATGGACTAATGGATTGAGTAAGCTAAGCTCTTTGATCTCTAATCAAGGCATGGCTTCAGACAGTCGTACATCAAAATTTAATATTGCACTTAACAAGAACAGCAGGGGGAGACAAGTCCAACTTTCAATGGATATTGTAAATAACAATAATTATTATTACATGTTTTACCTGCGGTCCACATGGAAGATTGGATCTATCCTGATGGTGTAGCCTTGTTAGATAGTCATTGTTGTTATTATTATCATCATTGTCATCATCATTGTCATCATCATTATCATCATCATCATCATCACCATCATCATCATCATCATCATCATCATCATCGTCGTCGTCGTCGTCGTCATCGTCGTCATCGTCATCATCATCATTTTCATTATTATTATTACTAATATTATTATTATTATTATTTTACATTATGATTCATTGTATTTTGGTATGTTTCCATATTAATTATAACATTAATGATAATAACAACAATCATACATGTATAATGATTATATGATTGTTATTATTATCTTTATCATTAATGAAATAATTATCATGGAAACACATCAAAGTATAATGTATCATTTTCAATACATATAGTTATTTTCAATATGTATGTATTTTGAAATTCAAAGGGGGAGTGGTCTGACCCCCCCCATATCCCTCAATACTTTCTGTTATTACTGTACAAAACTCAGAACTACTTTCTCCAACACATGTTAATTCTAAGAAGACGTATGAGGTCAGTTCTATACATAGACATTTTTAAACCTGTTTACATTTACTTAAATGACTTCTATTTACATAATAAGGAACTAAAACTTTTAACTGAACAATAAACTTCATGGAAACGTGGATTGCTTAATGGTTGGTCATAGAAATGAAGAACATTAATATGGGGTTTGCATATTGCCATATATTGAAAAGCAGGTTTTATTGTATTGTTACACCCCTAGTTCATACTGAAGTCTTCAACTGACACAAACCAAAACTTATGATTTAACAGAAAAATAGCAATTAGAAATCTTATCTCTGCACTTGATGCACCACCTCGCAAGACCCCTGTTTAACAAATTCAAGGGCTTTTAGTCAAATTCAACTACAATTCCAGCAATTTTCTCAAGGTTTCAACCAATTCAATAACTTTTCAAGGCTAGCCTGTTTTCAAGTACTTTTTAAGGCTATGCCTGTTTCAAGTACTTTTTAAGGCTATGCCTGTTTTCAAGAACTTTTTAAGGCTATGCCTGTTTCCAAGTACTTTTTAAGGCTATGCCTGTTTCAAGTACTTTTTAAGGCTATGCCTGGTTCAAGTACTTTTTAAGGCTATGCCTGTTTCAAGTACTTTTTAAGGCTATGCCTGTTTTCAAGTACTTTTTAAGGCTATGCCTGTTTCAAGTACTTTTTAAGGCTATGCCTGTTTTCAAGTACCTTTTAAGGCTATGCCTGTTTTCAAGTACCTTTTAAGGCTATGCCTGTTTCAAGTACTTTTTAAGGCTATGTCTGTTTCAAGTACTTTTTAAGGCTATGGCTGTTTCAAGTACTTTTTAAGGCTATGCCTGTTTTCAATACTAAGTACTTTTTAAGGCCAATATGAACCTTGTTCTAACTTCCCTGCCTACCAAGCAAGCAACCAAAGTGATGTGGTAGTGAGTCTACAAAGGGATAAAAACTGAAGTGTTTTAAGTTAATCATATTTTTTATTTTCACATTTATAAAATTCAACAACAAATAAATATAATATATCACAATAGACTATCTCTATAACTGTCAGTGATTGGAAACATCAACAAACATTAGTAAAATAACAATAATACTTTCAAACACCACAATTGTACAGGTAAAAAAACAATTATTATATGCTTTCCAGGGGAATACCAGGATTTATCGATGAAATAAAATTTGACATTCCACTGCTTTGAAACGATGAAAATAAATTTGTTAATTTCTCTGTTTTGGATGCCCCGTTCTGGAGGCATTTGGACTAAAACATTAAATACACTAGTTTAAAGCATATAATAAACAGAAAATTTGTTTATTTTAGTGTAAGATCTATTTATTTCACTTGTGAGCCAAAGATATTATTTTTTCACTTGTGGCTAAGCCACTCCTGAAAATATTGCATCCTTAGCTCACTTGTGAAATAAAAATCGATCTTACACCGAAATAAACAAATATCCTCTATTTGTTACATGTATTACTATACAGTATACAGTAAAGTTTCACTATTAGGACCATTAGAATCAATGTTGTTAAAATGAGAATAATCTCTATATAGAGACATGGAGAAAACAATTATAAGAATTATTCTTTCGTTCCAATCATATCCTATGACTGTTTTAACTGTATAAATTATGGTCAATTAGGGACTTTTATCAGTTATCTTCCCCTGATAAAATCTGAAGCAATCCTATTGGTAAGTAGGTCCTTACAGTTGGAATCCTCGGATTTTATCATTGAATTCCTATGTAAGGGTAACAAAATATTTCATGTAATAGCTTTCTTGTTAATGAATATATTAACAGAAGAGATTAAATTTAGACAGTTCTTAACCCTAAAAATACTTGGCTTGAATTTGAAGCAAATTAAATGATTTACAAATAAGTTATTTAGGATTAATTTTGACAAATTGACATGGAAAAGTAAGGGTAAAATCCGAGTAATCCAACTAAATGGACCTACCTATTAGAAGATTATACAAGGGGAAATAACTGACTAAAGTCCCTTATTACAAATTCATATTAATATGTACGTTCTTAGAAATATATATTGAACTAACTTACTAATACAGAAACGATTTTAGACTTCAAAACTGCCTAAAAATCTCAAGATTTTACAATAACCAACATGGTCTTTATAGCAGAATTTTACTGTATTATACATATGTATATTAAGATAATAAATAGAAGAATTTGAATATAGTAAACATATGTATATAGTACTTTTAACTACATTATAAAAGAGCTGTAAACATTTGTATTTCATATTCTACAAGTATGAAAACAACAATTACATGTATAATCTAAATTGGTTTTTATCTACTTTGGATAATCCATAAAAATTACTAGACAAACATTATTTTAGTGATATGTTCAAATATAAGCTCATTGATATACTGTAAGCAGCAGACCTCCTCACCTAGACAGACAACACCAATGAGGTAATATCCCATACAGTTGAATAAAGAACCCTTTGTAAAACAACATAAATTATCCTACATATAAACATAAATCAGCAGTATCAACAGTTATAAATTGTATATACATGTAAGTTGATGTAACACTATCAAATGTATATTCATATCATGCGCCTATGTTAGATACTTGCCTGTCACTTCACAAAAAATCTTTCCAAAAAATTTCTCATAGGTTAATTTACCTAATTTGGTCATAGGTTAAAAGATAAAATATACATGTTAATGAAAAAATATTAAGTAAAAACAATATAACCCCTGCAGAACAGCCCTCTGGCCTCTACAGAGCAAATCCTCTGCAGAACAACAGCTTTCGACATTTCCCTAAGTAGTAATTTTAATTGAATTTAACCTCCACAGAGCAACAACCTCTGAACAGCTACATACTGTAGTCTCTCCCAGTGAATGTTGTTTAAGAGAGGTTGTACTGTACAATATTTGTCATCCTCTATAACCCAGGGTATAATTCGTCAATGATAAATATACATAATGTACGAGTACTGAGGGTTTCCAACCATGCCATCTGGAACTCAAAGGACATTTCACCAGCACTGACAAGGTAAAAAACAAACGTTTTAACAAACAATCGCTAAAAAATCACATGCTTTAAATTAATTCAATTGTTCTCTGTACAAGTAATTTTCTTTGTGGCAGTAAATTTTGGCAACAGTTTGTACTCCCAAGTAAAAACCCATACATTAGAATTTCATATTAAGTCTGTTTACCCCTGTTTTGATCAGAATTAAATAAACTATGAACATTACATGCATGTTGCATTGTTTCAACCTTTGACCCAAAAAGCATTTTGTCATAAGATTTTTTGTGAAATGATCATTGAGTCACTTATATATATATCATTTTATACAGATGGCACAATATAACAAAATCGTAAAAAAGACATGAATATAAAAAATGTAAATTTCAAACAGCAGTTTTGAATTGTTATCACATGTACAAATTAAATATGTAAAAATAACTTTTGAGTAAAACACAGCAGTTTGATATTATATAATATTTATACTTCTACATATCACAGACAAAAAAACATGTATAAAATGTAAGATAGAATTCTTCTTGTTGGCTTTATGTAATGCCATGCCATGTCACTCAACCTGAACGATTCTCTTTTTGTGACATCAAATAAAACAAGCAGTCAATGAAAGCGTGCTTGACTATTCCAAGTGCTTTTATAAACAAAATCTATCCATGATACGCAATCCCATTGAGATGAGTAAAAAAGCAGATACTTTCATTACTTGAAGAACTTGAAAAGTGCTTCAATTAAATCAAAATTCATGCAAGAGATTAGAAGCTTTGTATTTGACCTCTAATGGTGACCCCATAAACATGCACAAAGAATCACTTCAGTTGTTTCAAAGTTATACAAATGTCGCACTTCATTAATGTCTAAACAAAAGAGTTCCGCCAATGCACAACTGATTAGGAAATCCCCACTATTCTCCAAACATTCGAGCTAAAAGTCTGACACCAGTGGATATTTACAGCCCAGTGTGATGACATCACATGAAAAGTATAAGAGGAATTTTATCGTAAAAACATATTTTATAAAATATAAATACAGTGCCCTCCAAATGTGCTTGAGCAAAAACTTGTTTTATGGATTATAAATGATTTATATTTAATAATTAGAAAAGGAGTTACAAGAGCAAATTCCAAAACTAACATTAATTAGATTATCAACATACGATTCAAACTTTGTATTTGAATAAGCTTTAATAGACCTAATCTGGAATTCAAACTTATGGGTTTTTCCGTCCGTGCACAGGGGTGTACAAACAAAGTTTTCTACACATTATTACTAAATAGCACGAACTATGGATTAAATCCTATTGTTCTTTGTACACATGTTCTCATTGAAATGGTGAAAGTTTGTTTGTACCGGAGTGGAAAACCCAAATATTTGAATTCCGGATATAGTCTATTACAGTAAAATTACTTGCAGCATGAAAAATAGGTTTTTCTCAAAATTGTATTTGTCCAAGAACTTTTGGAGGTCATTGGTATACGTCATTATTTTAAATTAATAATTTTTAAAAGAATGAGGTCAATGTACATAATTCTAAAATGAAGCTATCACAGTTAATGACAAGAATAACATTGGATAGAATCTAGTTTAGCTACCCCGGATGGTTGGTGCATTCTAAAAGCTATTTCGCATGCTCATAGAAACAGCACGCTGCGCACGCATATTTATAATTACTTCCAGGTCCACTAAACTAGATGTGTTCCATAAATTTACCTAATACTTATGATTCATAGTGTAAATTCTATAACATAGACCTGATTTGAAATGAATTTCCACACTTAGGGTATAAGTTAAGTCTTAAGAAAGTGAAAAAAATATTGTGATGCCTTGTACAAAAATAATCTCATCCAAAAAATAAATCCTTATTTTGGCAGTCAAACAAAAAATGTGAATAAAACATGTTTCAGAACAAAAACCTTCACTGATTATATTTTTGCCACCCCTATTAGAGAATGACCATTTAGCTCTTTAAACAGAGAAGTACAATAATGTGTTTCAGCTCTCCAAAAGTTATTTGTCTTTGCTTAAAGAAACATTACAACAGCTATACATTAAATCTTATACAGTTCAGTGACAAAATTGAACAGTGTTTGACATGACATTTTAAAGTAGGTTGCTTGATTTGACAATCAGTTATATATTTTACATGCCAGGGCCATATATTTACTAGCAGTAACAAGCTGCTTAAACCGAAATACAATGTATATGTCATATGGAGCAATCAAACATCCTTTAATGTCAAGCCCTGAATAAATTGTTAATAGTGAGCAAATTTAATTATGTAATGTTTAATATATTGTCAGGTCAATATAAAACTTGTTTTCATCTTTTTTTGTTATTATGTAATGAAACTAGTTTTGTACCAACACACCTTTATGATTTCATACAGTATACTTGAGTAATTCTCAAGAAGTCATGTTTAATGCAATAACAAATATATTTTTACTCTCTATAAATAAATAAAATCTAATTTCTACTGGCAGATACTAAATTTGAGTATATGTAACAACATTTAAGTATAATAATATTGTTAAATTTTATTCAACTATCAAAGGCAAATACATTAACCCTGTGTATCTAAATACTTATTACAGAACTTCTGTATACTGTTTACCATCAATAAAATAGTTATCTTTATCTATGTAAATTTTCGGGATTAATGTATGCACTCCTGACAGTTGATTGATTTCAAGTTAGTCAATAGAAAATAAAATGACCTCAGTTTGTCCGACAAACAGGGCATAAACAAGTGCACTAGCACCAACGTTTATACAGTCACAGCCATAAACATGCATTTATAATTCATAAGTTCAGTAATTACGGGCAAACACGGGCAAAAATCACTTAGTAAATTTATAAGATTGTAATTGTTAAAACTAGATTCTTATGTCATTCTGGAACAGTGTTCTGTTTTAAACAAACAAAAATTAAGGTATCAAGATCTTGTGTATAGTAGTTCTGCTACTAAAAATAGATTGAGGCATTGACTGGTTGTTTGTTACTAAAAATAGATTGCTGTATCATTCTAAAGTCGTTATTGATAATTTTGTTACTAAAAATAGATAAAGTTGAGATTGATGATTTTGTTACTAAAAATAGATTACTGTATCATCCTAAAGTTGAGATTGATGATTTTGTTACTAAAAATAATTTGCTTTATCATCCTGAAGCTGTGATTGGCTGTTGTGTTGCCATAGATTTTAAAGAATCTTTATACTCTGTAGACACCAAGTCAGCACTTTTTATACACTGAGATAATGCGTAGTCACAATTCAAACTTTTCTCTGAAATACACAAAGAAAAATATATGTCATCAAAATACAAAAACAATAAATGGCAACTGCTTGGATTTAAAAAATCTCCTGGCTTTAATAACATGTATTTCTATTTGGGTTTAAGTCCTTTATCACCACATGTAAAAAGGTTATTAACAGTGGCCAACATGCCTAACCAACTCTCCTGTACTTTCTGAGATTTCACCCACTTTTCCGAAAAGAATTGACCCATTGACCTCCTTTGAAATCCTGCACTTTCCTCGTATGTCATGACAGAAGCTGAGTAATAGTTCTCATAATCTCCAGGTAAAGTGGAGTTCATTCTAAACTTAGTTCCCATTGTTCCTATGATGTGAACTACATCCAAACAACAATTGTACAATAAGTGCTTGAACAAATAACGAGTTAGAAAGAAACTTAAAATACCATATCACAGGCACAAGTGGATAGACACGACTCCTAACATACTTAGGGATAGGTATTTTCAATATCTACGGGGATAAAAATTTACAAGAGGTTTAGGGTCAAAGCAGGGAACTCAGAATACAATAAAAAGTGCTATAAGTGAAACACTATTGAGTAAATACTGTTATTTCAAGGTATGGTTGAATTCCTAGCCCTTAAAATCTGCCAATCAGGAGCTAATGTGACCCTACACTAAAATGGAGAATATGTTCCTCTGATACCCAAACAGAGGATATTTGCCTGTAATAGTGTGAGAATGCAATAACACTTTTTATGGCATTGAGTTCAGGAGATATATTTTCAGAAGTGGAATAGAATAAAATTTACATATTTTGAAATTTACATAATTATTATATTAAGATAAGAAATTCTACTGAAACTGGTACCTGTTTCTGTCCATTTATTCTGTGCTATAAATGTTAAAGCCGGGACACAATATTGAGCTACACCAAGATTATCAGGATTTGAACTGTTAGATAACCAAACTGGTAACATTAGATGTTGATAGTGCTGTAAGAAATCAAATGTATAATATTTAAAATAATAGAACTCTATAAGCAACGAAAGAAAAAGGAACTTCAGGGTCTGTGGGCACTATATCCACAATAAAAAGTGATGGGTAAACAAAGATTTGTATACATGTATGGCAGAAATAAAATCTATATGTCACAGTATCAGGTGCCTCAAAGGCACATGCAACTGCTAAATTAAACAGTCAAATGTATTAAAGCTACATGTTCATTCAGTGCTACCATTGAGCTATGGACCTGGATTTGTTCCAGTCATTTGAAATAAAACTAAAGTCACAAGAAAGATGCAGATCAAGTGGGTATAAATACATGTGTATATACTTTTCAGAATTAAACAAATTTACAATGCAAAAAAGTTATACAATCTAGGACATTCTAAGAAATATGTCATTTATAATTTCATACATTTCAAGAACATACCTCAGGGTAGCCAACACATTTATCTAACACATTTAATTCTTGTTGTGTAATTTTAAATATACAGCCTTCTACAGATCTTAGTGGATTAAATTCTATGTTAGCAAAGCCACCAGCTTCCTCACTTGTTCCTGTAATACACATGAATAAATTAGACAGTATGGTACAGGTTTTACATAATTTATTATTATAATGTTTGTCAGTATAGTATAGGGTTTGAATCTCTTTACAGATCTTACTGAATTAAAATATGTGATATTTTTTCCCCTTTTATTTAGAAGGTACTGTAGAAGAAATTAGGAAATAAATGTATTGTGATAAGAATCAATAAAGCTTCGGTAATCCAGGGTATAATTATGATAATAAAGACTTTATTTAACAAAAATACACATTTGGATAAATCCAATCTTCCAAGTGGACCTCCAGTTACTCAGGGGTTTATC
This sequence comes from Mactra quadrangularis, assembly GCA_025267735.1. NCBI lineage: Eukaryota > Metazoa > Mollusca > Bivalvia > Venerida > Mactridae > Mactra > Mactra quadrangularis. Next base: position 30,912,589 of record CM046311.1, read on the forward strand.
AGATCATTAAAAAAATTTCTTAAATTCTTCTTTCTTTTATTAAAAACAAAAACTTTGAAATCAGAACATTAGTACAATTTCTTGAATTCTTACCTCTTTTATTAAACACCAAATTGAAACCAAACAATAAACCCCAATATCTTTCTTTCACTTCTCTTTGTATATAACTACTAAATCTGAAAATATATTTTATAAACAAGTTACTTCAGGTTAATTCATACTTAACACAAAATCATTATCAGGTGCTATAGTCTTGTGATCTAAACAACTACTTATAAGGAAAACAAATATTTTTTTCTGCCAAATTCTGTTTTCAGACAAATAATTGAATGACATAAAAAAGGTCCTAAATAAATATCAGTATCATCTTTATTTCTTGGAAAAAATCCTAACTGACATCTTTCCTTTCTAATACTCGGCGAAAAATAAATTGAATGTAAAACTAGGTCATTTGCAACATAATTAGTGCAGAGGATTCAAAGTACACAATTAAACAACTCACAGGTAATGCGTGTTCAATTCCCGGGCGGGGCATACTTTGTGGAGATTGGTCATGAAATTTTATCTACAACCATTCCCCCTCCTACCAATGATTTTTAATTATGTAGGGCAGTTGTCAGTCACTGACAAAAGTATGCGTTAGTAGTTGGTTAACAGCTAAATCCAGAGATTTAGCCTTTCCAGGAGGAGTGAGTAGGTTGACTGACCGACATTATATGACCTTATATAATGTGTTGCTACAGTGTTAAACCAAACAATCAAACAAACGAACACAGGTAATGTGAGCATGAGCAAAATTCAACACAAATTTCAAGTCTTGTGGCAACCATTTTGAACAAGGGATGGTAGCGACACAAAAAAGCAGGACCAGTAAAGGGTAAACATGATTTATAATATTTACCTGTTAGAGTTCATATCTGGACCATAAGCAAAGTAATAAAGATAACCAGAAGGTGGTCTAGCATTTATTGTAAAACATAATGGAGGGAATGGTGCTTTCTGACTTGTATTAGATCCATTTTTATTGTTCTTAGATAGTGATTTCATGGTAGCAACAACTTGTAGATTTGATACATCAACATCTCTTTCCTCTCTGAAATCATAGATATTATAAAATCAGGGTCTATCTATCTAGTCACATGATTAACAAGGACCAATAAGATGGTCAACAAACAATTAGGGACTTTAGTCAGTTATCTTTTCCTGATAAAATCTGAAGCAATTCAACTGGTAAGTAAGTCCTTACAGTTGGAATCCTCTGATTTTATCATTGAAGTCCTATGTAAGGATGACAAAATATTTCATCTAATATCTTTCTTGTAAATGAAGATGTTAACAGAAGTAGTGAAATTTAGATACATGTAGTTTTTTATCCTTAAAATACTTAGCTTTAATTTCAAACAAATTAAATGATTTACAAAAAAGTTATCTAAGATTAATTTTGGCAAACTGACATTGAATAGTAAAGTTAAAATCCGAGTAATCAAACTAATTGGACCTACCTATTGGAAGAGTATACAAGGGGAAATAACTGAATAAGGTCCCTTATTGTCATTTGCTGATTTTTTCTTTGTTTGACATACAGTTAAATTACGTCAAATAGTGCATAAAATAGGTAATTCTTTTCTATACCCAAAAATTCTATATTTGCCCAGTGTAAAACATAATCAAGCCATAAACTTGGTCATTTGCTAGATATTTTGTCATAAAATTTTACCTCTCAAAAACCTGTTATTACCAGAAAAATATTGTATACACAAAATATCTTTTATATACAAGCAAATATTTAGATATGGCAAGGACTTGGAATAAATGTACCATGCATTTGATATAAAATTTATTCATAAAAAACACTAAATAATAAATGTAATATGATATATGTAAATGATACTTAATGTGTATTCCATATCTGAGTTCAATGTGAACAAGCAATTCATTAGGAATAACAGTTATTGGCTACAACCATGGAAGATCTACAGAAGGGTTTGATTTGGAAACTAAAGAAAAGACTAGCAGAAAATGATATATACATAGCATGAGGAATAACTTGCACATCCTCACTGACAGGAAGGTAAAAAAACATACAAGAATGAAATGAATGAGAAAACAGAAAACTAAATATTATGAATTACAGGAAGAAAACAAGTGAACAAAGCTAAGACAGAAAATAGAATTTATTTTATGCCATTTGTTTACACTTGCATCAGGATATGTACAGGCAGCTGACTCACCTAACCAGCATTTCTGGACAAATTTTCATTTTAAATTTTACCAGAACTTGTTAACCCTTCCACAAGGATCTGACTAATTTTTCCCGACAAAAAGTAAAATCAAAGTTGTTGGAAGCCTTTAATTAAGGCTAAGACCTGACATGACTGGGATCAAAGAAAGGGCCACCAGATTTGAAAACTAGCAAGCTCAACAACATCAAGACAGCAGAAAGAAAGATATATGATAGAAATAGTACATAAAATTATGAATAATAAAAAAATCTAATGGAAAAAGGAAACTCATTGGTCCATTATAACAGTAAGATAAACAAAGTGAGTACTGCGTTCATTTTGAATTGCAAATTGAAGTAAAACAGGAAAGAGATAGCTATAAAATAAGTAACAATTGATAAAGAATATAACTAAATAGCATTTAAAACATAGGTTTTTGTCAGTTATATGACTGATACCGAAAGGCTACAATAAAGCATAAAAAGCAAAGGAAATATTTGTAGATGATACAGTTTCATGACAAGTACAGACAATAAATATCTAGATAGCTACTAGAAAGGTCTACATAAACTTGCAACTTTGAAGGTTCTCTACTTATATAGGTCTTGTTTTTGGAAGGTAGGACATGTGTCCCCATTTTTCTAAATTTTGAAAATGAATATTTATTTCTAAGATATTCACAAAGTTGCAAGTTTTTATGGTTACTATAGCAACCACTTACCTTTTTCTTCTCTCATGTAACATGATGTGTTTTATTCTATATGAGATATAGTCAGTTTATAGTTATTTTAATATTGCAACACTACTCTTTTAACTCTTCTTTATAGAAGTTAAAATAGCTTGCAATTGGATTGCGTAGAATATAATAAACTAGTAAATAAACTAGTGCTACCTAAGTTTGCTATTTTGAAATTAAAACGCAATAACTGTAGATCATAAATAAACTAAATTAAAACGTAACATAATAACAATAGCATGAAATACTATATAGTTCAAAAAGTTAAACAGCAGTTATTTTGAAAGCAATTTGCCATGAACAAGTTTGTTTGGTGTTTTTTTTGTTGTTGTTGGGTTTAACACCATAGCTACACATTGTATAGGTCATATAACGGCGATCAGTCAACCTACTCACTGCTCCTGGAAAACCTAAATCTCTGGACTTAGTTGTTAACCAACTACTAAGCGCATACTATCACCAGTGACTGACTACTGCCCTACATGATTTAGAATCAGTGGTAGGAGGAAGAATGGCCGTAGAAAATAGTTCATGACCAAGATCCAAGAATGTATGCCCAGCCCGGGAATTGAACCCACGACCCCTCGATCAGCAGACTTGTGCGCTATCGACACAGCAAGCCAGGCGGTCATGTACAAGTATTAAAATTCTTATGAAAGCAAGTTAAACTAGTTAAACTTTTCACAGCCTTTGACTTAAATTTTCTTGAGCATTAGCCCATTTTATGTTTTACAGTAATGAGCCAAATTTTAAACTAGCCCAACTGAATGAAGGAAGTATTTTTCACTAGCCTGAGTTGATTGTAACTAGTCCGAGTCATAGGAGTCAGTCTAGTGGGTTTAAGGCAAAGACTGTAATTTTTAGTGCAAGCATTAAATATCCTGTCAAAGATTATTTCATATGCATTAAGTCTACAATTAACTGATAAGGCATAAATATAATATCAAAATACATTGATCTCTTATATACTTTATATTACCGTTTTCTTAGTACTCAGTATTACTCAAAAGCACAATTGGACATTAAAAACAAGAGCTGTCAAAGGAGACAGCATGCTCGACTAAGTATGTATTTGTCACATGAGATGTGGTTGATAATAAGGAACATATACGAGGGGTGATCCAAAAATTCGTGGACACTGTGTGTATTTCCATAACGTGACGTCCTACCGTGCTGATTTGTTAGGATATCATTAAAGATACTCACAACCAGATTAGTGACGTTTTTTTAAATGATGCTATTTGACGTAAATAACAATCCTAAGTAAAGAAATAACCCAAATCATGTCCTTAACGCTTGCAATTACCGCATATTCGTTCTAATTAGTTGGGAGAATAGTATCTGTCTGATCTATTTATAGCCAGGGATTTCTCCAATAGTGGGCGGACGTTATTTATCACGTGACTCATGTGACGCATCAGTCATAACATTCAACATGTCGGAACCACACGCATATCGATACAGTAAGTACATGAATGTATTTGTCGTTATTAACGCGAATCTCAATAAATGTTATTATTTTTACAATGATAAGCATGTCCATGGATTGATATGAACTAATTTATATTGCAAAGTGTACATAATTGTGCGTCTATGAACAGTCCAAAAATGTACAAAGATCAACTTATAGATATTAATAATAATGATATTTGATCATTTGTGTAAATCGTGATATGTTTTCATTGTAAGAACTGTCGGTGTAAATATACACACATTTTCAAAATAACAATTTAACTCGACTCGTCACTTAGATCGATTGTATTTCATGTGGTATGGACCTAAGTCTAAGGCAATTAAACAGCATTTTGACAGATGCAAGAGTGATGTGTTTTCGCGACCAGATTTTTACTTTCACTTTCGTTTTTTATTAATCTCAGTTTTGTATCAACATATATTGAGGTTATGATTTTTGAAAATTGGAATTTGAAATGAAATAACCTGTTAAAGACTTAATGTTGGGTTTTGTTGTAAAAAGATTAATATCTGAAGGTCTTGCACTGCAGTGTATACATTCAGATTAATATTTATATATGAAAATCTGTGATGTAAATTTATGTCACTGCACTTACCTGTTAAAATTAAGAAAGAAGGGTATGTAAGCGGCTGGATAGCTCAGTCAGTAGTGTACTCGCCCTATTAGCTCAAGGTTCTGTGTTTGAGTGCCGGTCAGGCTGAATATTTTTCTTACACTGTGTCATTTGGCGCCAAACGTGGGGAACCAAATGTAACCCAATAAAAATCCACAGTCAAATCTGAGATATGGACCCACAAACTCAGGATTCATATGCGGACATTCTACCTTATTGCCATATTAGCTAGCTTGAAGGCAAGGGTGTATAAGTGCTGTGTTATACCTCGGCTTCAAAAACATCCTTAATGGAATTTGTCCTCATATTCTTGGATTTTGGTTGTCTTTGGGGCTATCTAGCAATGAATTCACACAATTCTAAGAGGGTGTTTTATGTTGGGCGCCAAATGTCAGACAGTAATAAAAATATGCAGCCTGACCGGGGTTGAACCAAGAACCTCTTGCTTACAGGGTGATTGCTCTGCCGACTGAGCTATCCGGCCACTTACTTACCCTTCTTTTCATAATGTGAACAGGTATGTGCCGTTAGACAGCTTATTGATTTAACTTTTTTTCAGATTGATTGCATTTCAAATAACAAAGAAAAATCTATTTTGTGGATGGGGAACTAATTTTGCTGAACACTTTTGAACCATTGGGTATGATGCAAAAAGTGTATCTAGAATGAAATTCTTTGAAAGTGGACCTCGGAAGATGAAACTTAAGGTTTGTGTTATTCACTGCATTAAAAAGCAGAATATTTTACAAGAACTGAACCTAACATCCTATCAGGATGCAGAAAAGTAACCGGCAATAAGATTGAATATGCTTCCTCTTGTGTGTTAGTCAGTTGCTTTACCATATGAGAACATGGAGCTGATAAATATCACATGATATTTAATAAATTTTCTTAATATATCCTATATACAGCCATGAACAACTATGACTTATCAATATTCTATTGATTTGTATTAGACTCGATGAGCTGTACCCATCTGACACACACGAGCAAAACTATCAACCATTATACGCACATTCGAAACTCATTGATGGGAACTAATTTTAGTACTGTATGTTCTAGCTGCATACAGTAAAGTTCTGCTATTAAGACCACTCCTGTTATGTCAAAATCATGCGATTTTGACCATTATTAAGACCCAAAGGGGTCTCTACAATAAGACCATTTCGCCATTAAGACCTATGGTTTTGCTGGTCTATAAGCGGAACTTTACTATAGTTATTTTTTGTACTCTGTTATAATAACAAATGCATAGTTGAAAGTGTTGAAAATAATGGAATCATATTATCCATTTTCTGAAATTAGCGGATATCATACAAATTACATGTGAATATGTATTAGAAGTGCCAGTATTAACATCTTTAATTGGTTTCTAAGGCGTTGTATACTTTATTGTTTCAGGAAAATCATACTGACCAGATCACATAGAAAATATAGGCATACTTCCAGATACAGAGATGTCAATTCTTCCCTCCTATCATCCCAGTATGGCTATTTTTGGTTCACATATTATCCAACCATTGCAAAGCTGAAGTCATATCATTACACAGAACATATTCTGTGGAAAGGACATGATTTTTTAAAGATTACCTAACCATGGAGATTTGGATTTGTTTCATTCTTTGACTGTACCTTTTGTGAAAAGAAGATGGGCTTGTGCAATGAGAATGTGAAAATTTGCAAGAAAAAAAGTTCAAATTACAAACATCATTTCACTCTAAAACTATTAATGGCTTGTTTGCCAAACAGTATAATTATAATTTATTTACAATTTATTTATAATTTCGCCCCTGCTTATCCCTCAGATAAAGAACTTACTGTGACTGTGGCTATCTGAAATGTGTTCTTGCTCAAATGCTGATGGTCAACAAATGTTTTAATTCAAGAACTTAGAGTGAAGCATTTAACATATCTTTACATGTTTCTCTATGTAAAAAGGTGAATTTTAGATGACAAGTCTCTGAGTTCAAACAATGAAAGTATTGCCAGCTATTCCCATTATCTAATTGAGTGAGTGATCGGGTGGTTAAAATCCGGATTTCAGCAAACCAGTTACCCTGTCACTGGTCATTTATCTTATTAATACACCTGTTGTCTGTTCTGCTTTTCTACAAATTGATTATAATAATTGATAATCAGTCATTCATTAGAAGATGGAGACAATTGATTATGTAGCTTGATTATCGCTTATGTTGGTTATTCAACTTTATTGACAATGAGACAGTCTGGTTTTAATTAATATTACTGAAGAAAAAAATATTCATGGGAATAGAACCCTTCTTAATTGAAACATTTTTATGTCTACTTGTTATTGTTAATCCTTGAGATTGGTGTTGATATGTTTTGTTGGCGACATGGAATTGGCTATTATTGAACAATATATGGACCCTTTTCTATACTGTTAGGATACTGAAAATGTCAGAAAATTGATTTTATTATTCAACATAAACAACAACTAAACCACTAATTATAGGGTTAATGTGCATAATTTAATATTCTATCACACAAGAAAATCACTAAAAGCATTGCAACATATTGTCATAGATTTTTGGAAATTCCGAATGAAAACCCCGAGTAAGTGTTTTGATTATATGATGGATCAAAGAGGGTTGTCCAATTATTCCGATGATGGATAATGATTTTTGTCCGGTTGTTTTATTTCTGCAACCCGCAACTTTAAACAGGGTTCCCACTCTTTTCTAAGAAAAAAATTCAAGGACTTTTCAAGGACTTTTCAAGGAAACTTTCGCAAATTTCAAGGACTGCTCTGGATTAACGCCTATTACTTAATTCAATAATTTACATCAAGCTCCATGGTCAAGTGGTTAAGATTGCTAATACTTCAAATTATTTTTACAAATGCTTGTGCTTCCCAAGAACAACAGATAGATGAATATAAAGTTTGCATAACAAATATACTAGCATAGTGAAAATTACAAAACAGTCAAATGTTGGAGTCTCATATTTTCTGCATGAGAATTTATAAAACAACATTTACATTATAGTTTCTGTCACATTTGACAAACAGGCCCATGTATAAAAGCACATTCAGTATGGCAATGTCTTTGTTGTAACTTAAATTTTGTAAAATCACAGAAAGTCCTGATTTTGTATCAAATAGTAAACTAAAAATATCTAATTTTCATTTTAATTTATCAGACCTTCTGGTTTAGCATGTTTGCTTGCTGGTATATGTTCATCAACAGAGATAAAAAGGGCCATTTTAAAAATATGTCATAAATGTCCTAAATTTTGACCTTTCTTTGTTTAAACATTTTCTTTAAAACTACAGTCAGTTATAAACATCATACCTTTAGTTAAATTATGCTTTTCAAGTAGCAATAGATGCTATTTATTGTTTTTAGAGTCTAAAACACGATTTTAACAGATAGATTAGGTGACGAATATTTTTTGAAATTTTCACATATTCAACTGATGTTTATTCTTGAAATCGAAAAAATGAGGGAATTTCTCCTTACTTATTGCTACATTAAGAAAATCTAAAAATCAAATGAAAACATTAATTACAACGGAATTTGAATGATGTTTCACTTTATTGGCGATAGCGTCGGTCGCGAAAAATTTCAAATGTATGACAGTATGAAATAAAAAACTTAATTCATTGTAAAATGATTTGTATTAATGATTATTTTGATATGGACTTTAACGATTATTATTATCATTTAATCAGAGTTTATTATGGTTGTCAATTTTTATTGTCTTAATAAAAACATTTGCAAACTGGCTATTACGTCTATTTAAACTGCGTCACAACATGCTCATAATTAAATACAATTATCAATTTAACGGCAGGCATCCAAAAGCTTATCTACTTTAATCAATGCAATGTCACAGTTAGTCAAATGTTTGTTAATTGCAACAGTTTGATTACATAAACAATCTTATCGGGCCGACATGTAGCACTATTGATTTTTTTAGCGGACGCCGATTGTATACACAGGGGTGATCGATAAACAAAGAACTTAGGCATATGCGAACGTAGTCACGCGTGTAAACATAACTTGACGACTCCTTTTTCGATTTTATGACATCCTTGCGCATACTTTTGTCGGCGAGTTAATCTCCCAGCGTGTGACCGACAATAAGGTTTAATTGATATGTAATTAGCATGTAATCGCAGTGGGCGGTCTTATTTTTCACAACACATATCTGGATTAACAATCGACAATTAGGGAATTTAATTTTAGTATACTATGAAAATTTGTTTAACTCTTTTTCGCCGATTTCAAACTTTTTTGTCATACAGTTTAAGAACTTTTAATGCGATTTTTGCCGTTTTAGTGCGAGAAATCGCGTCCTATGAATATTCCTGGAACGGTTCACATACTGACTCGGCCTGGTATGATTTCGTACCAAAGTATGGGACGAATTATCGGCGAAAAATGTGAGAAAAAACGCCGGTCGGCCGGACCGACGGCTCGATCTAACTGCCGGACATGTCCGGCGGTCCGGCGCTTTCGCAACCCCTGCGACAGAAAAACACAGGGGTTATAGATAAACACAGGAGTTACTTTATATCGGCTTTTGAAGCGTGTTTACTAAGTGCAACCCCCGCTTAGCGCGCATCGCTGATTAGTCGATTACATCAAATAGGCGGAAGTAACATACACTCTACTTGTTTTCGATCCGAGATCTTGATTCAACTATGACACTTGAAGACAAAATACCTACGAGTCAGATTGACGAACGGACGATTTTGATCGAGGGTATTTTGGAATTTCCGAGCGTCAAAACCCGAGGTCTCGGGACTAATTCAAGTCCTGACTGGTACGTGCAAAAATCCCGACTTTTTCCCGGTTTTCCACCGTTTTTTCGAAATTCAAGGACTTTTCCAGACCTGGAAAAGCAATTTTGAAATTCAAGGACTTTTCCCGTTTTCAAGGAAGCGTGGGAACCCTGTTTAAAAGCCTATATATATTGAATAAAACGTTTGTAAATTATGAATTTTTTGTATGAATGAAATAAGCATATCACGATAGGCTTACATGATGGATTCTGGAATAATGATAAATTATATGAGTTGTTCACATTATGTTCATGTAACTTTTTATGAGATATTGTATCAGAATTATGTCAAATCAATGATTGCAATGTGAATAAATTGATCTGATTGAAGCAGTTTTCTGTTCATATTACAATATCAATGCTTTATGATTTGGATATTTTCATCTCTGACTTTGTGACTGCAACATCTTATCATGAGAAAGCAGAGGGTTGACAAGATTGGCTTAAGTACTGACCAATCATAGATAATTTATGTAATGCATGGTTGATGACTTAAAACTATGGAGTTTGTAGTCCTGCATTATAAGCAGTTTTTATGAAGAAGCTGTTCCATATAACATCTGATAAGCATTTTGTGCTGTTACCATCACAGTTGCAATTTATTTAAAGGACAAAGATGTCATTGTGAAGGTCTTGGACCAGACACATTTTAAATACTGTATAGACACACATGTCATCCATTGACAAAATTTCACTTTATGATCAAGCGATAAAAATGCCTGTACTTGGGTAACATGAAATTGAAGCTGGTGATCCAAATTTCATATCATTCAGTTGTAACATCTATTGTTGTCACAAATTATTTAACCAATAATATATTGTGCTTAAAGCAGTCTTCAACTTAATTTTTCACAAGCACTGGCCAGCTCATCAATAGATTCTATCAAATTATATAAAAAATTCCCCTTTTGAATGAACTTGTCTCTATTTTCCATAATCAGACTAAGACTTGTGAATTAAGATGAAGACTGGTTTAATTAAAATCCGCAAAACAAAAACCACAAAGAATATTCATCATTCTTCAGTTTTATTTTAAATATTCAATATTTACTGTGTTGAATAGGAGTCAGATATTCAAATATCAACTACTAACAAAATGATTCATATAAGAACTTAGAAATCCTATGCACAGTGTGTTTACGAGCAGATACTGGTAAACAATATCAGTTTACATAAATCTAGCTACATACTTGGGTAAGATACTTAATTTAAATCATGCATTGCATGTTCACAGTGCCCCAAAATAAAAGCTATAGTTTAGATATTATAAAAATAATTGAGTTGAAAATGTATGCATCCTTCACTGGCCAATAAGAGCAACTTGTAACACTAATATATTGACTATATGTATTCATATTATAATAGGACACTAGATATAAATCATGCATAGCATGTTCACATTGACCCAAGACAAAATCCATAATTTAGATATCAGATAGTCATGGAGTTGAAAATGTAAGCAACTGTCTCTGGTCAACGACAGCAAAATATAACATTAATATTGACATGTATATGACATTCTCATAGGAAACTAAATATAAATCATGCAAAGCATGTTCACATTGACCCGAGACAAAATGTATGATTTCCATATACCAACAAGTCATTCAGTGAAAAATGTATTCATATTTCTCTGGCCAATAAGAGCTAGTTATAACACTAATATTGACTTGTATACATGTACATATTATCATAAGACACTTGATCATGATGTAAATCATGCATAGCATGTTCATGTTGAACTGAGACAAAATCTATTACTAAAATTTCGGATAGTCATAGAGTTGAAAAATGTATACATTTGTCTCTGGTCAATAAGAGCAAGTTTTAACATTAATATTGACATGTATATATATTCTCATAGGAAACTAAATATAAATCATGCAAAGCATGTTCACATTGACCCGAGACAAAATCTGTAATTAAGATATCAGATATTACTGAGTAAAAAATGTTTTCATCTGTCACTGGTCAATGAGAGCAAGTTTTAACATTGATATTGACATATTTACATATTATCATAGGACACTAGGTATAAATCATGCATAGCATGTTCACATTGACCCTAGACAAAATCTGTAATTTAGATATCAGATAGTCATGGAGTTGAAAATGTAAGCAACTGTCTCTGGTCAATGACAGCAATATATAGCATTAATATTGACATGTATATATATTCTCATAGGAAACTAAATATATATCATGCAAAGCATGTTCACATTGACCCGAGACAAAATGTATGATTTCCATATACCAACAAGTCATTCAGTGAAAAATGTATCCATACTTCTCTGGCCAATTAGAGCTGGTTATAACACTAATATTGACTTGTATACATGTACATATTATTATAAGACACTTGATCATGATGTAAATCATGCATAGCATGTTCATGTTGAACTGAAACAAAATCTATTACTAAGATTTCAGATAGTCATAGAGTTGAAAATGTATACATCTGTCTCTGGTCAATTAGAGCAAGTTTTAACATTAATATAGACATGTATAGGTATTATCATAGGACACTTGATATAAATCATGCATAGCTAGTTTACATTGACCCGAGACAAAATCTGTAATTTAGTTATCAGATAGTCATGGAGTTGAAAAACATTAAATGTAATCATTTGTCACTAGTCAATGAGAGCTAGTTATAAGATTTATATGGACATATACCGGTATATAAATTCACAAAGGACACTAGATATAAATCCTGCATAGCATGTTCACATTGACCCAAGGTAAAATGTATATTTAGATACATGTATTGCATAGTCATGGAGTTGAAAATGTATCAAATGTCTCAGGTCAATGAGAGCAAGTTATAAAATAAATATCAACCAGTATACATATTATCATAGGACATTTCATATAAGTCATGCATAGCAAGTTCATATTGACCAGAGACAAAATCTGTAATTTAGGTATCAGATGGTAATTGAGTTAAAAATGTTTTCATCTGTCACTTTTTAATGAGAGCAAGTTTTAACATTAATATTGACATGTATACATATTATCATTGGACATTAGGTATAAATCATGCATAGCATGTTCACATTGACCCGAGACAAAATGTATGATTTCCATATACCAACAAGTCATTCAGTGAAAAATGTATTCATACTTCTCCGGCCAATAAGAGCTAGTTATAACACTAATATTGACTTGTATACATGTACATATTATCATAAGACACTTGATCATGATGTAAATCATGCATAGCATGTTCATGTTGAACTGAAACAAAATCTATTACTAAGATTTCAGATAGTCATAGAGTTGAAAAATGTATACATCTGTCTCTGGTCAATGAGAGCAAGTTTTAACATTATTATGGACATAAATACATTTTATCATAGGACTCTTGATATAAATTATGCATAGCATGATCATGTTGAACTAAGACAAAATCTATTACTAAGATTTCAGATATTGTAAAATGTATTCATATTTCTCTGAACAATTAGAGCTAGGTATAACATTAATATTGACATGAATACAAATAATCATAGGATCATAATAACTGATATAAATCATGCATAGCATATTCACATTGACCTGAGACAAAATCTATAATTTAGATATCAGATAGTCATGGAGTTGAAAATGTATTCATATGTCTCTTGTCAGTGAGAACAAGTTGCATTATTGATATTGACATTTATACATATACATTTTTCACAAAAACACAGGAAGTCACTTCAAATTCCTTGATCAAGTTGAGAAATCTAGCTTAATTTCTTTGTCTTTTTAACCACATGTAGATCTGATAGCAAGGCACACAAATTCTTTGAATTACACTTCCAAAATTTAGCCACTCAAAGATCCTGTTACATTTTAAAATTTGACAAGTCAAAGATTCTGTTCTATTAGGTATTAGTTTCGGTTTTAAGAATGGTTATGTGTTTGCTAAAATAGCCATTTTTGTGAAATTAGACTTCAATTGGTCAGAATTAGACTTGAATTAGTCAACAGAAAAATCCTTTAGAAATTGATGTAAACTTGTTTGTCTTCAGATCTAGAGATGGTAGAAAAGATCTAATATTCTAGTTAGATTGTAAGTCAAGAAGAATCTGCCTTAATTTTCATGAGTATTATAGTCATGAGTTTATTCACTATGTTGATCCTGTTGTTGCAACTTGAATTCACAGTTGTTAAACAATTATCACTGGTCAAGTGTTAGATGTATTATCAAAATCTTGACCCTGAAAATATACATAAATACATGAGATAAGCTACAAAAATAAAAGATACACAGAGCTCTCTAAAAGTTCTCGGATGAATGAAATTTTGAAAAGATAGATCATGCACACCACAAAAATATTTACAATAATTAAACCTATCTCATGACAAAAGTATGGTCTGAATCCTAAGTAATATTGTATTGATAAATAAATGAATACTAAAAAACTAGAAATGATTCGGATTACCTTTTTAATTTTACATCATATTTTATAGTGGATCAATTTATCTCAAAATCAAGATTTCCCTAGGCCTATGAGTGGGTACTATACACAGAAAAATTTAATATCTCAGCGCCAGACAAAACATTCAATTTGTGTATGGGTCCTCAAATTATGATTTTGTACTACTATATAAGGTTTAAACATAAATTTGAGCCTTAAACAAAGTTATTCACCAAAACACTATACAGAGTATTTCAAATAAATAGTCGAAACTCAAAGAACTGGTGATGGCATATTTGGACACATAAATGTCATAGTTATTTCAATCACAATTTTAATTACTCCCTAATATAGGCTGCTGCAATAAATTGACTACAACAAGTGTTTCTGTACATTCTAAAGATCAATTCACTTTACACCCCTGAATAAGCTATACAACAAGAAAATGTAATTATAAGTAACAAATCAAGTATGTTGGCAAGGTACAATATATCTACATAGCGGGGATATTGCCAGCAAAAATACTGAGACAAAGTAGTCACATACAGGTCATGCATGATAAATGCTATTATTAGATCTATTTAATACATGTACATGTAATTAGTTCATACATCATGTAAGATAACCCAATTATCAAATAAACCTTTTACTACAGTACTTCTAGACTTCTGCAGATCCAAAATTCATGTGTATACATAGAGAGCTGTCTTGAAATGGCCCTAAGTACAAGCATATATCATTTTGCTAATTCATCATTACAATTCAAAGTCATTGTATTTTTTTCAACTGATACAGTTTAGTTATATTCACTGAATTGTCATAACTTTCTATTGAACACAATAGACAACTAGGAATCATGATTTTAAAAGCAGTTCATCATCATAATGAATAATTGAGCAATAAAATGTGTCCCTATCTTACATCATTACATAACGGTTTACCTGAAGAGGAAGGTCCTTGTTCAGAAGTTGTCGCTGTACTCTGAGACGGAAAGTGTCTGGTTCTGGATGTTTTCAGTTTTGTGCTTAAATATTCTTGCTTTGGAGAGTTGGTGGATGGCTGGCTTATACCATTTTGATCACTGATTTGCTCCCACAATATTCCAGAAAGCTAAGACAGAGAGAAATAGAATTTGTAACATAAGCAGGGCATATTATTGGAGGAAATGCATAAATTCAATCATCAGAAAACCTACTAATGATTATGTGTATTAGTATTACACATCTGCTCAATCAATATGTGAACTATAAAACTAGTCACACAACTTACTTTATTTTATAGATTGAATAATAATTGACAACTCATAAGAAGTCAAAGGCTTTCTCATTAATTCTTTATTAACAAAATAATTCCCTGTGCTTACAACATGCAATGCTTGGAATATATTTACAATACGCAATGTTTTCACAAATTAAAGTAAATCTGACTGCATATATGCAGCGTTGATATGTTGTATTAGAATAAGGGCGAAGTAACGGGGGACGAAGCCCACATTTCCAATGGAACAAATCCATCATCACAACGTTAATTCTGTTTTGTCTTAAGGAAATGAATGATTTGCTTGGAATCATGAAATTCTTGAACAGTTTAGACAATCAATTCGCCAAATAATGTTTAATTAAATGAGTAAACTCAAGACAAGAGAAAATAGATCGAGATCTACGTCGTCTAAATCGAAGTCGTTAGCTCTATGTCTTACCTGACAAAAAGGCTTATTTTAGCTGCAGTTTAATAAGTACACGTCCTCAGTAACCTCTATCCATCGCTCCACTTCATTTCCTTCGTTCACTAGGCGTCTTCTTTCAGGACTTATCGTCGTCTTCTAAGTCTTAAGAATCCATGTCCATTTTGTAAACAATACGGTGTGTACGCATTGCCGCCACAGGGACAAAGTCAGAGATATACCGGTTGTACTTGTAGCGATATGAGTCCAGGGAACCAGGTTGATGGGAATCCCCGCAATGGTTTGTGGGTGAATGTCATCAAGGTCGAACTATTTTTAGAACTCATCCCGTCTGTTACGCAGTAGAATTTAGGGCTATAAAACCTTTATTTTCTACTAAACGGACATTTATATTGACCGAATGCATTGTTCAACAATCTTAGAACTATTATATACAAGCGTTCGTGAAAAATAGTTTATTTTTATGGCGATTTAACAAAAAAATTGCAAATTCGTATTTGGATGAACGGGTGCCTTTAATCAGTGCTTTTTTAATAAATGGACAAAATTTTAAAACATCAATTGCATTTTTCATCTATTTATGACGTCATCAAAATATGAAGTATCCAAATCGCGGCGCAACTCATTTTTTCTCCTTGATGAAAATGTTTTTATCTCATTCAAACCCATGTAAAATCTGTTCAAATAAAGAAAATGGCAGGAAACGTTATAATAACGTTGTTAAGACATGTATGACGTCATTCTGTAAGTTTCAGAAGAAATTTGACGTTGCGGGCATTATACTCTCGTGTTTAATAAAAGAAGCTATGAAAACAGCTTCATAAAAACGGACGTCACGGAACCAGCAAAACTGTAGACAGTTGTACAATTCTGTGTAAATCTCGGAAAAACATTTAGCAAGACAAAAACAGTGATAGAAAGTGTGACATATAAACAATCAGTGTGTCGTACACTAGTGTATAAGTAGCATCTCCGATTTTCGAATGGATGGGAAGGTGTAGGGAATGATTCGCAGTCTGGGAAACAGAGTCAGAGAAACTAAGGAAAATTTGCATGAGATGGTTAATGAAATCATATGGATAATTTTACCATTCTCAGTTATTCTCTGTTTTTATTGTTTGGAACTGTTAGCAGAATTGTAACAGATGAGATAGAAATGCATCGTACATGTCAAAGGGGGAATGCTTTGAAGATATATAAGGCAAAACAGCAATTAAGTTTACTTCTTTTGACAACATGACGTTGTTTGCGACGCCATGAGCTGCGCCGCATTTCATCACGTCCATGTATATAAAATAGTGCAGAATCATTAATTATGATCGAATCTTTACACTATTTTGGAAATTTGTTGACAAATGCTCACTTAAAAAGATACTAGAAGTTCATGTGACTGGCTTCATTATCTTTTGTTTCATGCAAGGTGTCCACGAATTTCTGGATCACCCCTCGTATATTTTAAAATTTGAAAATATAACCTTAACAAATTTAAAGTAAAAAAGATTTTTTTTTAAAGAAAATTTTAAGTTCACCAGAGACAATTTTGAAAAAAAAATGTATTTGGAGTTATGAACCTTGTCACATGAGATGTGGTTGATAATGAGGAACATATATTTAAAGTTTGAAGTCAGTATCTAAAGAAATAAAACAGTTGCAGTAAAAACAAATATTTTTTAAAGAAAACTCTAAGATCAAGGGGGGAAAATTCTGAAATAAATGTATTTAGAGTCCTTGTCATATGAGATGTGGTTGATAATAAGGAACATATATTTAAAGTTTGAAGTTGATGCCTCAAGAAATAAAAAAGTTATAGTAAAAAATATTTTACTGCACAAAAACTTTAATCAGAAATGTGGACGCGGACGCTGACGCTAGGGCCAGTAGGAGAGCTCTCCATTTACTTTGTAAAGTCAAGCTAACTAGGGACACCAGATTTAAGTGAAGCGGGCATATTACTTACTGAGTACTTTTAGCACTGATATTGAACGTTTATAAACAGTAGGCCAATATACATGAATGTTAGTCATGTTATTACAAAACAATATTTTTACAAGATAAAACAGAATTTTCAATCAAAGCATTTTAACATTTATTAAAATTCATGAGGGGAGAACGACATAAATGTAAACAAACAAAGTTAAGTACTTTACTTACAAGTCTCTCCTTTTTAATGGTTTCTTGTCCTGAAATTTACAAGTAATTGGTTGATTAGAATTTACTTCAGACCTTGCCCAGCAAGCTCAGTCTGCCTGCAAGGGGTCATGGGTTTGATACCAAGGCAAAGCATGGAGTTTGGTCATGAAATAAATTCTACAGCTATTCTCCCTCATACCACTGATTCTAAATCATGCAGGCAGTTGTAAGCCTAGTTACAGGCTAACAGCTAAATCTAGAGATTAAGCCTTTCCAGGAACTGTGTGTAGGTTGACTGACTGCCTTGATAATTGTCATACAATGTCTTGCTACAGCAAAAAATTACATTAACCTATGGAAAATGTTTATTGTCCTTTGATAAAAAGTGTAAGTCAATTTTTTAGACAGTTATTGAGTTTAGTAAATGGAAAAAAAAATTGGCCCAAGGCATTGTTAAATTTTACTCCACTGTACTCCACTGTGGGGGGAGGAGGGGGTATACATAAACCCAGCAGATATAAATACTTACTTCAGTACTTCTGTACTGTAGGCTGGGTAGATTTTTACTAGATTGACTAAGTGATTGTAAAAAAATCAGAATATCAAATAAATATAAATTATATTAAGCTAAATCAAATAATGACATATTACGTAAAAATGTAATTGTATTGTATTGTATTGTATTGTATTGTATTGTATTGTATTGTATTGTATTGTATTGCATTGCATTGCATTGCATTGCATTGTATTCATTGTATCCTATCCTATCATATTGTATCATATTGAATTGAATTATGTAGTGTTGCCTAGCATTGCATTGCATTGTTATGTATTGTATTGTATTGTATTGTATTGCATTGCATTGCATTGCATTGCATTGCATTGCATTGCATTGCATTGCATTGCATTGCTTTGCTTTGCCACTAGTGAAGATATGCTTTCTAAGTTCACTAGGTGAAATAAAAATCAATCTTACATCAAAGTTAACGAATATCCTCTACCATCTTAAAATAACCGAACATATAAAACTACTTACATGTATAACTGGTGTTGTCAGCTGATCACATACAATTTCTAGAAGATTCTTTCCATCATTTATATCTTCAACCACAGCTTCTTCTTTTTTATCTCCAAGTTCAAGGTCATTGTCATTAGTGACTGTAATATCACTACGACCTGACTCCATTCCAAGGTCACTAGTACTCCCGCCAAGTTCTAATTTTGGAATGCTGACCTTACTAGTGGAGCTTGAAAATTCTGACATATTATCCACAGAGCCATGACCACTGTCACTTAGTGCATTGCCTAGTCCTAGTTTTTTACCACTGCTAGGACGGCTCAGCGAATCGGATTCATCGTAACCAGTGGAAACTATAGATGATTTGCTACCATTCCTTCTTACTTTGGTACGGCCTTGACCTGGTTTAGTTAGTCTCGTATCTCTAGGAGTGATAAGAGTTGTACTTATAGCACCATAGGTCTCACTCCTTTCCATGCACTTCTGACGATACTTTTCCAATATGTCGGAGTAATCTCCCCTGACAGTATTTCCTCTCTCTGTCTCATTTTCAATTGTTTCCGACTCACTGTCAGGTTCGGTTTCTGTGTCTTCTTGTTCATAAGGGTCAAGGTCATCATTTTCACTTTCCACAATTTCTTCTGAGATTTCATTATTAACGACCAAAGAGTTTTGTATTGCAGTTCGTAACATTGCAATTTCAGTATCAAGCACGTCATAAGTTATCACTTTATCTAGGTCAATATCAACATCATCATTGTTTTCAATAAATATGGTTTCCAACTCAGGTTCTTCCCCTGCCAACAAAAATTTAACCTTTGACCTCTGACTGTTGCCATGGTAATAGTCAAAGTCATCAGGAGTTTCAAAGCAAGGTCTTGACATTGGTGCAACAAATTGAAAGGGCTGATCATATGGTCTACTCGGACTTGCAGACCGGCTCAAATTTCTCTTTGGAATTTCTGGTCTGAGACTCACGCTAACACGGTCACTATGTATGACAGAAGAAGCTTCAAGTTTATTGATATGTTGTTTACTAGCTTGAGAATGTTCAAATTTAGAACATCTACTTCTTCCTGTAGAGTCTGTTTTCTTTGTCTTCGTAGATTTAGCACTTTTCTCAGATTTGCGTATTTGAGATTTACTATCATTACTTTTACCGATTCTCTCTCTTGACACTGACCTTGACCTTATATTTTGTTTCTCGTTTTGTGATTTGTTTTTAATATGTGAATTCCTTTGATCTAAATCAAGAGGATTTTCATTATCTTTCGATTCAGTTCCAGATTTACCAGTTTCATTACTACTTTGGTCTAGACCCTGATTACCACCGTTTCCAGATGTAGTTTGATTCCCAAGTGTTAAACTATTATTGTCTCCACTCTTATTCCCACCATGCCCATCCTTGGCCCTATCATCTTCATCATCATCATTGTTGTCTTTCTTAATAATATCATCATCATTCGGCTTACAACTAACTTTAGTGTTATCTTTATTTTTCTTACTCACAGTGTCAATGATTTCTTTATCATTATCTTCACAGTTATTCAGCTCACTGTCAACCTTAGAACCAGCACTTCCTTGATCTCTTTGTTGTTTAGCTATACTCTCATTTCGAATTTGTTTCATTTCCTTACTATTATCAGAACCTTCTCCATGAGCAAATCGTACTGACTTTGCCGGACTTCCAAGTCGACTTCGAACATCAGAGCTTCCTCCTCTTGCTTGTTTATCCATTTCTAAACCATCATTATCAACATTATTACTATAACAATTGTTCATATTTTCTGAACTTGGTTCAAGAACGTCAAAAACTTCTTTAATTTCATCAGTTGATTCACTGACATGAAGTTCATGATGTATATGGTCAGACACTGTTAGATCAGTCTTACTTGTAATGTCATCATCATCATGATGTCCAACTTCTGTAGCAAACATTCTTGGTGTGTCATCTTCAGAGTTCATAGCTTGAAATCTTGCAATCAACTCTACAAATACATGAAAAATAGAAAAAAAAACATGAAATATTTATCTTGATGTTTATTATAAAATAAAGTTAACATGAAATATCATATTTGACACTATTGCTGGGAGACTTTGGTTTTGTTTTTAGGATACTTAATTCCTCTTTTTTCGACAACTTTCTTCAGTCAAATTAGAAAAGTCTGTGGACCTACTCAATGTGGTGGATAGACTTACATCTGGTAATTTAAATTATTTGTTGTTTTTGTTGGGTTTAACCCAGCAGCAACACATTGTATAGGTCATATAACAGCTGTCAGTCAACCAACTCACTCCTCCTGGAAAGGCTAAATCTCTGGATTTAGCTTTTAACCAACTAAGCACATACTTTCGTCAGTGACTGACACATGCCCTACATAATTAAAAATCATTGGTAGGAGGGAGAATGGCCGTAGAAATAATTTCATGACCAAGCTCCACGAAAGTATTACCCACCCGGGAATCCAACCCACAACCCCTTGATTAGTAAACTTGCGTGCTACCAACTGAGCTAGCTGGGCGGCTTTACCCAAATTGTTTAACCAGTACTAAACACATTGCGGGTTTAGTGCAAAACAGTCATAACTCACTCTTTTTTAACTTGAGTTACGACCGTTTTGTGCCAAGACCAAGACATGCCTTCATCAGTTGCTCACGTCTGTCCTACTTGAAGTAGCAGTAACAGGAATAAAGTCTTAGAAAGTATTTAATCACTAAACTCCAAGAACGTATGAAAGTGCTACAAGGTTATCAATCCAGTGACCTTTGGATTGACAAGACAAACGTGTCATTAAATAAGCAAGCTAACCATAAAGGCTGCAGGAAGGCTGTAGAAACTGTGGTAAAGGTGACAATACAATACAGTACTGTTTCACCACAGTATTATGACCATCAAAATGAATGGGCTTAATAGCAAAATGTTTTGGAGAAACCTTTTTTCTTTAATAAAGCATTTAAGACTTAAAAATCTTCAAAAATCGCATGATTTGGCAACAACCAAGGCAGTCTTTATATAGTAGAACTTTACAATACAAACCTTCTGGCGTAGCTTCTGGCAAAAAAGTATTTTCAGGAGCCAAGTTTGAAGGTTCTTGTGCATACAATATCTCATCTGGAAGACTTCTGTAATATATAGATAACAAGAAATGTAATGTGGAAGCCACATTAAGGCAGAATTTAATGCAAAAAATACAAAGGGAAATAATCCATAATAAAACCAGGTAGAGTTGCAGTTACTTTCTAAATCTGTACATCACATGGTATGTTATCATGTTATGAAGTTTCATAAAGATCTGACAATAAATGGCAGAAATATATGGTGAATAAAAACTTAAAAACGCAACTGTTAATGACACAGGAGGCCCGTCTGCCCGGGTTTGGCCAAACTATAAGCGGGATTGGTATATACAAGATCTGCATGAAGAAACTGGACAACACCTTGGACATAACTACAGTTAACCGATATATACCGGTTAATACCGGTATTGCAATACAACTTCTGACGGTTTTTAACCGGTTCGTTTTTCTCTGAACGGGTTTTTCTAGTAATGTTCCATACTGATTGTTTTTATCAGAGTCTGAAATTTAAATGTTTGAATAAATGTTAAAAAGTGTCCGGAAACTTGAAATATTTTCATAAAGTGAGATAGTAATTATCTTTGAAAGTCCATCCAAAACCTTTTTTTCTAACTTATTCAAACATTTTCATAATACGCATAGATCAATTGAAAATACAAATATCTATGTGCAATGTTGATCAAATTAAGACGATGCACATGCATTCATGCTAAGCATGTACGCGCAAAAGAAAAATATGTATTGCAATATATTGCAATACGGTTTTTACCATATTGTTACACCCCTATAAATTGCCACGTTTCAGAGATTGAAAGCCACTATATGAACATACATGAATATATATTAACAATAGACATGAACACTGTTCTATAACCATGAAGTTATCAATATATAACGTGCATTAGAGGCACAATAAACAGTACAAATCATTCTGCTTTCTAAATTTAAGTTTGACAAAGTCTCCATTTCTAAAAAAGGGGGAGGTCCTTTATAAGAGCACATTGCATTCATTTATAAGTTAATGCTCAATATAGTTGATCCACAATTGTCTCAATTATGTAATTTGGAGTAAATTTTTTCTATAACATGACTTCATCTTAATAATACTGTGATCAAAACAATTGTTTCCAAGTAATGACAACCAAAGTCTAAATTTTTGGTTTCTATCTACTTTTCCCTTTGAAATGAAATGAATTACATAAACATATTTAAAAAACTACTTGCATTTTTAAAAAAAAATCTTGTTCATAAGAGGTGTTCAAAATTCATAAATGTATTTTCTTTGCAATCCAAAAACAGTGTTACTTTTGATAATGGGGCCTTAAAGATAGCAGTCTTTTTCACTGTATTAAGAAGACAAGCCATTTTGAAAGACAAGGAATAAAATCTCCAAACTTTATAGAGATATATGTTTAAATGACCAGTCTAAATATTGTCAAGCATGTTGTTTCTGTATTTAAAATGTCCATGACATTAGAATTTAAAACCAAACCACTTCAATATATAAAATATCACATATACATCACATCTGATCTTTTCATTACTGCAATGACTAGAATTCCCTAATTTCACATACTTCAGTCTTACATTTCATAAACCAATATTACACAACTACTCAATACTTGCTTCATTAAGATAATATCATCTTTACTTAAAATGATAATATTTGCTATGGTTTGTCTACAATTCTAGAAGTAAAGTTTAAGATATCAACCTCTAAGAAAGTGATTAACATACTTCAAGCGGGAAATTTATTGAACATATCCACATTTGGTTTGAAAAACTACAACAGTATAATATTTCTTTGTTGGTTTGTTAGGTTTAACTCCATAGCAACACATAGTATATTCACCTACTCACTGATTTAGCTATTAACCTACTACTAGGCGCACACTTCTGTCAGTGACTGACTACTGCCCTTCAAGATTTAGAATCAGTGGAAGGAGAGAGAGTGGCTGTAGAAAATTATGAATAAGTCAACATTTTACAGTACAGTTCCACCATGAGGATCATCAAAATAGATAGTCTTAATATTATAGACACGCTTTCTTACCATATTAAGTATTTGAGACTTAAAAGTTGTCTCAAACCGCCCAGCTAGCTCAGTTGGTAGCACGCAAGTCGACTGATCAAGGAGTCATGGGTTCTATTCCCGGGCGGGGCATACTTTCATGGAGCTTGGTCAAGAAATTATTGCTATGGCCATTCTCCCACCTACCAATGAATTTTAAATATGTTGGGCAGTTGTCAGTCACTGACGAAAGTATGTGCTTAGTAGTTGGGTAACAGCTAAATCCAGAGATTTAGCCTTTCCAGGAGTGAGTAGGTTGACTGACCGCCATTATATGACCTATACAATGAGTTGCTACGGCGTTAAACCATAAACAAACAAACAAACAAAAGTTGTCAATGATTTTGCAATATTCAAGGTGGTCTTTACAGTAATAATTTACTGTAGTACAGGAATAGGCATTTTCATCAAAATATGGCATATCTAAAGTGTTCAAAGCAATAACTGATGAATTTTGCCAAAAGATGTAAATTTAAGGTGACTTTAATCTATAACTGCTTTGTTATACTCCATGAATTTTATAATTTTAATTCTTTATTGGTCTTACCAGGGATTCTATATAACAGGGATTTGTAACGAAGTGCTTTTTTTTAATTTTCTCAGTCACTGTCTATAACTGGCTGAAGCAGGCTGTACAAATAGAGTATAAAAACTAGATTTATGTTTTGTACATGTCTTCCATGCAACTTGTGAATGTTTCTGAAGTTTTTGACAAAAATTGTTGCGATTATGACCAAAAATATGACTTTAGGTATGTAAAATGGGGCTAAAAATGGCAGATCGGCGGGAAAATGATTATTTTGTCTGTGAGCATAATTTACCTCAAAATCATCAAGAAACACATTCTTCCTAACATTTATGTCAATTTGAATACAAATGTAGTACTGATTCAAAATTTCATGTGAATATCTTTATTTTAACTTGTTATACTTGTTTTCTGTATTGGCCGAAATAATAGCGACGACAGTGAAATTTGATGAAAATCTATTACATTTACTTAACGTTACAAATCCCTGTTATATAGAATCCCTGGTCTCACTTTTAAATGACAACAGTGTGAAGTAGTATTATAGTAAAACTATGACTTGGTGATTTAATACACACAGTTAATCATGACATAAACTACCAACTTGTACATTATAACCCTGATTTGATCATACATTATTTATAAAACAATAAAAACAAAGGTTATTTCTGCCTGACTTTTATATACATGGGCAAAGTAAGTTCTTTTTACTACAAAGCAATTACTGGGGGCCTTACCAGTTAGAACTGTTCTTTTGTTCTCAACTGTCAAAACATGAATAATTTCTCTATGACTTAGTAAGGCCAAAACAAAAAAACACCTTGTTTGCCCTTTACCAACCCTAAATTTTTGGTTAGGTTGGTAGGTAGGAAAAACATTTTTTTTTTCCTCAAGCAGAATTATTAGTGTAAAGAAACTACCGGAAAGTGATAGGACAAACAGTCGTGACCAATAAAAAACATCAATTATATTTTTCGAATAACATTTTTTGAGTAGACAAAATTTTTTCGTGTCGGTCAGTAAAGGGAAAATAAACTTAATTTTAATAAAGATCTAAATTGAAATGTTTTTTTCTATAAGAATCACAAAATTGATAATGAGAGTTTTAAGGTTGGATAGAAATGCAAATAGGTTAGCACTTTAATGTCTACATAACTGAGTAAAGTTCAGTCAATGTCATCATTGTATTTCTATACAAAGAATGTATTCAGTCAATGTGAAATTGTTCAAACTTTGACAGTTGAGAAAAAAAACAGGCAACAAACATAGACAAAAGTAAGTTTTTTTCTTATATACTGGGTTTAACACCGTGTCAACACAATTTTGGTTATTTTATGGCAGCCAGCCCACATAAACTAGCTTTCCTGAACCCTTGCCTTTAACCAGTACTCACCTACCCTTCCAGAAGGCCAACAACTTCTCCATATACCCTTTTATTGACGGAACATTGGCATTATTGTCAAATTTTCATGGAAGGGTATTACCACCCCAGGTTGGATTTGAACCTGTAAACCCTTCAGGAAACTAGATTAGAAATCCTAGGGCTCTACCAACTGTGCTACTGACCAAGTTAAGATCATTATTTTTCGACCCAGGTCGATAGTGCAGTTGATAGCGCACAAGGATTTTGAATCTCACGTCTCAAATCCCACCCAGGTAGGTTATACCCTTCCATGAAAATTTGACAATAATGTCAATTTTCCTCAATTAATAAGGTACATGGAGAAGTTTCCGGCCTTGTAGAAGAGTAGGTGAGTACTAGTTATAGACAAGTGTCCATGAAAGCTAGGTTAGGTGCGCTGGACACTGTAAAATGACCAAAAAGTGTACTCGGCGTTAAACTTACATAAACAAGTAAATCTGTGAGCTAATGCTCACTAGTGATACCCCCGCAGTGAGAAATATGACTATCATAATGTAACTTTCATTTAACGAAATCTAAAAATATGCGACAAACAGGAAGTAGATGAGCAAGGAGCATGAAATCACTTTACACCACATGGGACTATGGGATGAAGCAATATGCAAAGTATTAGGCTGCTGCATGTTATAGTTGCTGAGAAAACTGCGACGGAAATTTTGTAACGGACGGACGGACGCACGCACGAATGCACGCACGCACGGACAAGGGTAAAACAGTATACCCCCCTCTTCTTTGAAGCGGGGGTATAATAAATAAACGAAATTATTTTCCAAGTGACAAACAACTACTGGACATATTACCTGTTTGTATTGGGACCATCAATATCATAGTCATCTATACTAGAGGCTATTGATGTCTGATGTACTGACTCTACCGTTCTTGGTCGTTCATACAGATACTCATGTACATTAGGTATCTGATCTATCAAGTTACAACGACGTTGTAATGTACGACTTGGTGATGGCTGGTATGATCTCGCCTCTGTAAATAACAAAATAATGCTTTAAATAGTGATTTTTAGCACAAGCATAATAGCAGCACACTGAATACTGCACATATTCTCTTCTTACTGCTCTTATTTGGTTCTCCTAATGTGGAAATAGTAAATTAAACCATTAACCCTCTGTTGCAATCTGTCCCTTTTATCAGTCTCACAGCCCTGTTCTGTGTTTTTAAATAATCACATGTAAATTTAGCAACAGTAGAGTATGTCTTCAAACAGGGTATGGATTCAAAATCCTAAACTCTTGAAGGGACATTGCGATTCAAGTTTAAAGCCTTAACACATGAACAAACCAGCAGAAAATAAACTATCATGGTTTTCTACAATCACAGAATACAGAACTCTTCAAAGGTTTTGTTGATGAATTAAATTTATTGAAAAACTGATCATACATTGTAGGAGTAATTTTATAGCTAAAACTTATTCATGTAAGTCAGTTGGAGCAATAATAAATCATATTAGGTAAGACAGTTTAAGTTCTATTAATAAACTAATTTAAGTTACATTTGCAATTAGCTCAGATTCTCTTTGTATCTTTCTCATACGTAATTGTGAATCAGTTTATCTTAAGAATATGGATAAAGTCTGCGGCCGTGGCGTAGTGGTAAGCATGTCTGACTTCGAATCCGGAGATCGCAGGTTCCAGCCTAGTCGCAGCAGGTCATACCCTAAACATGAGTTGTCGGCCTTGTGGTAGGGTAAGTTAGTACTGGTGATAGAAAAGTGTCCAGGAAACTTAAAGTAGGAAGAGCTGGTCGTCGTATATTTGACCTAAATATGTGTTGAATACGACGTTAAACAACAACAACAACAACATGGATTAAGTCTTTTGAGGAGTACTGTATAATGAAGACAAAACAAAGATATGATATACTCACCAGATATGATACCTCGACATTGTTCTATTTTAGGTCCTTGAATATTGACTGGATATAATGGTTGCAATCTGAAACACAGCGAAGTAAAATGCAATCCGATCAAAACTCAATGTTTAATAATATGCTTGCCCACTCACTAATTTTAAATCTGACTAACTTGCAGTACAGGTCATGTTTAGCTGACCTTCATGACCCAATCAATGTACACAAAGAGTTGTTTACACAGTTATGTATAAAATGTGACGCAACTTACAAAGGATCCTACAATCACTGCCCATAAGAAACAAATACTGTCAAATTAGATCGCAAAACTTTATCTTAAAATAGAATTATAAAATTCTAAAAGCTATTAATAGTATTTGATCTTGATGACAGCTACACATTAATCGGTCAACACAAGAGTTCAGTTGACCATTCCACAAAGACATATTTTTTCTTTAAGATAATATTACACAAATATAACACAAAATTATTTTTCAGATAAGATGACATCATTTTGATGCAATGAAAGCATGAAATACCAAATTTACTATTTTCACGGTAAAGTTTCATTGAATAACATCATAGTTTATCATAAAGCATGAAAGAAAAGACTAAAATTGTTAGACTTGAACATCAAAACATCAGCAAATTGAAAGGAAGACAAAAACAATCTGACTTACTTTCCTTTCTTTAGTTTTCCAGATGTTTTATGACCATCTTTCTCTCCAGCCACAGCTAACAATTTATGTACATGAAACGCTGCTAGTGCTGTACGTTCCTTCATTCCCATAGATGGTGTCATCCTACCATCCTACAAGTTGAGAAGAAAATATTTACAACACTTATTTCAATGTACAATGCATTTACAATCATTTAGAACTCTTCATCTACTGACTACGAACTAGGGACAAGTTATCTATGTCTCTGCTACGAACAATTTCGGACATATTTAGACACCATTTTGGAACACCCTTTGCATCACATGCCCAAATAAAATGCACTGTTGTTGAAGTTAACAAATCAATAATCTTTTAGGATATCATTAAAGCCTTGTTTTTAGTCAATAAATTTGAAATATACAATTCAATGATATTGCTAAACAATATTTAGTCACATAGATAAAAAAAATATAACATACAAAAATGTTTTTACGAAGTCTTTTGTGTTTATGACAAGAACTATTTTGTAAACTGACACCTGCTACCATGCAGATGGGCTAAGAATTTCTTACTTAATGACTTTGCTCCATCATTTTGGCTTTTTATGTAAATGGTTGACAGATTTTTTTACAAAATAAAAGCTGATCCCAATATAAACATAAAACCAAACTTACCGGACTCATTTCTGGTTTACTAACGGAATGTTTAAATGGTGTTTTAACATGATGATTAGGTTGTCTAAGTTGTTTATTTGGTGACTGGAACGGAGTATTAGCTGGGGTAACACGTCCTGTACGTGATCCTACACTCCTGTAATATAGATGGTAAAAATATTGTGACAGAGTCTGGGATAGAATATATGAAAACTGAAAATTTTGAGACACAGTCTGGAAAAGATTAAATGTAACTGAAAAATATTGTGATACAGTCTGGGACAAAATGTATGAAATATGAAAATATTGAGATACAGACTGAAATAAAATAATTGGAAACAGAAAAAAAATAAGATACAGTCTGTGATAAAATATATAAAACTGAAAATATTGTGATACAGTCTGTGACAGAAAAGATGAAAACTGAAAAAGTGATATAGTCTGGGATAGTATGAATGAAAACTAAAAATATTGAAATACAGTCTAAAAAATGAATGAAATGGAAAATGCATGGTTTGTCACAAAATTAAAACAATATCTGAAATGAAATACTTGTATAAGAGAGCTCAGTCTAAAACATAAAATATAATAAAAATTTGTGACACTGTTTGAATTTTGGAAAATTATAATTTTAAACAACAAATTTAAAAATATTGTGGATATATTAAATAATTCAAAGGAAACAACTCAACATGAAACAGCATAAAACACTTTTACAAACTGAGTTAGCTCCCTTAGTATATGGCAATACTTTGAAGGGTTTGCATATCACTTCGCCACCTTGTACCCTTCTTACCTTTTTTTACTGGGTTTAAAGCTGTGTCAACACAGTTTAGGTCATTTTACGGGATCCAGCGCACCTAACCTAGCTTTCCTGAACCCTCGTCTATAACTAGTACTCACCTACCCTTCCACAAGGCTAGGAACTTCTCCATATTATCTAGTCAATGGAGGAAAATTGACATTATTGTCAAATTTTCATGGAAGCGTATAACCGCCCCGGGTGGATTTGAACCCGTACCCCCTTCGGGACTCGAGATTCCAATTCCCTGTGCGCTACCAACTGCGCTATTAACCAGGGTTCCCTTCTTACACCAAAAGAAATAAGCATGTGATATCAAATCTAAGGTACCAGGAGGCAAAGGGATACAAAGCAACGGGCCAAATTGTTTTACCATAGTGTGATGCAGAACATTAAATTATAATAACAGAGAAGCTTTTCATAAAAATATGTAAATCCAAAAAGACAGCAAAAATGTTAAATTTCTTGATATGGATTAAACTAAGTTCTTTCACAGTGTTTACTAATTTAATATTTAAGTGCATCGACAATTTTGTCAAATACAAGACTTTTTTCTGAAAGCCTTCAGTTGTGAAAAATAAAATATGTAGTAATGAAAAAATCTCTACAAAAGCATCTACATAAAAAAATCAGCATTGTAAAGTCACCACGCATAGCCTATTGTAGTGATGATGATAACAGTACCATAAATACTAGGGCTGCAACGTTTTGATTTGATACGTGGAAAATCGGCATCGATTCAATATTGGCCTTTAAACTTGTTTATAAAAATAATAAGGATTAAAGACATCTTGTTACAATGATGAATCATAATAAACAAGTAAATCTGTGAGCTAATGCTCACTAGTGATACCCCCGCCAAAATCTAAAAATATGCGACAAACAGGATGAGCAAGGTGCATGAAATCGCTTTACACCACATGGGACTATGGGATGAAGCAATATGCAAAGTATTAGGCTGCTGCATGTTATAGTAGCTGAGAAAACTGCGACGGAAATTTTTTAACGGCCGGACGGACGCACGCACGCACACACGGACAAGGGTAAAACAGTATACCCCCCCTCTTCTTCGAAGCGGGGGTATAATAAATCAGTACAAAAATTCAGTTGCTTTGCTGATCTTGGTATGAAATAAATGTTAAAAATTTAAGTAACAATTGTATTTATTACCTGATTGCTTATGTAAGTGTAATTCGATAGTTTTAACTGTTTTCTGAGTGAACTGTTGACCGGTTAATAGTTTTGACTGTTTCCCGCACATGCTCTGATGTCACGTAATGACGTCACGAACTGTTATTGTACTTATATAAAGGGAAGTAACTGCTACAGGATTTTAGACTTTACCAGACGCTTTAAACATGTCAAGTACTGTTAAAATAGTAATTGATCAGGTAATAAAACAGTTATTTTATGTGTGATTTGGGAACAGTCAAACGGTTGTCCCTCGATGTCAGGAATAGTGCTTTAAACTGTTTCCCTCGGCCTACGGCCTCGGGAAACAATTCAAAACACTATTCCCTCCACCTCGGGCCAACAGTTTGACTGTTCCCAAATCACATATGAAATAACTGTATATTTGTCAATATAAGTAAGTTTTAAGCACAAGTGAATGCATTAATGAACATTTGGTATATATTACTATAATATTATATGACTTGAATTGAAAAATTAGAATCAAAGGAAAAATAAAAAGAATTTCATTGAATCGACTTTCCAGTGAATTGCTGTAGTCCTTATAGACACTTGTAATGTCTTGGTAATTTTAAACTGACATAATTATGAGCATTTTTATAATTCTAAGAAAAAAGCATTTGACGATTAGGACAGTAACTATTAAGCATGACAAACTTCTTTGTGTAATTGAAGTCATTTCTATACAGTATAGTTCCACATGGATATAAATCTTACAGTCATATATTGACATAATTGTCAAATTTTCATGGTATAACCTCCCAAGGTGGAATTCAAACCCGGCTACTCCCTTCAGGACATGAGATTCAAAATCCTGGTGCAATACCAACTGCGCTACCGTTCAGGGTTACCAAACACATGAGATGACTGGCCATTCAAAAACCCTTGCTACAAAGTTTTATAGTAGTTGTCTTTTTTTAGTAAAAGAAATATTCCTCCCTCTCTTACATTTGCAAATACAATGATCATGAATGGTGATATATCAATAAAAAAGAATTCTCTACAGAAAATATTAACTCTTTTCAAATTTAGATTTATTTCAACATTGAGCGTACAGATTTACGCCTTAGCATTTTAATAAATGTATTTGCAATAAGCTGCAGTCATGAATATGCATGTACAAATAATGATAAAGCCATGTCAATTCACATAATACAAGTATGTATTAATGCTAAGAATAGCACTAAAAACAGTGTACAGTTAAATTCTTTTCCCCATAGGGGTCCTTTTTTTTGTGCTCCTGAAAATAATATATTAATGGTAATTACAACTAAAAGCAACAGTTACTAGTGCCTACATATTATAATAAAATATGCGTAACTATTTACCATTGAGGAAAGAACACCACTTTGCTGCAACTAACAATTATATAAACAGAACAAATAAATTCCAATCAATGTATAGGACAGAAGTGTTAAAGGGAGATAACAATTGAACATCAGCAAGATGGAAAGAACAAACTGCATTCGGAACACCCTCAACCTTTCATGAATGAATAATCTCGGGAGGATCTGTGGGGGGTCTTCACTGGATTTTGGTGATTTTACTACCTACACGAGGCGAAGCACGTAACGGTTAGGCAAAATAGTTCTTGTAGTATACTCACAGATCTTTGTTTAAACTTACTTATTTGTTTTAAATTGAAGCAAATATTGTTCATCAGTATCATTGAACTGTGTAATTCTAAATTTACGGATTAAAAACGGAACTTCAGTCATTGCCTAAACGATCGTGTATTTGTTTACATAGTTTCAAAATGGCGCCTAAATATGTCCTAGGTTATTTGTTAGGGGTGTAACAATACGGTAAAAACCGTATTGCAATACATTGCAATACACGAAACCCATATTGCAATATATTGCAATATATTGTGATACATATTATTCTTTGCGCATACATGCATAGCATGAATTAATGCACGTTCATCATCTTAATTTGATCAACATTGTACATAGATATTTGTATTTTTACATGATATACACGTATTATGCAAATGTTTGAATAAGTTAGAAAAAAGGTTTTGAATGGACTTTTAAAGATTATTATTCTCTAATTTACCAAAAATATTTCAAGTTTCCGAACACACACTTAAATTTCGGACTCTGATAGAAACAATCAGTATGGAACATAACTAGAAAAACCTGTTCAGAGAAAAACGAACCGGTTAAAAACCGTCAGAAGTCGTATTGCAATATAAACCGGTATATTGGTTAACCGTTACACCCCTATTATTTGTAGCGAATGGCCGAGGATATTCCGAATGAACAAACTGGTGAAAAAATATCTGCATTTATACCTCTGTCATATGTGTCCTTTTTTGGATGGTTCCCCAGAAAGTCACATAAAGTCTCATATGACAGGTTTTATCATAGCTATCAAATAGCTCTTAATACACACAGATTTTTAATAAGTAATTAAGATGAAGAATTTGGTGTAAGATAAACTTAATGAACATTCATGTTATCTAGATGTTTGTAAATCTATAATTCAATATAAATAGCATGTCCAACTATCTTGTTATTTAAATTAATATCCAAAAAGGAATAGAGGGATTTGGGTCCCTTCAAGTATTTAAAAATACTTGCAAAACATTAAGCAGATGGGATTCAAAATGAATAAAATGTTGTCAAAGATATTCTAGCATGGGACTCCTATCCAAACAACAATTTTACACATGTCTAGCACACACAATGTGACAAACACAGATAAAAATGGTACAAAACATAACAACACTTAGCAACTTAGCAATTTCACCAAGCAATGAAAGAATCTACTTAGTGCATTCACACTCGTATAAGCACTGGTTATGTGCATTCATAAAACAAAGAATGCTATTCTTGAGTCATGGAGGTCAAAGTATAGTGAGTAAATGACAAGCAAAGAAATTACAAAA
The DNA here is from genome assembly GCA_025267735.1 of Mactra quadrangularis. Taxonomy (NCBI): domain Eukaryota; kingdom Metazoa; phylum Mollusca; class Bivalvia; order Venerida; family Mactridae; genus Mactra; species Mactra quadrangularis. The sequence goes on from CM046311.1 coordinate 30,946,837, forward strand.
TAATCAAAATAAAATATTCACCCATGAAAATATGATAGTTCTATAGATAATTTAAGAAACATTATGACTTATCTTAGTATTTAAATATCTAATAATAAAAAATGATGATTTGTTTGGCATTCATGAAATTCAAAGAGAAAATAAGACCAAAATGTATATAAAATGTATAAGACAATATGTATAAAAAATGTAAAAATGTGCTTTAAATGATTGTTAAACATGCAATTAATAATGTTATTTTTATTAATTAGTGATCAACTTTTATTTATATATTCTATGTTACAATATGAATATTAAAAAAGTAAAAATATTACCATATATAGTCAAGTGATCATGTACAATAACTAATATTGACTACAAATTTAAACATATGTAAAACTCCAAACTCAGAGATTTTGCTAAAATTGACCATAGCTAACATGATAGATTTGTATGCATAAAATGACCATGTTTTACATTTGTAAATCAATTTGCACTAAAATTGTCGTAATTAGAACACTACTTTACTGTTTTCAAAATATTTCTTCACATTTTGAGAGCCTAAGAAAATTAGATATTTAAGTTTATATAATTATGTGAAAAAAAATTTTAAGAAATAATTAATCATAATAATAATGTTGTCCATTAAGTATCAAGATACAAAAATTAACAAAAATGATTTTCTGTTTACTTTTGAAAGGCAAAATTTGTAGTAGATCCCATGACTATAAATAATAACTTACAAGAAATGTAATGTGGAAACCACATTAAAGCCGGATTTAAAAACTTTAAAGCAAAAATTACATAGGGAAATATTCCATAATAAAGCCAGGTAGAGTGGTGGTTCCTGTCTAATTCTGTTCATCACATGGTATGTTATCATTGTATGAAGTTTCATAAAGATCTGACAATAAATGGCAGAAATAATTATATGGTAAAGAAAAACTTTAACGCAATTGTAAACAACACCGGACGCCTGTCCACCTGCCCGGGTTTCCCCAAACTATAAGCCAAATTTTTCGTTGAAAAATCCCACTAAAAACAGTTAATTTAGTAAAAGAAATGTATGGTGATTTAATCTGCATTTCAAATACAGTTTAATGATATGACAGGGTCAGTATTCCAACTCACTGGAAAACCTTAAATCTAGCTTTTAACCTTGAGTTTAAGCAACCACTCTTACAAGTAGCAAACATGAGTTAAATACGAAGGTAAATGGGAGAATGGTCATAGAAAATATTTGATGACCAAGCTCTTCAATGTCAACCCAAGAATCATGCCCATGACCCCTGTATTCATATTCAGACATGCTTCCAATCATGTAGGTTATACAAATTAAAGGCATAAAACATTAAAATTTTAGTATTTTTTTTAGTATTTAATATTATCTGATTAAATGTGAAATTAATATTAACAATAATTATTTAGGAGTTAAGTGTAATTCAGTGTTAAAAAAATGATAATGAAATAAAAATTACAGTGCATGAATATTTATGAAGATTTCTAAATGTCTATAATCTGTGCTGTTAGCAAAATTAAACTCTAGGCTTGAACCCGGTCTTACTACCAGACTTACCTGTATCCCATCATATTCATAACAAGCCGGGAACCAGGCCTTGATGCAGTACCAGGTCGTGATGACCCTCTACTACTGACCTTTGACCTTACAGAAGACGGCCTTGTGGGTGACCTTGAATTTTTATCCCTGGAACCTTCCAACCCTGAATTTGGTTTGGACCGATTATTTTGACCAATAGTTTTGTCAGCTGGAACATTTGACCTATTTTGAATTAAGACCCCAGAAGGCGGAGCTGATTTAGGACGATTTTTTAATGAATTGTTTGTTGCTATGCAACCATTTTTGGAATCAGCTGATGCGTCTTTACTATTATCTTCACGTTCAGCAGACTTTTTTTCAATATCAGGAGAAATCTTAGCACCATTTTGGTCAGTAGAGGTTGTGGGTCCTACACCTGGCTGATCAAGGACACTGGTTCTGGCTTGAGTAGATTGTGCATTCTTTGAGTGAATGTGTCCATTGACAATACTTGGGCTTTAAAAAGTAAAATAATGACTTGAATATTTAATAATGATAAAAAACATTGCTCATGTAAGAAACACAAAACACCATACTTCAACAATGCACACAAAAACAGTACAAACATTTAGTTGTGTAGCGTGTTAACTGTGAAATGCTGAAATAAAATCATTAGTATTAAAAGATATAACATGAGATGGTAACTGGGCTTGCCATGTTTCACCAACCTCACAATTCAATTTGAATTGCAGAGTTGGTGCTAAGTCTGGGTTTAAATCACAATTTACTAAGTTAATTATTAAAGCAACTGACTGCTTCATTCCTCTTTTGCCAAAACGCACTGCACCACCTGAATTTTTAGAGTTTTTAGTCAATCGCAGCAGTGATAATATTCAGGAGCAAATGGAATTAATGTTGACTTTGAAGATGATTCAAACCATAACCACCATGTCTGAACTATGATCCAAACTGTAAATCCTGAACCGTGCAGTTTACCGTAACAAGATGTGGTGCAGCTGTCTTAAAATAACCACTTGCCCAAAAATATCATGGGAATATTTTCAATAGACCCACAATTTCACAATTATTTTAACATACTTCCAATTTAGGACAGCTTTACCACTAATATTGCTAAGATTGTTTGTGTGATCACAATTCACTTATCATGTATAACAAATAAGTAATACTGTATTTCAGTACATTTATACAGCAGTTTTACTCAACCATTCAATCCAACTTGAAAGTATTACACATTACCATGGTATTAAACTGATTTAAAATATCTAATAAACTTAGAGCAAGTTGCCTTAGTGTATGGTACAAAAGGAATAAATGAGCAATATCAACTTAAGGGTACCAGGGCACAAAGCCATACATACTGATATGCTTAGGCAATCGCCCTTAGTAACTTATGTACCTACAAGAAATAAAACTTTCAGAACTAAACTACCCTGTACCTTGCCAAAATTATCAAAATATTTTCACATCACAAATGAGTTTTACAAATCAAGAATATTATAAAAAAACAAAAAACCTATGGTCAATAAACTAACTGGACAATCAAATCCTAACTCTATTTTGATAATGATAACTCATTTAAGATAACATGAGACTTCTAGTTTATAATGAATATCCTTAAGACAAGTCAAAAGTTATCCTAAACAAGCCATACTTGTAACTCTATGTTGTACCTCAAAACATCAAATAAAATAATACAAATTATCAAAAGGATCTAAATATTATTGCTATACTATAAAATACTGCAAGTTGTACATAATTTCTACAAATATTATCTCCTAAAAAATAACTAAATATTATCCAAATTCTAAATGCAAAGAATAAAACAAACCTAAACTAATGTTATTATGTTGCCCCAATAATGTGATTTGAATAAGCAATTGCACATGTTATATTAATAGCCAGAGACCAGAAACAAAGGGAGACAACTCAATATAAAATCAAATAAATACAACTTCATACTGATTTATCTCCCTTTGATCAAAATAAAACTAAAAACCCATATTATCAATCATTGTACGAAAAAAATTTGTCTCATGTTTTTTAAATACATGTAGCTGAAGAAATCTGGACCCCAAGACATTATGTTGCCAGTTTCCTAATGATATCAAAAGCTAGCACTTCATCCCTGGTACGCTTGAGTGGATATCATATTCTTACGACCTTTGGTGTAAGAAGGGTACCAGTAGACAAAGTGCTGCCCTTAGGAAGATGGCCGCCGGAATCAACAACCCTCAGTCTATTTTTTTTATATTTGAATGTTAAAGTGACCTGAGAAATAATGAAACTTTTAAATTGTGCACTCACAAAGAAGATTCATGACACTAAACTAAAGTCCCTTTGAGGTACTTCACATAGAAAAGAGATGGTATAATAATGTGTGTATAGCATTTTCTGTGCAAATGTCATTCCCATCCACTATCTTTTTTAATTAAGGTGCATAATTTCATGACTGAGTTAGATACAGCAAAAATGAATGATTAAAGTTTCTATCCTAAACTATCCTAATTTTTAATAATAATTGCTAGATTTTAGTCAACTGCCAATGATCCATACAATAGCCCTACTGATTAAAACATTCACTGCAGTACTTTTGTACTCAGATTCAATTCAAATCAGCACGGTTAATGTATGTACCTGTGACAATTGAATAAACTGTAACAATTCATCAAAGCTGGTTATGGCCGAAATAAGTTTGCTTCCCAATACAAAATTCAAGTACTATGAACCCATGCCCTGGAATTTTACTTCCCTTAGCGAAATATTTTGTTTTTATTCCTGTTATTTTATCCAAATGTCCAAAGTAACAAGAACAATTGTGCAGATGATGTGAAAAGTTTGCCAAGTCATTCTGTCTAACATACAAAAAATGCATTAAAAAAGTACCAAGGCTTTCATTTGATCCAAGCTTCAAGGTTTTGACACATGAAAATCTTAAAATACCCTATTTTGACCCTAGTCAATTTGGTCCCAAAAACGTCAAACCAGAGTACCCCACACATATATATTCCATGCTTTTTAAACTTTCCCATATCAACCCAAGGAACAAATGGTAACAATTAAATGAGTAACAAATTATCAATAGTGCATCACCTGACCAATCCAAAGTGTCTTGATAATGTGCACAAAAATTGAAATCCAAGTCCAGTTCGTGAATATCGTGCTAAATCCAAATCACTGTGTTCATTCCAGCAGTCGACAGAAACCATGTGTGAAAGCACATTGAATATTGTATTATCAGTGAAATAAAAACCCAGACGATGATAGGAAACAAACTTTTTTGTGGCCTAAATGCAGAACTGCATCTAGATATAATGAAAACAGTGTATTTGATATTTTACCCATGGTCACTTATATCTGATTCATTATCAGAAGTCTCTTCCTTCAATACTGAACTGATTAATCTATACCTGAGAGAACTGTGTAAAAATATATACATTTGTACATGTACCTATAAAAGTGTTTGTTTGTTTGTTTTTGTTGGGTTTAAGGCTGTAGAAACACATTGTATAGGTCTTATATCATATAACAGGGGTCAGTCAACCTACTCACTCCTCCTGGAAAGGTTAAATCTCTGGATTTAGCTGTTAACCAACTACTAAGGGCATTTTTTTGTCAGTGACTGACACCTGCCCAACATAATTAAATATCATTGGTAGGAAGGAGAATGGCTGTAGAAATAATTTCATGACCAAGCTCCACAAGAGTATCAAAAGAGCAATACATGTAAAAGTAAGTTTTTATACATTAATTATTAATTAACCTTACCATATACTGGACTAAACATTCAGAGCTGATATGGCATTCACTATGGCATTATAACCGAATACTTGGTCATTATGGGAAAAACGCTGCCTCTATGAAATACCTCCACTATTATGCAATTCAGGTATTTTAATTGGTTCCAAACTCATAATAGCCAGGTTTTCTCATAAAGGCTGTGTTTTTCTTTCCTAATAAAAAATGCCGCCATTTTCAATGTTGGTACAATCTTATAATCAAATTATTAACAGTTTAGTAATATCCTTTATCTATTGTACTTTTTCACAAATTGTATAGTTAATTAATAAATTTGTCAATAATTAAGTGTTTTCATAATGGCCTTGTTATTTGGCTATTGACAGTTATATTAGTCTTCGGTCTGCATCTTCAGGTTAATATAACTGTCTTCAGTCAAATGACAAGGCCATTATGAAAACACTTATTATCAACATTATAGAAATTATTAGATATTTAAATACCTGGGTGGGGCTGGAGTTCTTTGATTATATGGTGACATGTATGCTGTCATTCTTTGTAATTGTGCTTCCAAGCTCCTTGCAGATCCTGATGTCTGAGGTGCTTGCTTTGTTGTCCTTGAAGTATCTGTAAACATAAATATGTAGAGCTGTCATCAATTCCAACAATATTGCTGTATCGTCAATATTCATTTTCCGATCAATAATTGATATGCATTTTGAAATATCGATGATAAAGCCTATATACATAAATATGAAAAAGTCACTACTAAGCGAAAATTTAGTGAGACCAACCTTCTATCATTAGTGGAAACAGGTGCCCTGTCATGATATGAACTGATAGGTCTAAAACATTGACGACACCACCATTGAGTAAATAGCTTTAGTCCATAGAAGGTATAACATTCATGACAAATAGTATATTTTATGAGTTTATGACAACATAAATGTTCCGCATAGTCCTATTTATATCTTGATATATCATTATCATCAAAACGCTTTGAGCCTAATCAATGACAGCTCTATAAATATGAAATGAAATTGAAGCATCCTCAAAAATCCAAAGCCAAAATCCTATTTTTATGATAAACATTTCACATTTACCCATGAAAAGAAGAAACAAGGACTCATTTGAGCAAATTCGAAAATTCTAATCAAAGAACTAATAAAATAAAAAAAATAAAATTAAACCAAACCTTCCATAGTACAAAATATCCACAAACAAGATAAACTTGGTTGATACCCAGGTTTGAACACTTTAACCCAATTTTAAAGTATAGCCTTATGCAATTTACATGTACAATGTATGTTATTTATGTCTGTACATATGTTCAGATAAGGATCTATATTTATGGATTATGAATACATTTTTGTATCTTTTTATCTATCTTGAATTAAAAGATAAAATCATACCTCTAGACAATTATATTTACCAATGTACCCATCTTATCTGTCTTTATCGCTAATACACTGTATATGATTAATACAAGAATGTAAAAAACATTGTAATCAATTCACCGCCTCAATTGAAAATTTTGATCAATAGTTTTCTTGTTTCTTATCTATTTACACTTTTTATTAAGTAATGGTTGGAGGTCAATTTACTAGTCTAGCTTTTCTGGTCAATTTTTTTTACCAGGATCGACTTACCCTCTCATGAAAGTTTCATGGAAGGATACATTGTATTTAAAACCATGCAATGGCCAGGAATTGTACCTGAAACCTCTGGATTTAGAAATACTGCCCTCTTATGTTGAATTTTATTCAATTGTCAGTGACACATACATTAACCCTACTAATTTGCATATAGATGCCGGCAACTACTTAATTGAAAGTAAGTAAAGTAAAGTATATTGCATTTTATAGTCTAAGTTTCATGCTTATGCACATTCACCAACTCTACAGCTGTTACCCCTGGTCATCAGGCTACTGGTATCTATCTATCAATCTCTCTGGGGAGTGTTTTTACTCTGCTTAGTGCAGCCAACTGTAATATTCATTTTTACATGGGTTAATGTATGCTCCTCAGACAGTTGAATAATAGTACATTTTACAATAGAATTCAAGGACTTTCTATGAGTGGTAAATTTACTTACTTGCTGGTGTGGTGTACGCAGTTTTTTCTGACACAAAGGATTTCTCAGGAGGTAAATTATCAATAGAGAGAAATGGTTCAGTCTGAAAATAACATAAAAATAAAACAGTCTGAAATGATGTGAAAGTGTATGTTTATCATGTTTTATTTTAGTTTATACTAATTCTAATCTTAATGTGAAACAAGTTCTTACAACATCAGGTAACATTTTCACATTTTAATATTCATGATGAAATCCTTATGTCAGGTAACTTGTTTACATTGTCTATGTCATGCAATTGGAAATGAGCTGTCCAATCCCAGACTGTGAATAATACTGCTGTTAAAATAGCTTGCAAAACTTGGTCTAAACTAGAAATTATGAAATCCAAATGCTATTAATAGTGTTTTGTCGAGATGAAAGCTACGCATTGATTGGTTGACATAAAGGTCATCTCAACATGACCATCCATGGGAACCTTAGAGATCCAGTATGACACAGCCGTACAGGATTTCTGTTTATGGAGATTGCACTTAAACTAGCATTTTTCAGTCATTGAGGAAAGAGGTAGTTTTTCTATATTTGAGTATTAATACTTCTAAAAAAGAACTTCATTAAGGGTACCCTTACCAAAGCAAACAGCTGCGGTGAATATAAGGTGTATGTGCTGTGCACATGCTGTGAACTAGGTAGTACACAAGAGAAGTACGTTTTATATACACCGCATGCGGAGTACATGCTGTGTACTATTCACATCGTACACAATATATATGCAGGAGGACAATAGTACACTTTAAGTACACCACACAGTGATAGGCATTTTAGAAAGTACACTTCATGTATGCCGGAAGAAGTTTGACAATTGTCTTCAAATAGAACAGTACACCTCAAGTTCACTGCAGCAACTTAGAAATTTTAATTCTTTTTTTGAGTACACCTTATATACACCTGAGGGACTTGTAATAATTTGCTTTGTTTTTATTGGTCTGCAAGTACACTTCATATACACAGGAAAAATAAAGGAAAATAACTCTGCATGAGTTAGCTTTTGTGATTTGCACACTATAGTGCATTTTACCAATGCACCGGCCAACTTTTTGAGCGCCAAACTGTGAGAACGTTTTTTAAGATATTTTAAGAATCGTTTGGTGATATGTAAGTATTTTAAGAGAATTAAATATGAACAATAAAATAAACTAAGTGAATGTAATTGACTTTTTTATCTGAAATTAGCGATATTGTTATAAAGCACATGTATTATTATGAGAGTTCCAATGTAACATATTTTCGCGACCTTTCTGTTTTGTAAACAATTTTAATTCAAGTCCTAACCTATTTATCTAACCATTTATATGCATATTTCAGGCTCTATATACTTCATGCTTTGTATATCAATTCATTATTCCCTTTGTAAATATTTTGACTGGTTTTTATTAGTTTGCTCTTTGCTCCAGATTTGTCCTAGTTGTCTGGTTCGTACTCGATATTTTTCGCCCCAGGAAAATTCACTGAACATTTTCTATAAGAATCTTTCAATTGTATGTTATTTAAGTAATGTTTGAATAACTTGGAACTTGTAAACCATCTATTAAACTACATATTGTAAAACCTGTCTACAATGACTATTGAGAGTAGGGGTGTAACAATACTGTAACCATGTTGCAATATATAAAGCCCAATAAGTATTGGTCTTTTTGCATAGACAAGTGAAACATGTATAAATGCACATGCATTTTTTTCAAATGATCTCTTATACAAAAGTTTGATTTACATGTAGTTAGAAAAGTGCAATTTTCTATTTGTCTTGCAAAGATAAATATTCTCTCACTTAAGACAAAATAATTAACCTTTTTAAGCACATGAACATGATGAAGACTATTCTAAGTTTCAGACTCATTTTAACATTCATTCAAACATTTAAATTTTGGATTCTTATAAAAACCATCAGTATAGAACATAACTAGAAAAACCGTAACACAGAAAAAAACCGGTTAAAATATGAAATATTTATATCAATGGTACCAACAAAAACAAATACCCCAGAGATACACCTAGAAAACAGTATTTTTAAGATGAATTTTGAGTAGTGTATGGAAAAATCAGGTTGGTCTGAAGTATAATCCCTATTATGTGACTGTTAATTATTTTATGAAATATTGCATTGCTTTTTACATTTATTGTAATTCTTTTTAATTCCACATTTAGTGTATGTTAATAGATGTGAGGCCATTAAATTCTTTTATTAATTTTTTTTATATTTTATGTCTTTTATTTGCAAAACCATGGATGTTAATTAAAATTAAGACATGTATACATATAAATATGTTGGTTATAAACCAACAAAGAATGAAAACTTGAATATTGAAATAGAGTCTATTGTTAAAGGACTGGATTTATGTTTATTTCTCAATTAATCCTTATTAGGGTTTTTATTGATATCTAATTTATGTTTTTATGATATCTAATTAAGGCATACAGTAAACTGTACACCACACATACACAGAAAACGTCTTCGCTGCACATACACCACAGGCGATTTTATTCAGGAGTACACTGCATGTACGTGGCAAGAGTAGTACACCGCAGCCTCATTTGCATGTGAAAAGTGTATATGCTGTGTACATTCTGTGTACTATTTCTCTGGTGAACTTCAAGCGTACTTGCCGTGTACTTGCAATGTACTTGTTCTCCTGCGTACATCCTGTGTACTGGTAGATCCCACCAGATAGTACACCGCAGAGCTCATTTGCATGTGAAAAGTGTACTACAAATGTACTACTAGTGTATTTGCTGCGTATGTCCTGTGTACTACTATAAGGTCATGTAATGAGTACGTTTCAAGTACACGCCACATACACTATATATTCGCTGCAAGAGTACACAGCAAGGCCATTTCTTCGGTAAGAGTATTGTTTGTTTTTCTCTACCCTTACCGAAGAAATGGCCTTGTTGTGTACTCTTGCAGTGAATATAGAGTGTATGTGCCGTGTACTTGAAACGTACTCATTGCATGTCCTGATAGTAGTACACAGGACATACGCAGCATATACACTAGTAGTACATTTGTAGTACACTTTTCACATGCAAATGAGCTCTGCGGTGTACTATCTGCTGGGAACTAGTACACAGGATGTACGCAGGAGAACAAGTACGTTGCAAGTACGCAGCAAGTACGCTTGAAGTTCACCAGAGAAATAGTACACAGCATGTACACAGCATATACACTTTTCACATGCAAATTAGGCTGCGGTGTACTACTCTTGCCGCGTACATGCTGTGTACTTCTGAATAAAATTGCCTGTGGTGTATATGCTGCGAAGACGTTTGCTGTGTATGTGTGGTGTACAGTTTACTGTATGCCTTAATTAGATATCATAAAAACATAAATTAGGTATCAATAAAAATCCTTATAAGGATCAATTGAGAAAAAAAACATAAATCAAGACCTTTAACAATAGACTCTATTTCAATATCCAAGTTTTCATTCTTTGTTGGTTTATAACCAACATATTTATATGTATACATGTCTTAATTTTAATTAACATCCATGGTTTTGCAAATAAAAGACATAAAATATAAAAAATCAACAAAAGAATGTAATGGCCTAACATCCATAAACATAAATATACACTAAATGTGGAATAAAAAAGAATTACAATAAATGTAAAAAGCAATGCAATATTTCATAAAATAATTAACAGTCACATAATAGCAATTATACTTCAGACCAACCTGATTTTTCCATACACTACTCAAAATTCATCTTAAAAATTCTGTTTTCTAGGTGTATCTCTGGGCTATTTGTTTTTTGGTATCATTTGATGTTGACAATAGATGATAGTAAAATTTTATAATTTTAAACGGTTATATTTTCTGTGTTACGGTTTTTTCTAGTTATGTTCTATACTGATTGTTTTTATCAGAATCCAAAATTTAAATCTTTGAATGATTGTTAAAATGCGTCTGTAACTTACAATAGTCTTCATCATTGTTCATGTGCTTAAAAAGGTTAATTATTTTGTCAAATGAGAGAATATTTATCTTTGCAAGACAAATAGAAAATTGCACTTTTCTAACTATATGTATACATGTAAATCAAACTTTTGTATAAGAGGATCATTTGGAAAAAAAATGCATGTGCATTTATACATGTTTCATTTGTCTATGCAAAAAGACCAATACTTATTGAGCTTAATACATATTGCAACATAGTTACAGTATTGTTACACCCCTACTCTCAATAGTCATTGTAGACAGGTTTTACAATATATAGTTTTAATAGACGGTTTACAAGTTCCAAGTTATTCGAACGTTACTTAAATAACATACAATTATAAGATTCTTATAGAAAATGTTCATTGATTTTCCTCGGGCCAAAAATATTGAGTACGAACCAGACAACAAGGACAAATCTGGAGCAAAGAGCAAACTAATAAAAACCAGTCAAAATATTTAAAAAAGGGAATAATGAATTGATATATAAAGCATGAAGTATATAGAGCCTGAAATATGCATATAAATGGTTAAATAAATAGGCAATGACTTGAATTAAAATTGTTTACAAAACAGAAAGGTCGCGAAAATATGTTACATTGGAACTCTCATAATAATACATGTGCTTTATAACAATATTGTTAATTTCAGATCAAAAAGTCAATAACATTCATTTAGATTATTTTATGGTTCATATATAATTCTCTTTAAGTACTTACATATCACCAAACAAGTCTTAAAATATCTTCAAAAAACATTCTTAACAGTTTGGCGCTCAAAAAGTTGGCCGGTGCATTGGTAAAATGCACTATAGTGTGCAAATTACAAAAGCTTACTCATGCAGAGTTATTTCCCTTTTTCTTCCTGTGTATATGAAGTGTACTTGCAGACCAATAAAAACAAAGCAAATTATTACATGTCCCTCAGGTGTATATAAGGTGTACTCAAAAAAAGAATTAAAATTTCTAAGTTGCTGAAGTGAACATGAAGTGTACTGTTTTTTTTTAATACAATTGTCTAACTTCTTCCGGCATACATGAAGTGTACTTTCTAAAATGCCTATCACTGTGTGGTGTACTTAAAGTGTACTAGTGTCCTCCAGCGTATATATTGTGTACGATGTGAATAGTACACAGCATGTACTCCGCATGCGGTGTATATAAAACGTACTTCTCTTGTGTACTACCTAGTTCACAGCATGTACACAGCACATACACATTATATTCACCGCAGCTGTTTGCTTTGGTAAGGGTACTGTCAATGTTTGAATAATTTCACGGTAGATAATTACACACTATCTTAATATCACGAGTATTAAACAATAAGCACGATCAAAGTAACCGTGAAATTATTCATGTTTTGACAGTAAAGAAAAAACTAACAATAAATGATTTGTAAAATCTGCATTTTGATATAAAGAAAAAAATGAAAATCTAACAAAACTGAAATAAAATGATTAATCAACATTATTAATTTATTTATGGTTCACACATGTATGATTTACACCAAGGTTTTCATCTGCTCTAGTCAAGATTGTGCAGATGATGGGTAGTTTGTACAATAGGTTCTAATGGGAATGAGGTGATTGAGATCTAAGAAATGTTTTCATATTTAGGCCTGTGATTATCAACATTTGAGAATCAGAGAAAGTTTGAAACATCTTATAACAAAATTATAACTTTGACTTCATAGTTTTGGTAACTTACTGAATTGTAAACTTTAATAATTTTTAAGTTCACATAAATTTATTACCTTAAGTATGTCAACATTGAACTGTAGGTTTACTCACGTTTGCTTACACAAGAGTCTAATACTGCATCAACAGGTTGTGTGGGATATCAGGGGGTTGAATTTCTCCTTTATACTGTTTGAAGGACATATTAGTTCAGAATTCAATAATTCCTCATGCTCGTCATTGATGTAAGAACTGGTTTTAACTCCTATATTTGTCACAAGGTGAGAAAAAGATGCAAACTGACCGAGTATTTTAGTCACCACAAGACTTTGGGTACCATTTTCAGCATTGACACAGTGTTAATTAAAGAAGTACGGTGAAGTAGGTAACTAGGTTACTACATTATACATAGTCACTTCAAACATCCTTGCTGTTAGGTTTAACTTGAACCTTTAGTGATGTGGTTAGTGTCTCGTGTACCACCAAGGAGAACCAGGGCTGATTCCCTGTTAAGGCATATGTTTTTACTCATCCAACTTACTTAAGCTGCCGGACCAGGTCTTGAACCAAGGCCCCACCAAGGTCAGTAAAAAAGTTGGGGACACACTGGGACTAATAGAATCTAGTATCTCAAAGTGGGTACGAGTTCAATTGTACATTTATCCCCAGGTACTGATCATAAACAAGTGTCCATGAAAGCTAAGCTAGGTGACCTGAATGCGGAAAAACAACCAAACTGTGTTGACACAGCCTAAAACCCAGTATAAATATGAACCCAGGACCCCAGTTTACCAGGCAGTTGCTCTCCTAATTGACCTTACATTCTGCTTGCTTATCTTTTCCCCAAAAAAGAATAGGCGTGTACCGAGGCATATATCCCAACCAATAGACAAACATTATACATACCTCATGAGGTTTAATTGGTCGTCCTCTTGACCTTACAATATTTTCCCTTGACTCATTCTGAGACTGAACTGTTTTTCTTGACTTGCCAGACGCGCTAGCTCTTGATCGAGCACTTTGACGATTACTTCTGGGTAAAACAATTTCAACTTCTTTCTGAAGATCTGGGTCAGGTCCAAGAACGTACTGGCTGTTATCCAAGCCATCGTGATTATCTCCTGCAACTGAGCTCTGACCGTTCACCGTAACATTCATAGAAACATTGCGTTTGTTTTTCTTCAACATTTTTACTGGTCGCAGTTAATTTGAAACATAAATGATTGAATTTTAATACAAACTTAAATTAAATTATGTCATTTCGTAACTAGCAATCGAATACAACAACATTTTGTCATTTTTAACCATCATAATGAATTTTGATAGCAACGGTGTCCACCATGTTGTTTATACCGAGTTACACATAGCTCTCACGCCTACGCGTGTAAATAGTTCTAAATAAGAATTATATTTTTTTACAAATAAAGGGGATAATACTAGGCAGTGAATATGTTTTAGAATATTTGAATCTTGTTTTAAACTTTTGACCATTAAAATTGATGTAAATTATAAAATAAAGACAAAATGTATCACTACGGCGGGACAGGTGCTTCTTTTTTGACAAGGGAAGTAACTCTTACGTTAAAAAAGGTTAAACACCACTAAATCAATCTGTCGATGATCTATTTCTGTCACCCTGTTACCCCCGAACGTTCCAATACGTTCCGTAACGTTACGGTCGGAACAACTCAACACAACAGACAACTCAACCCGAGAAAACTCAATACCTCACTAACGGTTTGAGATGTCCCAACTTTGGGTTGAGTTATCTAAAGCAATTGTCCCGTATCCGTATCCGTAACGTTCGCTAACAGCGTACGTACCGGGATGAAACGAACCATAAGACAAAACGGACCATGACATGAAGGACCATACTCGGGACAAAACGGACTATATACTTTGAACAAAAATGGACCATAGTCGGGACAAAACGGACCATTGTCGCTAACAGTAATTACTGAATATGCTGCTGGTCCATCAATACACTGCATAACTGCCTGTACAATGTACTTGAGCCTTCCTATGTTATCAGTATTTAAGTAAATTCCCTGGTATGAAGATTGATTTTGAAAAAAGACCCTTTATGAAATCTTTAATTTTATGTAAGCCTGCTTAGATGACTGGATATGTAACTAAGTACATTGTAGTTCTAAACACCCATGTTAAGACTTAAATATCTTTAAATATTCCTGATTTCATATCAATATTTTATATAACTAGATTTGGTTTATAAAAATAAAGGTTACATTTTAAAAATATTAAATGTTTAAGTTAATGTTTAAGTTTCAAATTTTCGTTAATTAATAAGAAGGAAGTGAATCCTTTAATTTTGTAACATCATTTACACATTTTCAAAGATCGAACACTATTGATTATGTCATGCACATATATCCCGAGGTTATCAAGATTCTCGATCTAACTGGGAACAAAAATGTACATGTAATTATGTCAATTAACCATTCATGATGAATGTTTTATTCATTTCCTGACTGACCCAATTACAGGACATAATTAACACATTTTTTTAGTAAATTTATGTGATAAAATCTATTTAGTTCCGTCTTAAATCTGACACTGATTACTTGATTAGAATTATTATTGTTTTTTATTAATTTTTATCTAAGGTCATATGACAATTACATTTGAACCAGGCCCAAACAAGAATTATATACATTCAAGATACTAAACATGTACACAGGGATATACGTAAAACTCGAACGTAGTGAGTAAAAAACTTATAATTAGACATTCATTGTCAATCTTGCTGTTGTACAAGTAGGAACAATATTTAATATAATAATTAGTGATTTGTTTAAATTATTATTGAATTGGAACTTAGGTAGGATGCTAAATAAGTAAAATACAATTGGATTAAGTGATATTAATTTGTATTAATAATAGAAGAACTTAAAGCATACAGCACAACGGAATGTTTGTGATTAATTAACATTAATTATTCTGAGACTTGAAACTTTAAGACATTGAAAACTTTTGTGTAAAATACAGCGAAACCACGTTGAAAATTTTAAGACATTTAAAGTGGCAGTTCAGTGATGAAAAGCATCTGTTAAACGAAAGTACAGAAGTCTTTAGTGACAGTTGAATTTAATGGGATTTTCGAGAAAATTATTCAAAAATGGAAGACAGAGAACCAAAAAGATACAAACCTTACATATGTGGAATATGTGAGTGTGAGTTTACACTGAAAGGTAACCTAAGTCGTCACATGAGAATACATACAGGGGAGAAGCCTTTTAAATGTGATGTTTGTTTGTGTGGATTTACCAGCAAACAGGGTTTAAAAAATCACACGAGATTACACACTGGGGAGAAGCCTTATAAATGTGAGATTTGTACGTCTAGGTTTACCAATAAAGGAGTTTTAGATAGACACATAAGAATACATACAGGAGAGAAGCCTTATAAATGTGATGTCTGTATGTCAGTGTTTTCCCAAAGATCAACTTTAAAATGTCACATGAGAAAACACACAGGAGAGAAACCATATAAATGTGACGTTTGTATGTCTGGATTTACCAACAAAAGTAATCTCACAGTTCACATGAGAAAACACACAGGAGATAAGACTTACAAATGTAATGTCTGTTTTTCTGAATTTTCCAGCAAACAATATTTAAAGATTCACATAAGAAAACATACGGAAGAGAAGCCTTATAAATGTGATGTATGTATGTCTGGATTTTCCAGCGAACAATATTTAAAGATTCACATAAGAACACACACAGGAGAAAAACCTTATAAATGTGATCTTTGTATGTCTGGATTTGTGGCAAAAGAAAATTTAATGCGTCACATGAGAATGCACACGGAAGAAAATCCTTATAAATGTGAGGTTTGTTTGTCTGGTTTTTTGGCAAAAGGAAATTTAATGCGGCACATGAGAATACATACAGGAGAGAAACCATATAAATGCGACGTTTGTATGTCTGGATTTACAAGCAAAAGTGATTTAATTCGTCACATGAGAATACACACAGGGGATAAACCATTTAAATGTGATGTTTGTATGTCTAAGTTTTCAGTTAAAGGATCTTTAAGAAGTCACATGAGAATACATACAAGAGAAAAGCCTTATAAGTGTGATGTTTGTATGTCTGAATTTGCAAAGAAGTCAAATTTACGTGGTCACATGAGAATACATACAGGAGAGAAACCTCATAAATGCGATGTTTGTATGTCTGAATTTGCATGGAAGTCAAATTTACGTCGTCACATGAGAATACATACAGGAGAGGAACCTTATGAATGCGATGTTTGTATGTCTGGATTTTCTCACAAAGTATCTTTACGTCGTCACATGAGAATACACATATCATAAAAATACCGAATAAATGTGATGTTTCAGTCCACTGAAAACTATCACTGGTAGTACATACAGGAAATGAATTCAAGAATCATTACAATAATGACACTAGAGTGTCTGAGTGCACAAGAAGTGGTCTACATGTAAAAGGAAACCAGGTGAAATAAACATTCTTGAGAAATAACCGTGCATTTAATATCACAATAATTTAAAATAGCTCAAATTCACTGATTGTCATTTTTCTAGTTTTATCACCGTAACAACACTTTTTGTATTCATGCGTTTCTCGCGGCTACATACATTATAAGTAATTAACAACTGTATAAATGTTTTTTACCAAGGATTGTCCTATGTGTATAGCGACTGTAGCTTATCTACATTTTACTTAAACGCGGACGAATACAATGAACTAAGGTTCTAACCGATCACTTTTCAAATTTTGACCATTTCATTACGGGCCAATGGATCCTTAATAGATTTTGCTGAGGTGATTTTTGTGTCATTTTCTACCGATTTGTGGTAAAAAATTTATTTGATACGGTCCGATGCTCTCAATCGGCACACACGGTGTGGTTTACACGTTTGACACGAAATGTTCGTGTAGAGAATGGCGAGTATTAAATTTCACTTTGCATGAATCCTTGTTAATTTTACAAGTGAAAAACATAAAACATTGCCCAAACGATCGTATAATTGTTTACTTCAACACCGGTAGTTTAAAATAGCGTCTATACGCGTATCATTCGGAACAACCTCGACCTCTCATAAATGAATAATTATTCGTTAGTGAATGGCCGAGGATGTTCCGAATGTAATATAGCAGGACGCTAGTACGCATTTGCGTCATTTGAAAATTGCATTACCGATTATAGAAAATATGGTACACCATGCTACAGTTTACTTGTAACTTCTCTGCCATTTATGCTTATATGTATTATAAGATTTACGGACCAAAAACGAAACCTTACTCATTGCCTAAACGATCGCATATTTGTTTACTTAAACACCAGTATGAATATTTCCTTAATGTCTTACTATGTGTCGTTATGTTATTAGCACTTATTGGTGTTATCAAAATGGTTTACAATTACAATTTCGCATACAAGCATCTTATTCTTTTTGCTCAGGATTCGATATGGTAAGGCGCAAAATGTGGTCAAGTTTTATAAAACTCTTTGATAATCGCATATAAGTAGTATTCTTTTGTCAGGATGCTGACATCCAGAATTCTCAGATATTTTCAGGTTTCCCGTCACTGAATCTCGCCTACAATGATAGAAGTGCTTTATTTGAAATATTTGTAAGGACATTAAACTATTTAAAATATAGTCCACAATGACATTAAAATAAATCTATGTAATACTGTAACCGAAAATTTGGAAAATCATTATGAACTCTTATTCGGGATGTTTTCGTAGTATACCCCCAATCTACATATTTCATGTTTTCTATGACGTTCTATTATTTCTTATATGTATTTTGTTCATTTTGTATATAAACTTCATGTACTTAGTATGTTATATTCACTTTAGATTTTAACTCTCTATCTTGGAGAAAATAAAGAAATATATACTTGGAGAAAAATTTGCTTGTGTTTAACATCAACATATATATAATGTGATTTCTCCGAAATTTATGTGTGTACTTACTTGTATTTCTATGCATTGTTTTATGTATGTATATATGTTGTCTTCATGGGCTTAAAATCTTGCAGAATATTTGAACAATAAAGTTTTCTCATGAAAGTTTCATTGATTTCATTAAGATAATTTTATTAAGTTAATCTGATATACCATGCACGTAAATGTACATCTAAATATGAGATAAAAACAAATTAAACAAACAAACAAAGTAGATACAAAGGCTGTGTGGGATACTGCCTGAACAATAAAAAGAATGCAGAAAAAATGATCCATGTATAAATCGAGTATACATGTCCATGTCATTTCTGGAAGAACAATGATTAACGTTGTCCATGTTGCGCCATGCATACTTTCATGCGTGTAAATTTGTTTCATAATCATTACGGATCACGATTAAAAGTCGATATGTTCACATTTTCATTTACTATTTGGTATTATTCTGTCAGTAATTAAAATGCATTGTCCATGTAAGATGGAATGTATTTAAGAAAGAGCTTGATACATTAACACTTGTAGGTTGCCTTTATTGCACGATGTTATTATGTACATTTGTTTAAGTTCCCATCTTTCGATGGGTTTAAGAAATAAGTCATTAGACTCTTTAATTGTTCCACTGCACGGAAATCTTTAGTAAAAGGCGAAAGATTTATTCGTGACTGTAGTGAAACCAGAGTAAATATTCCAAGAAAATCATAATCATATATATAAAAAAGTAAATAGCAATACTCTTTCAAGTATTTCTAATAAAAACTACACACAATGCAAATAATTCGATGAAAATTATACTTTTTTATCAATATGTATTCAGCAATATTTAATTTGTGATAAAAAATGAGATATTTGATCATTCTTTTCACAATATGATCAAAGGGAGATAATTCATCGACTACACTAAGGCGCGCGTAATAGTTGAAATACGATCTTTACCATATACGCAGACAATACGCATGCGATTCGTACGTTATACCATTCCTAAAGTCGAATGCGTACGATACGAATTACGATCTTTACTCAGATCTTACGTTATAGATCTCCATACGTTTTATACGATACGAACTATACGTTTTATACGATACGAACTATACGTTTTATACCATACGTTCGCTTGTTTACTATACCATTAGTTCGATACGCATGATACGATTTATTTCTTGAGATCAGTACGACTTGCTTGTATTTCTATATCTTAGTAAGCCATGATTCAATTAAAAATTAAACAAATTACAACCGGTTCTCATTCAGTACTTTGATTATCGATATTATTTTAAGGCGGGTCTCAATGATAAAAGTGGGCGGAATCAGTCTCGATGGTTATGATTTTGCCCCTCAGATAAGAACATATTTAGAAAAGTAGCCGAAAGTTAGATATCCGTCAACCTAAACACTTCAATTGACATGTATGTCAAATTGAAACTTTTCACTGCACAGAAATAATGAGAAATGCCACGGGGACAACCAATAATGACCAACAATCGTCAATATTTAAACATTTATGTAGTCGCTTGGTGAAGATATGGTAAAATCTTAACATTTCTGATGTAAGAACGACTTGCCGGATCACATAGACATGAGCTGAGTGAAGATTCAACATAATTCATACGATTATCGTCAACAAGGTAAACGTTAGCTTATGTCTGCAAAAAATATTTATAATATGACTGTGTTGACAACGTCAGTCTTACAATAAAGAATGTGCACGAATAGTTTATGTAGCAATGTATTTCATCCCAGTAAAAACTGGACTTCCTCAAATGATAAACAATTGCACATACTTTTTAACTAGAATGAATAGAAAATTGAAAATGCAACCCGGCTAGATCAGTTTGTAGCACATTGATGGGTCGTGGGTTTGATTCCGGGTTAGGGCATACTTTTGTGGAGCTTGGTCATGAAATTTTATCTATGGCCATTCTCCCTCCTACCAATGATTATTTTACGTTGGACAGAAAGTACGCCCTAAGTAGTCTTTAAATAGCTATATCCAGCCTTTCCGGAGTATTATGTGGTCCTACTGCATTAAACCCAGTAAAATGAACAATTGAAATTGAATGACATTATTTTCAGAAAACTCAGGGTTACTTAGCATAGTCTGCATTGATATATGTATATCTGCTTGTACAGAACTATACTAATTTATTAGCTTGATTGTGAAACAAGTTCATACAACTTAGATTTATTACATTCGAGTTAGCTCCCTAGACCTCCAGTAATGCGCTAGTAGGATAATGTTAATTGCTCAAATGAAACAACTGGGTAGGTTAAGGATTGGATTCAAACCCACACAGAGCTGGCTATCTACACCAGTCCAATGCATAAATAATCAGCCATGCCTGTTCCCTGCAGAGTTGCATTCAGCTGATGATATGTAATGATACCTCTATTTTCAATTGAGAATTTTTAGTATGTTATATGTATGATTATGATTTGGTTGAATGTCATTTAAGATCCAATTTATATTATTTCAGATGACAGACTACAGATTTTAAAGCTACCAACGGTTTTACAGGTGTGATCATCCCAGTAAGGTCTCGATAGACAGGGTTGCGCGACAGAATGTACACAAGGATTAAAAAGAATAAAAGTAACATACAGGCCCAGTTTAAAAGAATGGTGCAAGGGGTTAGATGTTAGTATATTCTGCAGAGATGTAGTGAAAGAAGATTTAAAGAAAATGATCTATGATCATGACTTTGCAAATACACTTACAATTAATTAAGGAAAATAAATACAATAGTTAAACCGTGATATCAATAATGATGACAAGAGTACAATGTAATGATGTGAGAAATTTGAAAGGGTTGTAAAGTCAAATAGAAACAATGAATTAGGCTTTAGTATACAACGTTTGAAAATTCTGCTCAGAACAATAGTGAAGACAAAGTGTTTTACATGTATTCTACAAGTCAGTTAGGGTTTATAAATCCCTTTGATATTAGGGTTTGTGATACAGCTTTCTCACTGGCCAAATACTTAATAGTAGTTTATTATACTAAATCAAAAAAGTTGTTTGTTGCACATTATATGTTTTAGTTTTATAGTAACGTTCATAACATAAACAGGATGTCAGTGAAAGTTTTCATATCTTTACTTCAATGTTTGTTTCATTGCAAGAGATCTTAAGTGTTATGGTATTTGAAAATTTAGTTACATTTTATAATCATATTGATAAAAGTTCTACTATAATATTTGCCTATTTTCGGATATGATCAGTTATAGTTATACACTTTTGCTGTAACTTACTGTTACAATGTTTGTCACATGTTTTGAATATAACTATGCTTTTTATTTATTTTTTTTGTTTCAATGGTTGTTTTTAGTATCCTACCTTTGACCTATGTTTTTCTTCAACTTTGGTGTCCAAAGTTTTTAAAGTCGGAGGAAATTATTATGATCTATATTTTTCTGGTAAAATTGATTGTACTTAGAACCCTATTATATTTTGTATCAAATTGATCAGCTTTGTGAGGAGGATTATGATTTTATGATAATTAACTAGATAGTCTATTAATCTACTTTTCTAAAGCATCTTTTACTACCCTTTCATTGATAATTATCACGCAGACCATCTGATGTGACAGGATGATAATTAAGTTCTGTTAACATTCGGAACTCCTCGGGCATTTGCCATTAATAACCTCGGACATATTTAGATGCCATTTTGGAAAAACCGGTGTTGAAGTAAACAAAAACATGTTCATTTTGGGGATGACTGAATTTAAGCTTTTAGTCTGTAAATTTGAAATTATATATTTCAATGATATCCCTAAACAATATTAAGTTCAATTTAAACACAGAATAAATATGTTTAGACAAAGGTCTGTGTGAACTATTTTGTATAACCGTTACATGCTTCACCTCGCTTAGGTAGGAAAGGTCGAGGTGTTCCGAATAATCTGTTAAGTCTGTTTTGAACTTATAATTATTTATAACTTCTTACCCTTTCTTAAGGTAACCATAAAGCAATAAAATGTCTGTTATGGCAATGTGCAGAATTGTAGATTTTATTCAAATATTTTTTATGTAAGTCTAACATTTACCATTTTGATTGATCTTAACCCCAAATTGACTTATCCACGGGCGGATCCAGTGCAGGGGGTCAGGACCCCTCCTAGAATAATTAGTGTTTTTCTTGATTGTAGAATTTGATTGTATTTTAATGATCTTCATAAATATAGACTCCGTTGTTTTTAATTTCATTTCTATTTTAAATCAAGTAAGTTTGTACCTCGCTCAGGTCTAAGCGAGTTTCTTAACCAATTTTGTAATATTGTTACTTGTTGTATGTTAATGTTATTTGCAACTCTTGTCTTATATTTAATGTTGTATTCTGTAATATCTTTCATGCTAACGTTATTTTAATAAAACAAGGATCTTGACTTAAATACTTAGTCTTTGATACTTTCAGATCATTTGGTTGATTTCCACGACACTCTGCCTATTGCAGTGCAGGTCTAGGGTTTGATCATTTTAAACCACTATCGACCAGGGCTTGTGAAATACTTTGTGAACTTATCTGTTTAGTCCAGATTTTCTCAACTGTCATAGCTTAATTTCACAGTGGCTGAATGCATTAAATATTTACTAAGGGACTCCTCGCTGAAATATCTTGACTAAAATCTATCGTAAGACATAAACTGCTCTTCTCAATCAAAATACACCTTTTAAAAAATCGTGCATGAAAGAAGACGGCAATTTTTACATACCAATTAACTGTGAAATTATTCAAGTTTTGAAAGCTGAGAAAAAAAAACTATAGCAGTGACTAAATATTGCATTATACACCCTTGCCATGAGCTAGCTTTATAGCAACACTGTTGAGTGTCCTCTTAAGATTTGAGAGGTTGAGGATTCAGATTTCAGTTCGGACCATGCATTTTCATTGGATTATATTTGGCGCAAAATGTATATAACCCATGAGGGATTGTATGCTTGCATCCTAAGATTGCCCGAGCTCCTAGATTTTCTGTTAAGGAGGAATTTATGTAGCAGAGGTAAAGTTCCACACTCTTGCTTCAAGCCATATATCTAGCTTGTTTGTCCACATAGCAGATTGTCTGCTTATGACTACAAAGGTATGTTGGTATGAATCTCAGGGCCAAGAGCCGGGTCTTGCCATAGTAGTTTATTACTTCAAATGCGGAGATCATGGGATCAAGCCTGGTGGCGGTAGGTCATACCCTATTCATGAGTTGTCGGCCTCATGGTAGGGTAAATTAGTACTGGTGATAGAAGTGTCCAGGAAATCGATAGTAGGAAGAGCTAGCCATAGTATATATGACCTAAATGTGTTGGGTACGACTTTAAAAATACCCAAAGAACCAGTCCATAGCTTTTTTTCAGTTTTTATAGGGTTACAAGAAGAATGGATATCACATAATTTCAGAAAAGACGTTTTTTAGGAAACCAAATCATTGCC
This sequence comes from Mactra quadrangularis, assembly GCA_025267735.1. Taxonomy (NCBI): domain Eukaryota; kingdom Metazoa; phylum Mollusca; class Bivalvia; order Venerida; family Mactridae; genus Mactra; species Mactra quadrangularis. The sequence continues at coordinate 30,971,234 of CM046311.1, forward strand.
AAATGTATTTATATTCAGTTTACACAAATAAATCACGAACTAAGCCAACTAATACCACAGGAGCTTGACATTTTATATCAATCTACGAAAATTCCATTCTTACATAATTATAGTGTTTTTTATTATATGTAAGAGAGGAATTTTCGTAGTATGATATCACATGTCAAGCTCCTGTGCTAATACCGGGTACACCTATGACCATATTTTTATATAGGTTCGTATTAATTGAATAGTGAGACCATGTGTGCATTCCTTTCCGACGAAAAGGAAAAATATCCTTTATCGCTGACGAAAAGGGATTTTCACGATGAACAAGTTTTACGGCGTCCGTATTTTCCATTTAATTGTGAAAAACTCTCACTCACGATTGATAAATAAAATGTCGGGAAAATACCCCGTTAAATTTTAATATAATTCATCATTTAGTCTGTTAATATTTGTCCCACGTGCGATACGATACGAAGTATACGTTTATACCATTCATACGATGTTTACCATACGATTTATACCATGTATGAATACGATCATACGATACGATACGATGCGATATACGAATGATACGCACATACGGCTTATACGCTGCGATTCGCACGTACGTTATACTTACCATATACTTACGAAATACTTACGAAATACTCAAAAAAATTCTAGTTATTCGCGCGCCTTACTGTAGTTCAGTTCAAATTGGGAACTCTTAGTATTACTCTACACATTTAAATATCTTGATATATGTCTTTTGAACAGGAGATATGCTAGTTAACGGTCTATTTGAAATTGATGTTTATGATGAAAATATCTAGTTTTATCATCGTTTAATCACAACGATCGTCGTATACTTTTTTAGGTTAAGCCTACTGGTTGTCCACTATGTTAACAATTTGGAATAATTCAAAATAAACTAATGATAAAACTAAAAACTTTAAATTTAAACAACTACATTCGGACATAAATCATTATTAATTTATTGCATTTTTCTCCAAAATATGTATTACAGTTGATTTACGATTTTTCGACACGCGATTTTTCGAAATTTGCGGTAACTCGACATAGATCTACGGTCCCGACATTTTCTCCTATATGTTTAATGTTAAAATTTCGCGATAATTCAACACACGATTTTTCGAAATTTGCGCTAATTCAACAACTTTTTATAGTCCGCTGAACAAAGAATCAGTTAAAAATGTATGCGATAATTCGACACGCATCTCTAGTCGCGTGTTTTTCACACCTCTGACCATCTAACTTAATCGCTATTGTTAGATTTGATAACATGTCATGACGTGTGCTTTTCACGCCCGATCGATAGTCAATTATGGATTATTATTATTGGCTTGTCTTGTGAAAACAAAGGTGCAAACATCTATTGTATACCAAGCGTGGTATTTCACATTTGTATGCTTGAGTGACAAAAACGTATGACCCTTCGCCTTATATACTAGAGCCAGTGTTCTATTCATCGAACTTGCTTTATGCATAAGTTCTTATTTAAGGTTCATTGCTAAAATTTATTTACCGTTTACCGTATTTTATCGTAAACAGTCGTTCGAATTTATCCTCGATAATTCAGTGAAGGTCTCAGGTCATCTGAGAGGATAGCGGAACCTGCATTCTAAAGCTATATTGCGCATGCTCGGACGTTGCGTTGTTTACAAATTTATGGACGCCATTTTGTTTTTACCTATGCCGTTTTTTTTATTCCTATCTTAAATGAATTATTTTCAAGAAATATTTCAAATGCTTTTTTTGTAATTCATTTTACAATATCAGCGGGGGTGTAGGGACAATAGCCCCCATAATAACACAAAATTATCAGCACTTGCCTAGCGCCTCTGTTCATTTTTATATTAACTTCCAGGGTCCGCTAAATAAGATGTGCTCTGACTATAGAATACAAGTATCAAGCTATACAAGAAGTTGTCGCCGGTCCCAAGCCCGTATGAGAAAAGAGGGAAGAGATAAAAAACAAACACAAAACTAAATTTTATTTTTAAACATATTTTAAACAATACATACGCGTACATTACCAAAAAAAATATTTGTCGTATGATAAGCGTCAATTCACGAAAGACGACTGCGAGCATAAGTAATTATCACGATGCAATTATATTACGGACAACACCGAAAATCACGGTTTTACGATAATACGAAATTGCGAAAACTCGACATATTTTGCCGTTCCCGATGTATTTCGAATTATCGTAATTGGACTGTATGTGGTTGTGGTATGAAAGTTCGGACCCCCCCCCTCCTTAGAAAAAATTCGGACCCCCCTGGAAAAAATTCGGATCCCCATAGAAAAAAAATCGTGGATTCGCCCCTTCACCCTCTTATTATCCTCTTTATATGCAATCCGCTTTCTGCCGATATGAAGCGTTGATCAGATCTAAATGTGAACCTGGCTGTTCCCACCGCAGTGTGTCTCCTTTTTCCCATAAGTGACTAAAATCATAAGTCGACCGGATCGTTGCATAGTGACCTTTGGGCGAAGTCGTCTTCTGATGTCATGCAGACTTCCGGTTCCGTTGAACTTAGCCATCAGATTCACGAAAGAACGCGTCTGTTAGCTATATGGGGTCAAAAGTGAATTTTTAAGTCTTCTTCGACTGGACCATTGCGTGTCATACGTCTCAATAAAACGTGTGATATAAAACATATTTTAATTACAACAAAACAGCGTTCGTATCTGGCTAAAAGACATGTCGTCCTGAACAAAGCTAGAACAAAAACCTCGAGATCTTTTTCGTGAGAAATGCGTATCCTATTATGTTTTTACATAGTACATACGACAGGCAGTACATTTGCCATTATATATATCATTAATACACAGCAAAAAATAATGCTTTGCACATGCACCAAAAATAAAAACGCGGTTCTGTAGTTATGATCATGTTGGTACTAAACACATCCGATTTCATTGTAAAACACATAAGATATACAGTTAATGCTTTTTTAAAACGCAGGTATAAACTATTATGCATCTTGGATAACTTGTTAGAACATCATGCGCATCTAAAATCTGTAAAGTAAGAACATTGGCCAAGAATAGAGCCATGAAGGTAATCCTAACTTAAAAACGTACCAAAAGAAGGTTGATATGTTAAATGATAAAGTTTCATATCTTTGCTTATTCGAACCAGCCCTGAAACCATACTTAGATTATAAATAGTAACAATTATCAACAAATGAGTCACTGAGCAAATACACTGAACAAAAGTTCTAACCGATCACTTTTCAAATTTTGATTATTTTATAACGGGCCAATGGATCCTTATGAAATTTTGCAGAGGTGATTTTTGTGTCATTTTCTACCGATTTGTGGAAAAAAATAATTTGATACGGTCCGATGCACTCAATCGGCACACAGGGTGTGGTTTACACATTTTGACACGCAATGTTCGTGTAGAGAGAGTAGTGAGCATTAGATTTCACTTTGCATGAATCCTTGTTAACTTTATAAGTGAAAAAACATAAAACATTGCACGAATATCGATGCATGATCGTGGCGTAGCCAATGGAACGTTGAATGCTGGGGCCTCTTTCAAACAAGTGAGTGGCTTTTCATAGACACATCTTTAAAAAATATCGATAAAGTATTGTTAAAATAAAAAATGCTATAATTTTATTATTCTCAATGTGTTCATCCCTATTTCAAGTTGCATGACACTTTAATCGGGTCTTTTCGACGATCGCGACTTTGAACCATGTAGCAAGGGACCAGAATCGTTTCTAACTGACGCCGAAAACCAAAAACAAAGGTTACAACTCGCCGACAGGATCGAAATTCTTGCAATGTTTTGTGTTTTTTCACTTATAAAGTTAACAAGGATCCATTCTAAGTGAAATTTAATACTCACTATTCTCTCTACACGAACATTTCGTGCCAAAATGTGTAAACCACACCCTGTGTGCCGATTGAGTGCATCGGACCGTATCAATTTTTTTTTCCACAAATCGGTAGAAAATGACACAAAAATCACCTCTGCAAAATTTAATAAGGATCCATCGGCCCGTTATGAAATAGTCAAAATTTGAAAAGTGATCGGTTAGAACTTTTGTTCAGAGTACATGTGTTCATGGATAACATAAAATATCGTTTGTTTTGAGTAAACAAGACGTAAATGGTCAAACTTACTGATATAGAAGTCTAGAGCATTAGTTTTTACTATAAAAATGATTTGTTTAATCAATTCAAATTACAAACGTAGTATAAAGATAAATAGATAATTAAGCAAAATGTTATAGGATTTAGTGATATCAATTAGTTACGGAGAAACTTTTATTATACATAACAACGAAATCTTTGTGATCAATTTACATAATTATTTTGACACTTGATACTTCAAGCCATTGGAAACTTTTGTGTAAAATATAGGAAAACGATAACTACATTAAGGATTTTTAGAACAGGAGTCTTTTGTGACAGTTGCATTAAAAGGTAGTTTCCTGAAAACCATTTATAGATGGAAGATAGAGAACCAACAAACAGAGACAAACCTTACATATGTGGAATATGTGAGTCGGAGTTTACACGGAAAGGTAGTTTAAAATTACACATAAGAATACATACAGGAGAGAAACCTTATAAATGTGATGTTTGTATGGCAGTGTTTACCTACAAAAATAATTAAAAAAGGCACTTGAGAATACATACAGGAGAGAAACCGTATAAATGTGATGTCTGTTTGTCTGAATTTACAAGCAAACAGTATTTAAAGATTCACATGAGAATACACACTGTAGAGAAGCCTTATAAGTGTGACGTTTGTATATCTAGGTTTACCAATAAAGGAGATTTAAATAGACACATGAGAAAGCATACAGAAGAAAAACCATATAAATGTAATCTTTGTTTGTCTGAATTTGTGGCAAAAGGAAATTTAAAGCGTCACATGAGAATACATACAGGGGAGAAACCTTTTAAATGTGATGTCTGTATGTCAGTGTTTTCCCAAAGAGGAACTTTAAAAAGTCATATGAGAATACACACTGGAGAGAAGCCTTATAAGTGTGACGTTTGTTTATCTAGGTTTACCAATAGAGGAGATTTAAATAGACACATGAGAATACACACAGGAGCGAAACCTTATAAGTGTGATGTTTGTATGTCTGAATTTGCACGGAAGTCAAATTTAAGGCGTCACATGAGAATACACACAGGAGCGAAACCGTTTAAATGTGATGTTTGTATGTCTAAGTTTTCAGAAAAAGGATCTTTAAGAAGTCACATGAGAATACATGCAGGGGAGAAACCTTATAAATGTGATGTTTGTGCGTCTGAATTTTCTCACAAAGTGTCTTTACGTCGTCACATGATAAAACACACATCATAAGAATCGTGTTAATGTGATGTTTTTGTCCCCCTAAAGTCACCACTGGGAGTACATATAGGAAAGAATCGTTTCAAAAGCTGTAAACCAGATACCAGGCACATATTCTGTAAGTAACTGACATCTGCTCTTCATGATTAATAATCAGTGATAGGAGGGAGAATGAACGTATAAAAGTCTCAAGACCAAGCAATACGAAAGAATGCGCAGTCCAGGAATAGAATCCATGCTCCTCGATCAAGGACGTACGTGCTACCAAATGACTTGGCAGGATGGATACGACAGTGAAATGATTATAATGTTCGTTTATAGGAGACATAAAGACATAAAACACATAAAACGGAATATGCATTAGTGAGGGACTCAAGATTAAATTTTTATTTCTTAAGAAATCAGATGATTCTGATCTGTAAGTTGGTCCGTGCAGTTGGAACTCACGGATTTTATCATTGAATTACGATGCGAGGAAAACATGTATTTTAGTAATATCTTTCTTTTAAAAAGAGATGAACAGAAGAGATGATATTTAAAAAGTTATATACCCTTATAACTTAGCTTGAATTTAAAACAAATTGAATGATATATGAAATTTTGTATTTAAGATTAATATTGGACAATTGTCATTTGAAAGTAAGGGTAAAATCCGAGTAATCCAACTAACTGGATCTTACTATTTGAAGAGTATTCAAGGGGAAGAAACTGACCAAGGTCGCTTATTCTGCGTTCGGTTTCGATCCATCTTTGAAAAGTTAAAAATAAGATTTAAACTTGTAGTCTACACTAACACGCAGATGATACAGTTAGTGCAATTTAAGTTCATCAAATTTGTAGTGTGTTCAGTTACCGTGAACGTTCCAAAAAGGTTCCGTAACGGAAGTGTCGGAACAATCTATAGACAACTCAACCCAAGACAACTCAATCTCATAGTAACGGATTGAGTCGTCCCAAAGTTGAGTATTACACGGGTTGAGTTGTCTTCGGATAGAGTTCTCTCGTACCCGTAACGTTAGCTAACAGTAGTTACTGATCGCGGGGCTGGCTAAGTATCCTTATAATTAATAAATGTAAGAGAAAGTTCTCGTGCATCGCATCAGTTTGTTATACATGAATACAATAACCTAATGTAATAAACAAGTATACGACAGTTTAAGCAATGAGTGATGTATTGTTTTTAGTCCATACATTTTAAAATATCAATCATTACCTTAACGGTCGTATGTTTGTTATGAGATTAGATTATTATATAGATTTATATCAATTTACTTAAAAACCAGTAGTTTCAAAATAGCGTCTAAATATAATCGTGATTATTCGAGGCCGAGGAGTTCCGAATGCATCGCTACAAGACGTTTTGGAACGTTTAGGGTAATTGAACAGGCTACAGGTATGAGCTTTTATGCTACTCGGATTACTTGTTAGAACATCATACGCATAAATAATCAGTGTACTTAGAACATTGGTCAAGAATAGAGACATGAAGGTAATCCTAATTAAAAACGTACCCGTCGTACGTTGATATGCAAAATGTTAAGTTTCATATCTTTGTTTATGAAAAAGAAGAAAGTGGAAACCTAAATTTTATTACACAATTAAAACATCTTAAAACACTATTAATTATAATAATGTCAATAAAGCATTCATTATGATTTTATGTTCATTTCCTGACTGACACTAATTGGGATATAATTAGTACAATTTTTTAGTATATAAATTAATGATAAAATCTGTATATGACGTTGAACTGACACTGATTACTTAATAATCGGTGTACTTAGAAAATTGGTCAAAAATAGAGACACGAAGGTAATCCTCACTTATTACATAATTAAAACATTTTCAAGCGCTATTATTTATAATTATGTCAATTAAGAATTCATAATGAAATTTTTATCATTTCCTGACTGACACTAATTAAGATATAATTAGTATAATTTTTATCATATAAATTAATGATAAAATCTATACATGACTTTTAACTGACACTGATAATTAAAGTTATATTTTGTGATTACTTAATTGATGTCATTGGACATTTATATCCAAACCAGCCCTGAAATCATACTTAGATTATAAAAATAAAGAATTATCAACAAATGAATCACTGAGCAAATGCATGTGTTCATGGATAACATAAAGTATCGAACGTATTGAGTAAACTAGACGTTTATGGTCAAACTTGCTTATATAGAAATCTAGAACAGTAAAAAGTTATATGTTTAATTAATTCAATTTGGTATTAAGAGAGATAGATAAAACGCTATATATTATTGGATTAAGTGATATCAATTAGTTATGGAGAAACTTTTATTATACATAACAACGAAATCTTTGTGATAAAATAACTAAAACTTTTCGTGATTCTACAAGCTATTGGAATCATTTGTGTAAAATTAAGCAAAACGATAACTACGTTGAGGATTTTAAGACATTTAAATTGACAACAATGTTGATTAGCATCGGTTAATCAAATGAACAGAAGTCTTTTGTGACAGTTTCCTTCAATGGGATTTTCCGGAAAGTTATCTGAAGATGGAAGATAGAGAACGAAAACGAGAAAAACCTTACATATGTGGATTATGTGAGTCTAAATTTACACTGAAAGGTAATTTAAATCGTCACATGCGAATTCACACAGGAGAGAAACCTTATAGATGTGATATTTGTATGTCTGCGTTTTCACAATTAGAGACTTTAAAAGGTCACATTAGAACACATACTGGAGAAAAGCCTTATAAATGTGATGTCTGTATGACAGGGTTTACCTTTAAACATAATTTAAAAAGTCACACGAGAATACATACAGGAGAAAAGCCTTATAAATGTGATGTCTGTATGACAGGGTTTACCAACAAAAGAAATTTAAGTCGTCACATGAGAATACATACTGGAGAAAAATCATATAAATGCGAAGTTTGTTTGTCTGAGTTTATTAGAAAAGACTCCTTAAGTAGTCACATGAGAATACATACAGGAGAAAAGCCTTATAAATGTGATGTCTGTATGTCTGTGTTTTCCCAAAGATCAAATTTAAGTATTCACATGAGAATACATACAGGAGAGAAGCCTTATAAATGTGATCGTTGTATGGCTGAATTTATGCGGAAGACCCATTTAAATCGTCACATGAGAATACACACAGGAGAGAAGCCGTATAAATGTGACGTTTGTATGTCTGAATTTATGACGAAGACAAATTTAAATCGTCACATGAGAATACATACAGGAGAGAAACCATATAAATGTGATGTTTGTTTGTCTGAGTTTTCAGAAAAAAGTTCTTTAAGTATTCACCTGAGAATACACACAGGAGAGAAACCTTATAAATGTGATGTTTGTTTGTCTGAGTTTATTACAAAAAACTCTTTAAGTATTCACATGAGAATACATACAGGAGAGAAACCTTATAAATGCGATGTTTGTATGTCTGATTTTTCTCACGAAATGTCTTTACGTCGTCACATGAGAAAACACACATTATAAAAATCGTATAAATGTGATTTTTCAGTCCCCCTATTGCCACCACTGGGACTACATATACAAATGTGATGCTTGTTTGTCTGAATGTACAAGAAATTAAATAACAGGAAATCAGATGAAATAAACATTCTTGAGAAACTATTGCGCATATAATATAACAATAAAATTCAAGTGTATAGGTCGTTTGCGTTAATGCTGGACCCCTATTTGCCGTAAATATCTTTTAAACTATAACAGCGATTTTGCTAAAAATGTTAATACAATCTTATTTCAATTTTTCCTTCTAGGATTTAAATTTTCAGAATTTTTAATAAATAAATAAAAAAGTTTTCCATAAGGTATAATTCAAAATATTTGGAATTTTTTATCCAAAATCCGGCGGGAGGTAAAATAGGCTGTTCTGATTATAACATTGTCATACTTCCAGTGTATTTATACCAAGTCCTGTGCGTTTACTGCAAATTTGTCACTTAAATAAACACTCGACGGTCTACTGAATTGTAAAGCAGAGGCCCGTCTTTAAAATCGTATGTGTAGAATATGTATAGATTTTGACGATACAGACGGCAGTGGTGATGATATCTGAGTTTGTGTATACTGTTATACTTAGTTATCAAATAAAATTTCTAACCGAGCCTCATTATTAGCTATTATTTTGCATCTACTGTTATGTGGCTGTTCTGATTATGGAACATACCCATTTAACAAAAGTCTCTTTTTGGCTTCAAAATCTGCATTGCATGTCTATGGGAAGTATGTTATGAAATTAAAGGAAAATTCTGAATTTTTGGATTTGAGAAGGAAAATGCTAGTTATGATCACGTACAAAATTTGAGTTAGTTCAATCCGATAGTTATTTAGATATTTCATGATTTTAGGGGTCCAGCTTTAACGCAAACGACCTATAGCTCAAATTCATAAATTGTTATTTTTCGTGTTTTATCGCCGTAGCAAAACTTTTTGTAGGTCATATCACGGCGTTCAGACAACATGCTCACCGTTTCTGGATAGGCTCAACAGATACTAGGCACGCCTTTCTGTCAGTAACTGACAACTACCTTACATGAACAAAGATCAGTGGTAGGCGGGAGAATGAACGTAGGAATCGTTTCATAACCAAACTCCACGAAAGAATGTCCTGCCCGGTAAGAGAACCCTTGATCCTCGACCTAAGACATGCGAACTACCAGGCGCTTTAGCACGGCGGATACGACAGTATGTAGAAGATATGAAAACAAACACGTTATTTGACAAAATACGCCGATTAAATAAGAACAGAACATTTTAATCATTTCTATACAGTTTACATTAAATAAAATCACGTGAACAAACGATTAACGAACACAACCACAGTAATATTATCAATTGAACGGAGTTTCGTGCTTACTAGTTAAGTAACAAGTAAACATGCTATTCGCTTTAGCATACGGGATATATCGTCAAATTCCGCTTCGTAATTAATGTCGGTTATCCAACCATAAATAACGAATTTGATGATCAACTATTTATATTTATTACCAAACATGTATTTTCACATTTTTGTGATGTGGTCATTCGATGCATGACCAATAAAAAATTACACTTTTTGAAATTTATGTGAATTTATCTGTAAGATTAAGACGTATACATATATACCCTTTTAAATGCTACATTAATTTATAGTCTGTTTTTCCTCAACTGTCAAAGCTCGAATTATTTCACAGTGAGTATATGCATTGTTTTTGTACTGGCGGCCTAATTTGTTATAAAACATTTCTTGACCAAACGTATCATATGGCAACAAAAAAGCTTTACTCAATTATAATACATATACTTTCAGAAACTCACGAGTGTATTGTGGCAATAATTTTAGCAAACGCGTATCTGTGAAATTATCCATGATTTGACAGTTAAGAAAAAACGAGAAAAAAGAAAAATACTTGGGATTGTCCTATGCTTATAGCAAACTTAAGCTTATTTTAATTATTCTTCATCGCAGACGAATACATTAACCCGCGTATGCTTAATTAAAGGGATAGTTACATGTATTTTTGCATTTAAATTGTCCACTGAATGCATTAACACGCTGATGATACAGTATGTGTAATTTAAGTTCATCCAAAATGTCTTAGTATTCTTATGATCGATAAATGTAAGAGAAAGTTCTTTTGCATCGTTTCTGTTTGTTATATATACATATAATACCTTGTTTATATATCCACCAAAATTGCCATGTTCGACAGCGATATTAGCGCTTTGATTATCGCCGGTCCTGACAACGCCGGTTGCCTTTAGCCAATCAAAACGATGCATTTGAGGTCATATGATGAAACAATTATATCAGATAGTCACATTGCATAGGCGGATCTATCGAGTGGGGTTCAGGCGGTCCGAACCCACTTGGAATTTCCAAAATATACATGTCCTTGAGTGTATTTCTTGACTGTAAGTCATTTTTGAGGAGCGTTAAATAATTGTTCTCGGTGTGTAACATAGACTCAATAGTTATGTATAGTTTTTATTACAAATATGATGCATTATTCTGCAAACTGTGTATAACGTCGTTAGTGGTTCGAAAGTTTTAGCTTCCCCTAGAAAGAGTTCGGAACCCATAGAAAAAGTCATGGATCCACCCCTGCATTGCATACTTGTTTATTGACAATTATCTTTCAGTCATGTACATTAACATGACAGGACGCCAGTAGACGTCTTGATAAAAATGCAAACGTTGAGATCTGTTCATAACTTAGTACAGCCTACTTCAGTTCAGCTATGTTTTAACGGTACTTAGTAAAAGCTTATTTTATTAATCCTAATAATTATAACAGTGTTTGTTTTTTATGAATATTTATATTTTGTAATGTCTTACCATGCATTGTCATGTATTAAGCACCGCATAGTGGAATGAAAATCGTATTAACCTGTACATGTACTCATACAATTTGTTTGAAATATAAACTTGGGTAACTTCTCCACTGTGCACTTATATAAACTTATATGTATCTTTTTGTATTGTTTTATGTATGTATATGTATATATGTTGTCCTCATAGGCCTAAAGGTTTCAGGATATTTGAACAATAAAATTTTCTTGCACTATTTTTTTTCGTATACTTCATTAAGTTTACATGTTTATCTGATATACTCAGTACAAATTCTTCTGATATGAACATAGATTGACAGCAGATTACGGTATACTATCCTTACCATTGTTGTACATACACTCTTGCTAGGGTTGAGGTTCGAAGACTTGGACAGTCAATACATCAACCCTAATCTGTCGAGGGAAAAAGAATGTGGAATGAACAGAATGCGCGAGTGCACAGTGATGCATGAGTAACATGTTGCATTACAGTTTCTGCCGATATCTGACGTCCACCAGGTTACAATGTGACCCTCGCTGTTCCCGACACATTGTGTCTCCTTTTTCCCACAAGTGGTTAAAATCATACGTCGACCGAGTCGTTGTGGTACCTTTGGACGAAGTTATCTTCTGATGTCATACACACTTCCGGTTCCGATGAACTTAGCCATCAGTTTCACGAAAGAACCCATCTGAACATTCATAATCCTAGCTATATGGGAGTCAAACGTGAATAGTTCTATATCGACAGAACATTTGCGTGCCATAAGGCTCAATAAAACGTGTGATAAAAACATATCTTTATTACATAAAACAGAGTATGTACCTGGCTCTAGAACATGCCACCCTGAACAAAGCGCACACCTCGACACCTTTCTTCGTAAGACATGCGTGCCCTATTATGTTTTTACATAGTACATACGACAGGCTGTACATTTGCCAAATAGAAAAAAACGCTTTGTACATGCACAAAAACTGGTTCTGTAGTCATTAGCCAGTGGGTACTAAACACGTCCGATTTCATTGTAAAACGCAATAGACTTTTAGCTAAATTATTCTGAACCTTGTAACCTGTTCAATTACCCTGAACGTCCCAAAAAGTTCCGTAAGGATACATTCGGAACTCTTCGGCCATTTGCTGCGAATAATCTAATGCAATAAACAAATATATAATACGATCGTTTAAGCAATGAGTGATGTATTGTTTTTAGTGAATACATTTTGGAATATCACCCATTGCCTTAACGGTCGTATTTTTGTTTATTAGATTATATTATTATATATTTTCTATTAATTTACATTAACATAGGCGGTTTCAAAATAGCGTCTAAATATGTCCGAGTCCGAGGAGTTCCGAATGTATCGCTACAAGACGTTTTGGAACGTTTATGGTAATTGAACAGGCTACAGGTATGGACTATTATGCAACTTGGATTATTTGTTAGAACATCATACGCAAATAAAATCGGTACCACAGTATTGTTAATATAGAGACATGAAGGTTATCCTTACTTAAAAGTGTACACGTCGTACGTTGATATGCAAAATGTTTAAGTTCCATATCTTTGTTTATGAAAATGAAGGAAATCGAACCCTAATTTTTATTACATAATTAAAACATTTTAAAACACTATTATCTATAATTACGTCAATTAAGCATTCATTATGAATATTTTATTCATTTCCTGACTGACACCAATTAGGATATAATTAGTATAATTTTTATTTACATTAAATAGGGATAAATTTTAAAACACTATTATTTATAATTATGTCAATTGAGCATTAAATATGATTTTTTGTTCATTTCCTGACTGACACTAATTAGGATATAATTAGTATAATTTTTATTACATTACATAGGGATAAAATCTATGCATTACTTTAAACTGACACTGATTACTTAAGTAATATTTTGTGAATTCTTTATTGATGTCATTCGACAATTATATTCGAACCAGCCCTGAAACCATACTTAGATTATAAATAGTAAGAATTATCAACAAATGAGTCACTGAGGAAATACATGTGTTCATGGATAACATAAAATATCGTTTGTTTTGAGTAAACAAGACGTAAATGGTCAAACTTACTGATATGGCAATCTAGAACATTAGTTTTTACTATAAAAAGTGATTTGTTTAATCAATTCAAATTACAAACGTAGTATAAAGATAAATAGATAATTAAGCAAAATGTTATAGGATTTAGTGATATCAATTAGTTACGGAGAAACTTTTATTATACATAACAACGAAATCTTTGTGATTAATTTACATAATTATTTTGACACTTGATACTTCAAGCCAAAGGAAACTTTTGTGTAAAATATAGCAAAACGATAACTACATTAAGGATTTTAAGAACAGGCGTCTTTTGTGACAGTTGCATTAAAAGGTAGTTTCCTGAAAACCATTTGTAGATGGAAGATAGAGAACCAACAAACAGAGACAAACCTTACATATGTGGAATATGTGAGTCGGAGTTTACACGGAAAGGTAGTTTAAAATTACACATGAGAATACATACAGGAGAGAAACCTTATAAATGTGATGTTTGTATGACAGGTTTTACCTACAAAAAGATTTTAAAAAGTCACATGAGAATACATACAGGAGAGAAGCCTTATAAATGTGATGTCTGTATGTCAGGGTTTTCCGAAAGAGGAACTTTAAAAAATCACATGAGAATACATACAGGAGAGAAACCGTATAAATGTGATGTCTGTTTGTCTGACTTTACAAGGAAACAATATTTAAAGATTCACATGAGAATACACACTGGAGAGAAGCCTTATAAGTGTGACGTTTGTATATCTAGGTTTACCAATAAAGGAGATTTAAGGCGTCACATGAGAATACACACAGGAGCGAAACCTTATAAGTGTGATGTTTGTATGTCTGAATTTGCACAGAAGTCAACTTTAAGGCGTCACATGAGAATACACACAGGAGCGAAACCTTATAAGTGTGATGTTTGTATGTCTGAATTTGCACAGAAGTCAACTTTAAGGCGTCACATGAGAATACACACAGGGGCGAAACCGTTTAAATGTGATGTTTGTATGTCTAAGTTTTCAGAAAAAGGATCCTTAAGAAGTCACATGAGAATACATACAGATGAGAATCCTTATAAGTGTGATGTTTGTATGTCAGTGTTTTCCGGAAGAGAAACTTTAAAAAACCACTTGAGAATACATACAGGAGAGAAACCGTATAAATGTGATGCCTGTTTGTCTGAATTTACAAGGAAACAATATTTAAAGATTCACATGAGAATACACACTGGAGAGAAGCCTTATAAGTGTGACGCTTGTATATCAAGGTTTACCAATAAAGGAGATTTAAATAGACACATGAGAATACACACAGGAGCAAAACCTTATAAGTGTGATGTTTGTATGTCAGAATTTGCACGGAAGTCAAATTTAAGGCGTCACATGAGAATACACACAGGAGCGAAACCGTTTAAATGTGATGTTTGTATGTCTAAGTTTTCAGAAAAAGGATCTTTAAGAAGTCACATGAGAATACATACAGGAGAGAATCCTTATAAGTGTGATGTTTGTATGTCTGAATTTGCACGGAAGTCAAATTTAAGTTGTCACATGAGAATACATACAGGAGAGAAACCTTATAAATGTGATGTTTGTGCGTCTGAATTTTCTCACAAAGTGTCTTTACGCCGTCACATGAGAATACATACAGGAGAGGAACCTTATGAATGCGATGTTTGTATGTCTGCATTTTCTCACAAAGTGTCTTTACGTCGTCACATGAGAATACACACATCATAAAAATACCGTATAAATGTGATGTTTCAGTCCACCTACAGCTATCATACAACAAGGAATTGTTACAAATGTAATGCTAGTGTGTCTGTGTGTACAAGAAGTGGTCTACATGTGAAAGGAAATCAGGTGAAATAAACATTCTTGAGATAAGACTGTGCAATATCCAAATAATTTAAAATACATGTAGCTAAAATTCACAGATTGTCATTTTTCTGGTTTTATCGCCGTAACAACTCATTTTGTAGGCATTAGTTTCTCACGGCTATATACATTATAAGTGTATAGCAACTGTATATGTAAATGTTTTTTACTCGGGATTCTCCTGTGTTTATAGCGAACTGTAACTTAGAATCTATCTTTATTTTAATTAAAGGCGGGCGAATGTACATTTAAAACAGAGTACATCGTGCTACAGTTTACATATAACTTCTCCGCCATTTATTTGTACACTTGTATGTTTTTCTATGTATTGTTTTATGTGTGTATAATGTATATATGTTGTCCTCATGGGACTAAAGGCTTGCGGGATATTTGAACAATAAAGTTTTCTTACAATAGTTTTGTCATATAATTCATTAAATATACATGTTTATCTGATATACTCAGCTACACAGCACGAATACAATTTCTATTAACTTGAGTTAGCCAGTACCAAGGACAATCAAAGAAGATACAACAGCAGTGTGGAATAGTGTCTAAACAAAGAATCAAAGTTTTGTACCACAGGAAGACTAACGTACACAAGCCGCGGCCATGGCGTAGTGGTTAGCATGTTTGACTTCGAATCCGGAGATCGCCGGTCGCGGCAGGTCATACCCTATACATGAGTTGTCGGCCTCTTGGTAGGGTAAGTAAGTACTGGTGATAGAAAAAGTGTCCAGGAAACCTATAGTAGGAAGAGGTGGCCGACGTGAATATGACTTATATATGTGTTGAATGTGACGTTTTTTTGTTTGTATGGGTTTTACGGCGCACCAACACAGAAAGGTCATATCGCGCATTGAATGTGACGTAAAAGAAACCACAAAAAAAACTAACGTGCACATTGAAACCTTACAAATCAATATTAATGGCTCTTCCTCACATTAGATTCAAGTACGAATCCAACAGGGCAAGGAATGCGGTCGAAGTGTTTATTCTAACTTGCATTACTGGCAAATATTATAAAGATTTTATTTTCCTCTTCTTGTCATACAAAATCTTGAAGTACTGTTGTCACCTTCGCATTCAAATTCTGTAGGTTCATTAGTGTTATTAAGTATGGTACAATACTTTCAAACAACAAAGAAATACTATGAATGACCATACTCATTATTAGTCATGATTATTACATTAAACAGCTTCAGACACTAATCAATATATTAATTAGTTTATTGCTCTTACTTCACATCTTTTTCAACATGGAATGTAAAGTCGTGTCAGATGATGGAACTACTTTTATCGTCTATAAATTGACGGCGTAGTAAATCGGAGGCACGTGTGGTGTCGGTCCTGTGAAGAAGTGCTTCCGGGTCGTTGTCTGGTGATGGAACTACTTTTATCGTCTATAAATACGGCGTAGTAAATCGGAGGCAGGTGTGGTGTCGGTCCTGTGATTAAGTGCTTCCGGGTCGTTGTACACTGCGAAAGTAGTTCTGATAATTTAGTTTGACTGCATTATGGTGGCTGTGACTCTGTCAGCATGTGTCAAAATGATGTATTTTTCACCCAAATTAGTTTTTTCTATCCCTGTAGTACATTATTCTGACCATTTTGTGTATTCTTGTTAGGACTACTTCTTGCAGTGGAAGATTTAGAATTTAGTGTACTGCGGCCATTTTGATCTTTGAGAATGGGAATTCACAACTATACATGTGCACAATGTGAAATGGTGAAAAATTGAAACTTTCATCACCCACATTTCTTGGTTTTATTTTGCAGGTCTAGTGTGGAGGATTCACAGGATATCAATCATTATTGTTCAATCTAGTTGTGAATGTCAGCAGAAACACTGAAAGTTGGCCAATTTATATGTAATCATATACCGGAAAGTTCAGAGGACCGACACCGTGTATCCCTCAGCAGGTAAACCTGTAGCGTGTTTAATTACACTAAACGTTACAGAACGTTACATAACGATACATTTCGCTGCAAATAATCTAATCTAATACAAAAATATGCGATCGTTAAGGTGATGAGTGATGTTTCAAAATTTACAGACTATAAACGAAACATCGCTCAATGGCTAAACGATCATATATGTGTTTACTTCAACATCGGTAGTTTCAAAATAGCGTCTAAATATGTCCGAGATCAATCGAAACGAATGGCCAAGGAGTTCCGAATGTATCGTAACGTTCGCAGTAACTGAACGCAGGACCGGTCTGGTATTATTGTCGATAGTTTTCAAATTGTGGGATAACTTGAGCCTATCTGCGAAATCGCCGAAAGTTTAAAGAGGACAAAGATGGTTCATGTATTAATCAAATATACTTCGTCATATTTCTGTAAGAACAACGGTTAACAATAAAGTAAAACAACGAGTTTTCAATTCATAGAAATTACGATGTTGATTACCAATTAGTAAATAACAATACTCTTTTAGGTGTTTAATGCAAAATTAAACATTATGTTAACTTTTCATTAAAAATGTAATTCTTCAATTAAAAGTATATTAAAATATATTTAACTTGTAGAGCGCTAATATAGCCTAATATAAAAAAGAAAAATAATCTTTCTATTAAATGCATTTATGTACATTTATTTTTATATACTATATTACACCGTGTCATCACTATTTATCTGTTTTTTTTTTGTAAGCACTTGACCTAGCTAACATGGACTTTGTCTGTAACCACAACTCACCTACCCTTCCATAAGGAACAGAACAGAACAGAACTTCAATGAGGACAGAAACTTCGCCATAAAACGTTTTAAGTAATATTGACATTATTGTCAATTATTAAAGAATTGTATCATTGGACGTTACCTGACCCTATGATGTTGCATAATATATCATACTGTTTTAATATTCCTTTATCGTTTAAGGTTTTACGATATTCCTATTTTGTCTTGGGTTGACTAAAAATTCAAAACTCTAAGTTATAGAAATATTACTAAATAAAAAACAATATAGATATACGGTAACCTAAACCTATTACCAATCTAATAAAGTTTACCACAATGGAAATAAGGGATTTTCTCTTTTTTTTGTGTGTCATCCCCAGTATTGATGTGCATGGCATATGGCATAATACACTCAGTGTATTCTACTCACTATTTGTATGCTATGTGTCATGTCATTGATACCGAAATAAAATTATTAAATTATTGTTACATTGTATTATATGACATGAAATTGGTCCAGACTTCAAATGCACGTCGTGATAAACACAGTGTATAAATTTCAATTTTTTGTAAATAGATTAAACGGAAGTTGACCCCTTAATTTTGTTACATCATAAACACCTATCCAAAGAATGTTATATTTAATATTAATATTACTGACATTTATTAGGGTATGATTAGGCCATCATTAAAGAATGTTTGTTTGCAGCAATCCGAGCCAAAATTTTCGAGGTAGGACGGCAGGTCGATAAATTTTTTTGTGAGAACAGTACAATTCAAAAGAAATGCAATGCGTAATTTTCGACGACGATTTTTTTCTCTAGACCATATAACATTATTTGAGTCGCGGCAAATTTCGTGAGTCGGGGCAAATTTCTGCAAAAAAACTTTTTAAGGATGGCCTTAGTATATCTTTTATAAATATAATGATAAAATCTATATATTATAAAAGGGAAGTGGGTCCATATTTTTTGTTACATCATTAACACCTTTCCAAAGAACACTATCATTACTCATAATTATGTCAATTAAATATTCATTATGAATAGTTTGTTTATTTCCTGTCTGACACTAATTAGGTTATAATTAGTTTAATTTTTATTACATAAATTAATGATAAAATCTATACATGACTTAAAAACTGACATTGATAACTAAATTAGTATTTTTGTAATAAATCTTTAATTGCTATCATTGGACTATTATATCTGAACCAGCCCCTAAATTATATTTAGCTTATAAATATAAAGAATTATTAACATAAGAGTCATTGAGGATATGTATGGCTAATATAAAAGATATAAAAGTAGTAAGTAAAAAACTTATAACTCGACATTCATTGTCAAACTTAATGATATAGAACTCTAGGACTGTATATTTTCCTACAATTAGTGATTTGTTTAAATTATAACTAGATGGGAGCCCGTGCAAGCACGGGCTTTAGCAAACTCCTCA
This sequence comes from Mactra quadrangularis, assembly GCA_025267735.1. NCBI lineage: Eukaryota > Metazoa > Mollusca > Bivalvia > Venerida > Mactridae > Mactra > Mactra quadrangularis. Next base: position 30,990,953 of record CM046311.1, read on the forward strand.
CAGTGCTTAAGTCACGCTTTGCTGCTTAATTATTGATTTGATAAAGGGAGATAACCGCTGTGGGGAGTTTGGTTCGACGTGTCTATTTTTAGTTTTATCTATTTTTAGACACAAAAAAACCCCATTTTTTTGTTGATTTTTGACATTGCTTGCAAATATCAAGAGGCTTTGTCAAAAAAGAATTGTCAACTTGATATGTCGGTACATATGTGCTCCAGCGACAAACAAAAGAGTTATTCAAAGCTGCGCAGTTTCTACCACAAAACAGGAAACTCGCAAATTTAATAGTATAGATTGGTAATCGTGAAGCAATGTAACGTAAGTGAATTTTGAAATATAGTTGAATATAATTGAGCTTAGTTATAATTTCTGCAGGTCGTATTTTATTTTAGGTCATGCGTGTTTTTTGTACTTTAAACAATGGACTTTCCAACTAAATAGGTGAATAAGCTGATGCATGGACACCATTTTACTGTTTTGAACATACCATTTTGGTATTTACTTTTTATTCCAAATAGTGCTTATGAACATTGTAAATTTTATGTAAAGATGTGTTCATAAAATAAGTGTAAACTAACTAATCTATAAAATTGTAAAAACGATTCATCCCTAAATATTAGTGTGTAATGTAACTGGCTATGTTTACGTACGCAATATTTACGTGGACGACCTGTAGCGTGTTTAATTACACTAAACGTTACATAATGTTACATAACGATACATTCGGAACTCCTCAGCCATTCGCTGCGAACAAACTATTCTAACACACAAATATGCGATCGTTCATGTAATGAGTGATGTTTCAAAATTTACGGACTAAAAACGAAACATCACTCAATGCCAAAACGATCATATAATTGTTTACTTCAACACCGGTAGTTTCAAAATAGCGTCTAAATAAATGTCCGAGATCATTCGCAGCGAATGGCCGAGGAGTTCCGAATGTAAAGTTACGGAACGTTTTGTAACGTTCGCGGTAACTGAACGCCTTACTGTACTATAAATCACAACTTATTCTTTGTGATTGAATTAACTTGAACTATGTTAAGACTGGTTAGTTTGAGCTATAGAAATCTTTTTATAATAATGCTTAATATTAACTTTAATTTTGAGGTTTGAGATATTAAGTGACAGAATTTTATTTTCACAGTTTACGAACAACAGTGTTGAGAAGCTTCACTAAAACATATGTTCAGCATTTTTCTGACTTTGCTTTGACAAAGAGCTTCAAGAAAATTGTTTGAAGATGGAAGGTGGAAAAATAAAAAGAGAGAAGCCCTTCATATGTGGAATTTGTATGTCCGAGTTTACACAGAAAATTGGTTTAATTCGTCACATGAGAATTCATACAGGAGAGAGGCCCTTTAAATGTGATGTTTGTATGTCTGATTTTACCACAATTGGACATTTAAAAAGTCACATGAGAATACATACAGGTGGGAGTCACATGAGAAAACACACGGAAGAGAAGCTATATAAATGTGATGTTTGTATGTCTATGTTCACAGGAAAGGGATCATTAAGTTGTCACATGAGAATACATACAGGCGAGAAGCCTTATAAATGTGATTTTTGTTCTTCTGAGTTTTGCACTAAGGGTAATTTAAGTGTTCACATGAGAATACATACAGGAGAGAAACCTTTTAAATGTGGAGTTTGTGCGTCTGAGTTTACTCACAAAGGAAATTTGAATAAACACTTACGAGTACATTCAGGAGAGAAGCCTTACGAATGTGATGTTTGTAAGTCTAAGTTTACGCAAATAGGAAATTTAAAAAGTCACATGAAAATACACAGAATATAAATACATGTACTTAATCAGGCGCGTAGGAAGGATATAAATATTGGGGCCGCATACCAAGATCAAGCTTAAAATTTACCCTGTTCATTCGGTGAGCCTAGTTTCTTTATAAATTCGGGTGCATGGTACCAAGTTGAAGGACTTACAAGTATATATTATGGGACAGTGACTCGTTTTTAATTAACGCAGATAAAACAAACATTTATGCAAGAATATATTTAACTTAGTATTAACAATCTATTTTTGTCTTTGTTTGAAAATCGGGCTTTATCGGAAGCTTTCGGCAAATGGAACGTACTGAGCAATTAATGTTGTTTTCATAACAATAAATATTTTGAAACTGTGCAATAATATTGCTGACTTACTTGTTTCCAAAAAATCTGATGTGTCCAAAATTATAAGTATAGTGCGTACAAAAAAACACTGTTTATAATAACAATACAATGAACTAACCCACGAAAAGGGATGCCCAGGATGGCTTTAAAATAAACAATTGTGATTTGTTTTACTTGTGTCTTAGTTGTTGGTGTAATGGAAAGCGTTCTACCATAGCAAGCATGATTTACCAAGTGGTGGTGCTTTATCAACTGTCTTAATTTTGTTAAAATGAATTACACAAATTTTATTTTCATTACTGCCTACCCCTGAAATGAATTGTCTCATTTTTAATGTTTACCAAAACACGTTTTGTTTTTTTGTACGCACTATACAATAACATGTCACTTTTAATAAATTGATTTATAATCACATCGGTTGTTATAAACACGTGTATAACCGTACACACACATTCGGAAACTCGCAATTTAATGTAAGTAATGTATTGACAACCAAATCCCGCGTTCTGTTTCGATCCACCTATACTTTGAAATGCTATATTTCACTTAACTTAAAAGTTATTTTAATCAGAGGGATTTAAAGCAATATGAAAACTTTTGCACCAAATAAATGCCGATTTTTTAATGCCCGACAGCGTTATTATCGCTTTGATATGTTACTCATGTACTTTTTAATACAGTTCAATCTCATTATTAAGTTGTTACTTGATTTTCGACGTGGTCACTTGAAAATGCCGGAACTGCGGCAAAAAGCTTGCGTCTCTCACGCCTAGGCAGGTCTAACGGCAAAATAAATTACTGAAGTTAGATAATCTTTTGTTCTAAATCACTGACACTGTACAGTATTCTTTTAGAATTCAAGCTTTGTTATTAGGGCTCTATGTCGGTCAGAATGATCGATCAATTAGACTGCTAATATATACAATAATGAATCACATTATATGATTATAATATAATAAATACTATAGGTCACCTCAGCAAGTAGAAATATTCTATTGTTTCCGTTAAGTCCAAAAATTCCTGGCTTTCGTTTAAATAACAACGCTAAATTCCAGTCACATGGTACCATTTCCGCATTGTAACTGAGTGATAAACGCCAAATTAGACGTACCAAATCCGGATTACAAATTCTACAATCTTTAATTTTCGGGCGACACAAAATAGAGCTAAATGTAACTATTGTGTTCATTGAATTGTTACAAAGTAATGATGTTTCAACGACGACGGAAATAATGTTTAGTATAAATGTTTTGAATTTGTAATCCGGATTGGAAATGGGTTGTATGTCGTTTATCATGACCAATCCAGTATCGGTTACAGCATAACCGGAGTTTAGTGTTAAAAGTATTTTTGTTGGATTTTTGTGTCATAAGAAGACAAACGGGAGGAAACCCTTTTAAATGTGATGTTTGTATGTCTGAATATAAACGGAAAGGAGATTTAACTCGTCACATGAAAACACACAGTGACAAAAGAGAAAGCTTACAAATGTTATATTTGTTTGTCTGGAAGCAGACTTAAGTCGTCACATGAGAATACATCCAGCAGAGAAACCTTTCAAATGTGGTGTTTGTAAGTCCGTGTTTTCTAAAAAAGGATCATTAATAAAACGCATGAGAATACATAAAGGAGAAAAGCCTTATATATGTGATATACATGTATGTTTGTATGAGTATAGTCAATACAGTTCTCTAGTTCGTCACACAAGAATCCATACTGGAGAAGCCTTATATATGTGATATTCGTTTGTCTGTGTTTACTTGTAAAATAAATTTGGATAGTCACATGAGAATACACAAATTATGAAACATTAATGTTTTTATGTCCAAGTTTATCAAAAAATAAAACAACAGGAAAGAAATGTAATTTATGTATGTCCGAGTTAACAAGAATTTTGTTTTCGAAATCACATGAAACACATATTCTGAAGAAAAGATACTCCGTGCACAAGTGTTGTAAAAATCAAACATTGTTAAATAAGGGACTTTTGTCAGTTATCTTTCCCTGATAAAATCTGAAGCAATCCAATGGGCAAGTATGTCCTTACAGGGAAACCTCAGATTTTATCATTGAATTCCTATGTAAGGATAACAAATATTTAATTTAATATCTTCCTTGTAAATCAAGATATTAAAAGAAGTGATGAAATTTGGATAGTTCTTTACCCTAAAAATACTTTGCTTGATTCTTAAACAAATTAAATGATTTACAAGAAAGTTATTCAAGATTAATTTTAGTAAAGTGCCTTTGAAAAGTAAGCGTAAAATCCGAGTAATCCAAGTAATTAGACCTACCTATTTGAAGAGTATACAAGGGGAAATAACTGATTAAGGTCCCTTATTTGTTGTTTTATTTATTCATATCAAAATATAAATACATGCACTAGGGTATTCCTTTTGTAAAATAACAAAACATAAACATGTGTTGTTTTATTTACTTATTTTGTTTGGATTTATCCCACCCGGGGAGGTTATACCCTTCCATGAAAATTTGACAATAATGTCGATTTTCCTCCATTGATTAGATAGATAATATGGAGAAGTTTCCGGCCTTGTGGAAGGGTAGGTGAGTACTGGTTATAGACACTGGTCCAGGAAAGCTAGGTTAGGTGCGCTGGACGCCGTAAAATGACCTAAAATTGTGTTGACACGGCGTTAACTCCAATAAATAAATAAATATTGTTTGGGTTTAACAACGTGTCAACAGGTTCTCGCTATTATACGACGTCTAGTGCACCCAATCTAGCTTTCCCGTAACACCAGTACTTGCCTACCCTTCCACTAGGCTTCTCCGTATACCTTATTAATTGAGGAAAATTGACATAATTGTCAAATTTTCATGGAAGGGTATAACTCCTCGGAAGGAATTCCGACCTGTATTCCCTTCAGGACCCTAGATTCGAAATCTTGGTGTGCTACCAAATGCACTACCGACTCGGGTTATAAGCATGTGTTCATACATATAAACTATATGATGATTATAGAAATTGTATTTTCCTTGAGCAAGCAATTAACCTACAATTGTTCCGCACCACCCAGGTGTAAATGGGTACAGTGAGGGATCGCCTGCCTGAGGGTGATTTCAATGATCATGGTACAATATTTTATCAGTTGTTACTCTCAATACAATAGTAAGCCGCCCATCTAGCTCGGTAGCACGCAAGTCTACTGATCGAGAGGTAGTGGGTTCAATTCCTGAGCTATTTTAAAAGAGAACTTATTTCTACGGCCATTCTCCCTCCTACCAATGATTTTTAATTATGTAGGACAGTTGTCTGTCAGTCATTGTCGGTCGCTTAGTAGTTGGTTAACAGCTTAATCCAGAGATTTAGCCTTTCCAGGAGGAGTGAGTGAACGCCGTTATATTACCTATGCAATTTGTAACAGTACATGTTGAGCACTACGTCGTTAAAACAAAAAAAAACAACAAAAAACAAACAATACATTGTACATTAGTAGATACAACGCTGTGTGTAATATGCCTAAACAATAATTTAAGTGTTGAAATTCAGAAAGTCTTCATGTACATGGAAACCTAACGAATTCATATTAATGATTACTGCTTACACATTAGATTCAAGTAAGAACCGAGCGGGGCAAAAAATCTATTTAGTATAACTGGCAAATACTTCTGTTTAGAGTATTAACGAGATTTGACTCCGCCAATTCACAGGCTTATCAATATAAGCAAATGCTTGTCACTAACAATGAAACAAAGACGCGTCAGTTTATTGACAGAACAACTTTTATCGCCTACAAATACACTTCGTAGTGAATCAGAGACACATGTATGACGTCGCAGGTTAAACTGGTCAGGCATTTGAATCGTCGATAGTGTTCGACTTGTGGTATAACTTAAGCATTTCAGCGAAATCGCCGAAAGTCTAAAAGGTATACAGAAAAAAGTTGGTTAATGTATAAATCAAGTACACTTTGTCATCTCGATCAGAACGACAATTAACAAGCAAATCGTGACGTTTCGACGTTGGCTCGATGTGTACAGTACCATTTTATAGTTTTGAATTGTAGTGCAATTAGAGTTAATGGCATCTTCTGATGTCTTAAGGCAACTATTGCTCTCCAATTTGATCAACAATTCAGCACATCTGTGTTATTTGGATATATATCTTTGCTCAAAACATGTAAGATAGCCTCAGATCTAATTTGAGCCAAGAAATATTGAGCAGTTTTTGCTTGTTCGTCGTCGAATCAACTCCGTAAACAGAGATCCTGTCGAGCGTTGTCGTACTGGATCTCTACTTAGTCAATGCAAGGTCACGTCGAGATGAACTTTGTGTCGACCAATCAATGCGTAGCTTTCATCTAGACGAAAACACTATTAATCACATTTTGATTTTCGTAATTTCTATTTTTAGACCTATGTTTGCATGCTGATTTAACAGCGGTATTATTCACAGTCTGCGATTGGGCGGCTCATTTCAAATTTCGTGACGTAGACGATGTAAACAAGTTACGTATCATAACAATTTCGTCATGAATATTATGTTGAGAAAAGGTCACCTGAACGTGACCTTCGTTTGGAAAAGGCCAGATTTACATTAGCGAGTATGCGAGGGGTAAAATTGTAGATCGGGTTTTAATCAGATTGCAACTTCTAGGACAAGAATTATCAAGTAAGACAACACGAACAACAAGTTATTTGTGTAAATCTAAATGGTTTTATTTGTATATAAAATATGCATACATTTTGACATCAATGATGTAATAATAATTAATATTATTTTCATTTTACACTAGAAAATACTCACGGGCGAGTATTTAAGTGCACGTATTATGTCCATAGTTTTTTTTAAATATTTTAATCGTTATATATGTCCAATTGTTAAAGAAAAGTCTGTTTGATAACTTGTTGAGTTCCCAAAACCATGTTTTCGATTATAATAGAAACAAATCTAACTTTTTTACATTATACCAGACAGTGAACGGTAAAATCAAAACATGTCCAAATAATCGGAGAAGTTGAAAACAACGAAAGTGTGCTCCCATACTTAATAACTTTACTACAACCGCACAAAGTAGATAACAAATCAAATCATATTTCATTTTGATTTGTACAAAAGTTGCAAGTTTGAGCGCAATATTTCTTCATGTATGCGATTGTATTATTATGATAACAGTATTTCGTATCAAACTTAGAGCAATCTGTACAATCTGAAATATACAAAGGGAGGTAAACCTTAATAAAAAAATTCTAAATGGTAACTCGATTAATGAAACACAGGACACAATGTAAAAAGTGAAGTTATTTGAAAACGTGGAATACACATGCTCTGTAAATGGTAAGTTCTAATAATATTTTTTAATTATTTTTTTGGCTAAAGAATAATACGGATTAGTCTTTCAAAAACACATAAATCACAAGAAATTTGCTGTTTACTCTTTTAGACTTGTCACTTATTGCTTATGTTTAGGCAATAAAAAGCATGATGACATAATTTGATAAACGAATTAATAAAATAGAAAGTGCATGATAAAATAACAAGAAAAAAAACATAAATATAAATCAATAAAACTATATGAAACTGGATTTCTTACAAGAACAATTATATGTAGGGCTGTGGATTGTTGAGCTAGTGGCGACCCGAACCGAACCACGACTTATGTGTAGCCATTCACGAATCGAACCACGATACACTTGTTAACGGAGAAGCCTTCAGTAATTAACATAATAACAAAAATAAGTGAAGAATAACAGAAGCTTTTATTGTATGGAAAACCATGTAACCCGAGCATTTCTATTACCAGACGTTTTATAACATTTTTGTTAAAGTGTGTATCAATTAAAATTTTGACACAACATAATTAGATCCCTACATAAATTTAAGTTTTTTATTTGTAGTGCGGCTCGTTTTTAGAAGTAAATAAGCTTAAAATGTTCTTTAAGTTGTTTCCAAAAATAGATCGCGATCCGACGATTTCGGACGTGACGAATATTCTGACTCGATTTTCTGGTTTAGATCGCGAATATCCGAGTACGCGAATACTCGCAGCAGGCCTAATTAAATGTACCAATATAATACATCGTATAATCAAAATATTCCATTTAAAGTGAATAAGATTATAGATCTTTTCAATGTCTAGATGTTAAAATCATGCCAAAATTGATCAGTTTTTAAGTTCCTTGAGAAAATATTTTGTTAAAAAAATAGGATAAAAACGCTTAGATTTTTTAAGCCTTTGACATTTAATCATGATTATCATACCTCTGCACACACCACATGTTTGTGGGCAATGACGATACATCCATCTCATATACTGTTTGTCATGACAATAAAGAGTATCATATAAATAACAATTATCATCATCATAACAGCTGGCTTTCTCTGTAATAATACAATAAAAATAAATATTAAGTAAATGTATGATATGGAACTTCAAATTCAGGGCTGATATGACGTTCAGTACGGCATTATAATACTCGGCCATTAAAGTGGGTCGGTACCTTACTCGGAGAACAAAACGAAAAAAATATTATGTTCATCGATTATGATATAAGTTGGCAGGCATACACTTCCATGCTTCTTGTTTGTTTTTCTGGTAACCTTAGTGACGTTGTCGTTCTTTTCATGATGTCATGGACGTCACAATGGTTCGCGCTATAAACAGGCATATAAGTACATTAAACCCACATATTTAAAATAATGGATGTCCGAGGCCAATGATAATTAAACCAAAATGCTTCTGAAATGTTGTTGCATACAATTAATTTGTTCCGATTATCTCAATATCCTGTCAGTCGTAAAGATTTTACATTTCATCACTGAATTCAGGGTTTTCACGGCTATAGATTACTCCAATTGCCGAGTTATAACGTTTATTTTCATATTAATGCAGAACGGTGGTCAAAAATCTTATCACGATTTGTGAAAAAAACACACTTTCTTTGTCAATTTAATGCAATAAAAAAAGAAAGTGAACGTTCTCAGTTTTTCACAATATCGAGTTCAAAGAAAAATTACCATCATTGCAACGATGTTGCGCTGACGTTGTGATTATAACATTTGTTGCAAAACTAAGTAGAAGCGGACTTTATTGACTTATGTTAAATTGACTTTGAACAGATCAGATGCTGAGTGTCAAAAGAAATAAATTTCAAAATATCTGGAAAGAAACTACAAAATTCAATTTACAAGAAAATTACATACATAACGCAAATTCATAGCGTCAGCTGAACGTAATATTAACGTCGTTGTTATGAAGGTAATTTTACTTTGAACGCGAAATTTTGAAAAACTGAGAACGTTCACTTTCCTTTTTTATTGCTTTAAAGTGACACAGAAAGTGAGATAACTAGGCTGCAGCGACGTTGGACTAGTTAACATTTAACTACCAACTCTGCATGACTTTGAAACTCACTGTAAAAGACTTACTTAAGTTACAAAATTGTTTCAAAATCAAGCTATAATAAATTTGTCTAACATACTATAGAAATATGCTTACCATTACACACTCCACATTTTGCAGGACAATTTTGAAATAACCAATCCCTATAAAGCTTGTCGTCAACTTGCCTACAATCGATACCTTGCATAATCGAGTCACAATTTTCTTGATCAAAACAAATATCGTTAGCTAAAAGAACATAAAAATATGCAAGTACATGTACACGTAAATAAAATATCATTGCTAAATAAAATTTGCCATCTTTTTATTATATTAAGAAGCAAAACTATTGCCTGCATATTTATCAAACTCTGAACTTGAAAAACATACCAAATATAATATTTCCTCAAAGTCAAGGCCATTCATATTCTTCCCATTTCAAGTTTTACTGTTAAATTTTAAGTGTTTTGTATTGCCTAATGATATACACCATCTTTGAGAAAGTATGCTTTTCCTTACATGTCAGTACATGTACCATGTTTTAAACAGGACCTCTTCAAAAGTCGAATTAACACCCCCCCCCTATTTGGATACTTGTTAATTTTCCAATGGGATAAATAAATGCACAAGCTTATAAGCAAAATAAATTTCATGTAGATGCGCCACCTCAATACGAGGCCATGGCAGCATATAATCGAAAATCTTACCATAATTTTACAATGCAATATAGAAGGATTTACGACTAAAATCGTTCGTAAGATGCTTGCTTATATGGGACCAATAGCTGGAAATCAGAAAAGGATAAAAACCTTGTATTCACGTGCAAAACGATTTTGAAGTTAATGCGCATAATAATAAAGACATGCCAGCAATAACACAACTTACAACAGAGTCCACATGTCTTTGTACAGTTAGCAGACATATATGATTTCTTGGAACCTTCACATATGATAACGTCAGTATCATACCATCGTTTACAATCATCGCCATTGTCTTTACACGTTTCGTTTGGATCACGTTCAACTAAAATGGATTATGTTAGTAGTATAGTATGGCCCATAATTATACCCCTTTATGTTTCAAGTTTCTATGTAAGGTAACATGAAACAATTTCTGAACAGAAAACTCGCGAGTCCGAATTCTGCTCCAAATATAATTTCTTAATTTCGATTTGACAATGTATAATAGGAATTTAATTATAAAACACATATCAACCATTTGGCGATGGAGGCGGGTTATAAAACACATATAAGGGTACTCACTATAGCAAGGTCCAAAGTTACACTTGCTAACACTATCGGGGCGATGTTTCTGTTCACAAGCACTCTCTATCAAGGTGTATGTATTATTTTGATGGTTAGCTTTACATGTGACATTTCTTTCTCTATATCCTTCACCACAAGTTCTTGAACACTGAAAGTAGAACATGTTTTAAAAAGTTTAAAAAAAACCAAAGAGCGGTTTAAAGTCTACTTCCATATGCATATTTAGTCGATTTGATAACCCCTGATAATTGAAATCATCTTCTAGCAGGTGAACATTCACAATAATCATTTACACTTCGGTTGCGTGAAACAACTGTAGGTAAGTTTCTTGCTCAGGAAAATGAACAGTGCCCCTAACTCGAACGCAGGACCTCATGGTCTCAAGCCACACACCCTACAACTGGAGCATTGCTCCTAGGGTCTTGAATTAACTGTTTCATTTGTTTGTATACAGAAAAGCAAGAAACCAAAGGAAGACAAAAGGAAGCACCAAGACGATTATTAACAAGGTAAAGTAATATCCTACTAAAGTTATAGTTTTGTCAACAGTACCTGACATTAAATCACATATATTTCATGGTCCGTATGGTATCAACATCATGAGCTCCAGGATAATTGAACAAAGTTAATCTAAATTTAAGACATATTTCTACATGCAGTAATATGAACCTAGTTAAATTATTATGTGGATCAACTGAAAGGATTATGAGCTTCAATCTTATACACAAAATGACGATATTTTAATTAATCACTATATGTTGTTACAAAATAGTCAGCACACAATGACGATATTTTAATTAATCACTATATGTTGTTACAAAATAGTCAGCACACAAAAATGACGATATTTTAATTAATCACTATATGTTGTTACAAAATAGTCAGCACACAATGACGATATTTTAATTAATCACTATATGTTGTTACAAAATAGTCAGCACACAAAAATGATGATATTTTAATTAATCACTATATGTTGTTACAAAATAGTCAGCACACAATGACGATATTTTAATTAATCACTATATGTTGTTACAAAATAGTCAGCACACAATGACGATATTTTAATTAATCACTATATGTTGTTACAAAATAGTCAGCACACAAAAATGACGATATTTTAATTAATCACTATATGTTGTTACAAAATAGTCAGCACACAATGACGATATTTTAATTAATCACTATATGTTTTTACAAAATAGTCAGCACACAATGACGATATTTTAATTAATCACTATATGTTGTTACAAAATAGTCAGCACACAAAAATGACGATATTTTAATTAATCACTATATGTTGTTACAAAATAGTCAGCACACAATGACGATATTTTAATTAATCACTATATGTTGTAACAAAATAGTCAGCACACAAAAATGACGATATTTTAATTAATCACTATATGTTGTTACAAAATAGTCAGCACACAATGACGATATTTTAATTAATCACTATATGTTGTTACAAAATAGTCAGCACACAAAAATGACGATATTTTAATTAATCACTATATGTAGTTACAAAATAGTCAGCACACAAAAATGACGATATTTTAATTAATCACTATATGTAGTTACAAAATAGTCAGCACACAATGACGATATTTTAATTAATCACTATATGTAGTTACAAAATAGTCAGCACACACAATGACGATATTTTAATTAATCACTATATATAGTTACAAAATAGTCAGCACACAATGACGATATTTTAATTAATCACTATATGTAGTTACAAAATAGTCAGCACACACAATGACGATATTTTAATTAATCACTATATGTAGTTACAAAATAGTCAGCACACAAAAATGACGATATTTTAATTAATCACTATATGTTGTTACAAAATAGTCAGCACACACAAATGACGATATTTTAATTAATCACTATATGTAGTTACAAAATAGTCAGCACACAAAAATGACGATATTTTAATTAATCACTATATGTTGTTACAAAATAGTCAGCACACAAAAATGACGATATTTTAATTAATCACTATATGTAGTTACAAAATAGTCAGCACACAAAAATGACGATATTTTAATTAATCACTATATGTAGTTACAAAATAGTCAGCACACAAAAATGACGATATTTTAATTAATCACTATATGTAGTTACAAAATAGTCAGCACACAAAATGACGATATTTTAATTAATCACTATATGTAGTTACAAAATAGTCAGCACACAAAAATGACGATATTTTAATTAATCACTATATGTAGTTACAAAATAGTCAGCACACACAATGACGATATTTTAATTAATCACTATATGTTGTTACAAAATAGTCAGCACACAAAAATGACGATATTTTAATTAATCACTATATGTAGTTACAAAATAGTCAGCACACACAATGACGATATTTTAATTAATCACTATATGTAGTTACAAAATAGTCAGCACACACAATGACGATATTTTAATTAATCACTATATGTTGTTACAAAATAGTCAGCACACAAAAATGACGATATTTTAATTAATCACTATATGTTGTTACAAAATAGTCAGCACACAAAAATGACGATATTTTAATTAATCACTATATGTTGTTACAAAATAGTCAGCACACAAAAATGACGATATTTTAATTAATCACTATATGTAGTTACAAAATAGTCAGCACACAAAAATGACGATATTTTAATTAATCACTATATGTTGTTACAAAATAGTCAGCACACAATGACGATATTTTAATTAATCACTATATGTTGTTACAAAATAGTCAGCACATAAAAATACACACCAAGTTTATGTGACACCAAGTGCTTTTATTGCCGTCGGTTTATACTTTGATCGCAATAATGTTGTACGCAATTTTGATTTGAAACATCTTGGTATAAGAGTGTCATGCGCAAGGGAGCCGTAGCATGTGGAACGTTGTGCTATTACATAAATAATTGCACTTATAACACAAGCATGGTATTGGCATTAACTATAAACTAGAATCCATGAAGTTCTATATATACGGACTTTGTCACAGTATCAATCAAAGCACAGAAGGCGCTAAATTTGTTTGGGTCTCGGAATATCAGAAAGGTGAAGGTTGTGTGGAAACAATGAGATATAAATGTAAATGTAATATAGATGCTATAAATTCAAGAAACAATGACACAGGGTTATAAATTTATATTTTAATGAACTGAAAATAATGTATCATTTCAATATATTAAAACTTATCTAAACATACAAAAAAGTATCCTATATCTAAACATGCAAAAAATAACATTATTATATCCACATATCTTACAACAAGTATAACAGTATATTTATATAATATGGTCAACATGTTTTTTTAAATAAGTCATATTATCACTGTCACAAACTGGTTTGTTATGTGAAATCAACTTTACATATATTTCTTGTTTATGATAATGTATAATAAATATTCAATGAAATTTTATTTACAAACCTTCTTTTTTCATCTCCGTGGGTTGTTCTGTTGACTCCTCAGCGTGGTTTGATTACGTGACAAATTGAATTTGTTATATAAACTAACCCATAGAGGAACGCCTTTTAATTGAAGAGCTCAAAATTGACGTGCGTTTAATCAAAATTATTTCAATATATTACCAGAAATTTGCGGAAATGTTACAGAATTGCACAATATTAGACATCTTCGACCAATCGGGAACTATATTTTCTTTCCTGAGCAGGTTTGAAAATTAATGCGCCTGTTATTTGACAATTAATATGGTTCCCTGTCCTATTATGGTTCGCAGGGGACCAGTCCATTTGACAATCTTCACGCATTGATCTCCCCTGAATTGTTCGGCGTTAATGCCAATGTAAAGGGAAGTAACCGCTTCAAAAAAGCGGACTACTTTCGGCATTTGCAATTAACAGCATTCGGGTCTGAAATTTCGCTACCATTATTTGTTTGGTCTGACGACCCAAACAAATAAAAAGGTGCTCCAGGAGAAGGATGACTATGTCCTCATAAACAGTACAATACATAGCACACAATGGTAAATGGTCACTTACCTCAGACCAGTTCCCTGTTGACCAATAACCTGTACAGTTACTGGTATAACAAGCACTCATATATATTGGATGTTTCTCTTTACATTTCGATGCATCAGTGACCTAAAATATAAAACAACAACACAAACTGTATACTAGTAGTTGTTTCTCAACTGTAAAAAAGTGAATAATTACACGGTGATTTTGTGTGTTAAAATGTTTGTTGTCTAATAATCGTGATATTGTGATAGCGTGTGGTCAGTCACCCTGAAATTATCCAAACTTAAAGTTAAGAGAAAATGGAGTATACTTATGTGAAATACATAATAGAAATTGTATGTTAAAAATAATTATTAATAGAAAAGAACAGAAAGCACTATGCTGGCAATAAAGGAAAGAATTAACACAATGCCACATTCTTGTCATTAAAATGAAGATACACCTCTTCAATTTTTGTGAAATTCTTCACATGGTCAGTAATAAGCACCAGAATGAGACCAGCACCGAAAGGCTATTCATGAAATTAACCGAATATTTTTTTGTGTAAAATTAGGATAATCGTCGTATGTGAATTTGACAGAACACATGATTATGTTGAACATTGAATAAAAATTAGGAAAAGTTGAAACTTTGATTTGAGATTGGTATACTCAAATGAGAGATGTCTTACCACAGTGTGACCATTGACTTCCTCTACACACTTTACGTCACGTGTTTTTCTTCCAAATCCACAAGAAACAGAACAATTGGACCATTCTGATACACTCCATCTGAAGCACAAATACAACGGCATATCAGTAAGTGATATGACGAGTTAATGATGAAATTTTATGAAGTTAATCTTAACTATCCAAACCATGTTATTTTGTGCACATGCAGTATCTCCAAATATCGATGGGAACAAAAGAAAAAAGTCTACATAAGGGTTTTAGTGTAATTTACTTTGTCACTGCCATTATAAATTATATTATTTGCTGTATATGTTAAGTAAGCCATTTCTTAAGCTCAACAGCCCAGGCAAAAATACAGAATTCAAGATGGCCAGCAATATATAATGTACAATGGTGCCTTAAGTTTGACCTTTCACATTTGCATCTAAAAATTATCTACACATATCTCCACGAAAATCACGCATATTCTTCTCTTCGGTAAGTAACGTATTCAAAATGAGCAATCGATTTACAGCATTGTAAACAGAAGTACATGTATGTTTATTTGTTAAATTTTACGATTTCCTCTGATATTGGTATCGAGCGTTAATACTACATTTGTATTCAATGTAATGAATATTCTTGCACAAAGGTTAGATTGAGGTCAAGCTTTAGGCACTATACAATAAAAAGACCACACTGAAGAGTTCATGATTATGTTCAGAAACAAAACGTCATTATAGAAAACAAAGAATTTGAAAAGGCATTAAACAGCAGTATCGCAAAGTTACCTAGGAGCGCATTTTTGTGTTGTACAAATTCGTGGTGTTAACGATGGTTTTTCTGCCAAGTCACAGTGATAATCATCAACAGTATGAAAAGAATCATCTTTACATTCAACTTTGTCTTCTTTCTCACCTTTAAATAAATCAACAATTAAAACATTTAAAACAGCCGCCCGGCTATCTCAGTTGGTATCACTCATGTCTACTGATCGAAGGGTCGTGGGTTCGGGCGGGCATATTTTCGTGGAGCTTGGTCATAAAATTCTTTTTACGGCCATTTTCCCTCCTACTAATGATTTTTAATTATGTAGGGCAGTACTGTTGTCAGTTACGCTTAGTAGTTGGTTAACAGCTAAATCCAGAGATTTAGCCTTTCCAGGAGGAGTGAGTAGGTTGACTGACCTCACCGCCGTTACATGACGTATACAATGTGTTGCTACGGCGTTAAACCCAACAAAATCAAACAAACAAAACATTCAAAACAAAAGCAGCGATCGTATCGCAGTGGTAAAGAGTGGGGTTTTCCATTTAGAGATCACAGGTTTGATCCCCGGCTACAACAGGTTTTATACCTGTATGAAAATTTTTATCTTTAATATTAACTTTCCTCCGTAAATAGATGAGTTATGGACTTTTTGTAAAAATACAACAAATGTATAGGCGACAGCATGCTGGTGACTTAAACTATCTATGAAATCTGAAAAAGTGAGTTGACGGCGGTACATAACCTTATAGAAGCATCAATAAGCGGATTAAAATACAAGCTAGGCAAAACTGTGACAAAAATTCACCAAATTTATTAGCGAATATTTTAGTTGGAATGTTTTTGCTCAAGTTTATTATTTTTGTGAGTTACAAAAGCGTGTACAGGTCGTACTTTAGGTCATGCGTGTTTTTGTACTTTAAACAATGGTCTTGTCCGCTAAATAAGTGAATAAACTAATGCATGAACATCATTTTACTGATTTGAACAGACCAAATAGTGTGTATGCACATAGAAAATTTTATATAAAATAATGTTTATGAAATAAGTGTAAACTAATAAAACTATAAAATTGTAAAAAATAATTCACCCCTAAATATTGGTGTGTATAGTCCGATTTTATCCGGTGAGCCGTGACTGCACTTTTGTATTTATAGATTTTTGGAATATTCCTACAAAAAGGTAACACGGCTTATCAATTAACCAACTGATTACTGTCTTCATCATAATTATTCATGATTAATTTAAGTGACACAGTAGTCGTGACGGTAAGACACTTGGATTGATAGACATTGCTTTTGTTACACCGGGTTCAAATCCTGCTAAGTATCTTTTAATTCTTTTTTATTATTGATTTATTTATTTTTTGCCATCATGGAAACGTACGACTCGAAATCTCTGTGCAGCAAGAAGCTAAATGTATATAAAATAGAGCATGCATATTTGCTTGAGTTTATGCTTAGTTATTACTTCGATGTCATACACGAAACTGTCTTTACCGTGTCTTACAGAAATGATTAAACATGCATTTTATAAGAAATAGAAGCCGAATGAGATGCATGTAACTTTGGCACATTCGTTCGATAGTATCCCAGTCTGATTTCGATTCAGCCACTGCATTTGAAGCTGAATGTATGATATAAATGTATTATTATTAGGTACAATGTAAATTGCTGGATATAAAAAAGAACCAAGGAAATAAAACAAATAGAAATAAAACAAATTCAAATTATATCACAACAATCATTATATGATACGGACAACTATGCATGAATTTAAGTATAAATTTAAAAAATATGGAGGCGGTGACGTTCGAACCACTGCAGTAAAATTTATGCATTGGCCACAAGTTTCCAACTCGTTACCGACTGCGCTATTTTGAACAACGATTTTGAATCATTATATCATGCATATATACTTAAGATATACCAGTTTGTATTGATTTTCAGTGTATAGTGAGTACAATAAAACCAAAACATGTTTTGGTAAACATTATAAGTGAGGCCATTCATTTCAGGGGTAGGCAGTATTGAAAATAAAATTTGTGTAATTTATTTTAACAAAATATGCATGGTTGATAAACCACCACCACTTGGTAAATCATGCTTGTTATGGTAGAACTATTTCCATTACACCAACAACTAAGACACAAGTAAAACATATCACAATAGTTTATTTTTAAGTCATCCTGGGCATCCCTCGTCGTGGGTTAGTCCATTGTATTTTTATTATAAACAGTGTTTTGTTTTTTTGTTCGAACTATATTATTGTTCGTTTTTTCTCAACTGTCAAAACATGAATTATTTCACGGTGAATGCGTTCGAAAGTGTGTATTATGATTGAGTAAAGCTTCTTATGCTGTATGATATGTTTTAGTCAAGATATATTTAATAGCAATTAGGCTGCCAGTAAAAAAAACAATGCATTCAGTCACCGTGAAACTATTCAAGCTTTGATAGTTGAGAAAAAAACGGACAATATTTACTGGTTATACCTATCGCCATGGTTATGATTAGACTCATCCAACCTGTCACGGCTCACCGAATAAAATCGGACTATAATGTATCAATTTGTCACAGTTTAATTTACACATGCTATACAAACAAACGATACCATAGGAAAAGGAAACATTTTACAAGCAGACATTTGAGAGTAAAAGAATTATGAACAAACCAATGACTAAGGAACAATAAATACATGTAAACACACAGACGCATCAATGATATATATAAAAAAAGTTCTATTACATTAACCTGTCACAACTTAAATAATTACACGGTCACTGAATCTGTTATTTTTAACCCCTTTCGATCTTGTTATTACCCTGATATTCAAAATCGTCGCATATATAGTTAAATTATCAATAATTAATATGAATTGGTGGCTCAATGGTTAAAAAGAGATTAAATAACAACACATTCAGTGACCGTTTAATTATTCAAGTTGTGACAGGTTAATGTAACAGAACTATAACAAAGTAGTGAAATAATAAATACAAAACCTGATCCACAAGAGACAGGACAACCAAGTGTAGGTATTGAAGCCCAGGCATACATCATTCTAAGATTGGATTTATCTCTGTAATAGGAGTAACTCACGTAAGGATCAACTCCTAGATATTGCATACTGTAATTTCTGTATACCTGAATCAATGATAAAAAAACGTGTACAACTATAATGGGTTTAACGCCGTGTCAACATAATGCTAAACAACATATAGCATAAATACGTATTTTTACGACTTCCAGCTCACCTTACCTGACTTTCCTGATCCCTTGTCTATAAACAGTACTCACCTACCCTTCAACAAGGTCGGAAACTTTTCAATATACCGTATTATTGGAGGAAAATCGATATTATTGTCAAATTTTCATGAAAGAGTAAAACCTCCAAAGTTGGGCACCCGTATCCCCTACGGGAAACTGGCTTCGAAATTCCAAGAGCGCGACTAAATGCGCTACCGATCCGGATTACAAACATAATTCGTACGTGACAAACCATTCGAGAAAGCCAAGTATTTGACCCCTCCAAATTTGTCATTCTGCGGCTATTAGTTGATACAATCTTTCAAATTGTTAACTTAAAAAAAACCAAAGGGCCATGATGACCCTTGATCGCGCGCATGAGTACAACTGCAGTCCAAAAAAGGAAATTCTATTTTTAGTAACAGTGACCTTAACCTTGAACCTACAGGCAGGGTATTGTATGTGACACGTCCCTTTGTCATGGTAAAGATTTGTGTATATCTATTTTGAAATCCCTCCATTCATAGGGAAGTAACAGCCAATACAATTTTCACTGCATTATACGCTGGTCAAGTTCATGCCATTCACTGTATATCTACATGTACACATAACAATGCAAACATATAAATGTACTAACACGTAATGTTTTTTAAAAGATTTTTGTCTATTTACCTTCAGAAAACTGAAGAGAAAATAGGGACAGAAAAAAAGAACCAAGGAAAACTCATGAAGATGAGTTTTCGAATAGGTAAAACATTAGCTGAAAAAATCGTAAAAATATGAGCTTACCTGTATGACTAAATCTACAGGTGTCTTGTCACGTATTTCTAGTTTTTCTGGTACCGTGGTATAATCTAGAAGAACCCCCGAAACTGATATACTCCTCGAATTATCCTTAACCCCATTGGCATTCAGCACTCTTGCTCCATTTATTACAACACCTGAAATTTTTATATTTTATCAAAAATAAATATAAGTACTTCCATTAGAATTCAATATACCACTTTAACTTAAAACAACACCTTAAATGTTTGCTGAAATACATAAAGACATTATTTACCTTGTTACTTGGGTTTTCCCATGTTTAGTGGCGGACTGTGGCAAATCCTTATAAAATTTGTCGCTGAGGTGAGCAATATGATTTGTGCAATCAATCTAATTAAAACCCGATCTAAAAATTTCCGCTCGCCTACTCGCTAATTAAGATCTGGCCTTTTTCAAACGAGGGTCACGTTCAGATGACCTTTTCTTACCATAATATTAATGACGAAATTGTTATGATACGTAACTTGTTTACATCGTCTACGTCACGCAATTTGAAATGAGCCGTCCAATTGCAGACTGTGAGTAATACCGCTGTTAAATTAGCATGCAAACTTTTGTCTAAAAATAAGAATTATGAAATCAAAATGTTATTAATAGTGTTTCGTCTAGATGAAAGCTACGCATTGATAAGTCGACATAAAGGTCATCTCGACGTGACCCTCCATTGAGATAGTAGAGATTCTTTACGACAATGCTCTACTGGATTTCTGTTTACGGAGATTGGTGTGCAATGGAAGGGATAATTACCACTGCAGGTAATGTTACACGTTAACAAGCAGACGACAAGAAGTATGTGTAGGCCTATATCTTATCTGGCTTATGTTAGATAAAGTAAGGACCCTAAGTCCATGGGTAAAGATCCATTGTATCACACCAATTCCGTTTGTTATAAAGTCATATATTCCACCAAATCCTCATGTCTGACAGCACTATTAGCACTTTGATTTGTCTTCCTATCACACACTATGTACGATATGACTTACTTTCTATGACCATTCTCCTTTTTGCTAATATAGAGTGGCAAGTTCGAGTAATGTTTCCGACAATTGTTTTTTTTATTTGAGAAAGACGGGAGTTGATTTGGGTAAATTCTAAATCATTTTCCGCTTAATATGACCCTGCCGGTTAAAACGAGTAAACAAAGAACTTACAAAGCGAAACAAACCCTAAGCACCTTTAAATGAACCCAAAACTGAGCTTTTTTATTGGATTTAACGCCGTATCAACACATTTTAGGTCATTTCACGGCGTCCAGCGCACCTAACCTTGCTTTCCTGGACCTTTATCTATAACCAGTACTCACCTACCCTTCCACAAGGCCGAATTCTTCTCCATATTATCTAATCAATGGAGGAAAATTGACATTATTGTCTAATTTTCATGGAAGGGTATAACCTCCCCGGGTGGGATTCGAACCCGTATCCCCCTCGGGACACGAGATTCCGAATCCCGGCGCTACCGATTGCGCTATCGACCCGGGTTCCAAAACTGATTAATCAAACCCTTACAAATACATACAATGAATATGATTGAGATTTACTTACTAATAAAACAGTAAACATTCCTTTGTCTGACGACTATATTGAAACTCCCCTTTGGTATCGTAACCACGTTTACGTATGCTGTAAAATAAATATATCAAAATAAGCCGTTCATATTACATAACTTTATTGAAGTTTCAATTAAATCTTTTTATCATTACCACAGAGAGTCACCAAATGGTTTTATTTATAATTAAACATTAAGAAAACTTAAAATGAAAGTCAATACTTAAACTTTATTTTAAAACAAAATGAGACTACATTGTATTTGTATATCCGAATGTCTGATCCGGATATCGGATAATGATTTCGGCTCCGCTTGACATCATTACCAATTAAGTCAAAAATTTCATGTTTTGAAACTCAGGTCATACTAATGCTAAGTTTATAATCATTCTAAGCCGAGACACGAGAATGCCTAATCAGATAAAATGTTCACTTGTTTGATTGTTTGTTTGTCGAGTTTAACGCCGTAGCAACACATTATATACGTCATATAACGGCGGTCAGTCAACCTGCTCACTCCTCCTGGAAAGGTTAAACCTCTGGATTTAGCTGTTAACCAACTACTAAGCATACTTTCGTCAGTAACTGACAACTGCCATACATAATTAAAAATCATTGGTAGGAGGGAGAATGGCCGTAGAAATAATTTCATGACCAAGCTCCACAAATAATGCCCCACCCAGGAATCGAACCTACGATCCCTCGATCAGTAGACTTGCATGCTTCCAACTGAGCAAGCGGGCGGCCAAAAGGTTCATCTCGCTAACATCCAAAACCATATACCACCTACTTTTATAAACTCCTTTGTCATCATAAACTCCACTATTTACTTCACATGTTGATCCATCCCCATTACATACACCACAATCATCGTACCTTAACGTTGATTCTGATATACCATCACATCCAAAATGCTATAAATAGAATATTTACGTATTAGAAATCACGCATCCAAAATGCAATAAATAGAATATTTACGTAAGACATCAAACATCCAAAATGCTATAAATAGAATATTTACGTAAGAAATCACACATCCAAAATGCTATAAATAGAATATTTACGTAAGAAATCACACATCCAAAATGCTATAAATAGAATATTTACATATAAGAAATCATACATCCAAAATGTTATAAATAGAATATTTACATATAAGAAATCATGCATCCAAAATGCTATAAATAGAATATTTACATATAAGAAATCACACTTCCAAAATGCTAAAAATAGAATATTTACATATAAGAAATCACACTTACAAAATGCTAAAAATAGAATATTTACATATAAGAAATAACACATCCAAAATGCTTAAACTAGAATATTTACATATAAGAAATCACACATCCAAAATGCTAAAAAAATGAATATTAATGCCAGTGATTATTGCCTCAAAGGAGCCGAGATTAGGCATTTTTCATACGGAAACCTTTCACAAAAAACATGACCATAAATCCAACCATTTATTTAGAGTAAAAAAGTCTAAATACATGTAATGGCAACCAGTCAATTGCCGTTTCTGATTGTGGATGGGTCAGAAACATAAATGTGTGTTTTTGCAAATAATTTCAACGATAGTAATGGGTTTGGAAAACATTAATTTGATATTAAGCATACATAATCCTTCAAATATACTATTCATTTAGCTATCAAAATCCTATTTGAAACAGATAAAAAGATCTTTTCACAAAATTTATGAATATTCTGTTTCTTTTATAAGTTATATGCTTTGTTTAAGGTATTCTACAAAAATACAAATTTTCTTTCATGCTTTACGGAGAAATGCTGTGTTTTCGATGAAAACATACGATGAAAATATCGTTTTATATTTTCACTACGATGAAAATACAAAAAAAATGACAGACTACTTTTGTCAAGGGAAACAGAAAAACCAGAGCTATTTTCAACACCATGTAGTAAGTTCAATGGTGACTAAAAGGCATCACTTGATGCTAACCAGGAGATGGTATCAACAAATCCATCTTAGCCAATTGCTAACTGACTTTTAAAAACAAAACCTACAAGTTCAGCTTTAAACAATCACGTGACTGCATATAAAGGAGATTTTTCTTCTGGGCTCAAAGGCGAGAGTTTCGTACTTTAAATGACTAGTAAAAATGAAATAATGCATAAAGTAGTCTAATACAGTTTTTTACAAAGAATTTTACAGAACTATAAATAAATCATCAAATATTTACATATTTTTCATTATGTATATTTGATGATTAAATAAAACCCCCCAGATGTATGGACCTTTTTAAGCCTACGCTTAATGTAATGCGACGTTGAGGCACCCGACAGGGAGGAGGTGCGATAGAGGGAAAGCATATAACAGACTTTAGCAAACAAATAACACTATTTTGAAGCATATAATAAACAGAAAATTGGTTTATTTCTTAGTAGGATCGATTTTCATTTCACTCGTGAGCTAAGGATGATATACTATCACTCGTGGCAACGACACTCATGAAAATATTGCACTCGTGAAATAAATGACGATCTTACACCGAAATAAACAAATAACCTGTAAATATCTAATTATAATTTACTCTGCATTCTCCCTGCACACATCGACTGTATCCGTAATTCTTGTTGTCATCTAACTTACATTCAGTACCATCTTGGTACTTTCTTCTTGTAGTCACAACATACAGACAAGACTCTTTTCCTGTAAGAGAATATCAACCGAAGTCTCAATTTCTATTTTCACTAATAGAACATAAGGAAGCCATCGAACGTTGTTTGTTATAGTGCGTAAAGTTTAACCCCGATCTGACCTTTCACATTTGCATCTAATAATTATCTACACAGATCCCGACGAATATTAGTGACAGGCCAATACTACACTTCGGCTAGTATAGTCCAACAGAATTAACCTGAGCTTGACCTTTATGTAAGAATATATTGAACTCAGTATTTACTGTCTATTTTTGTCTTCGTTTGTAAATCTCGCTTTATCGGAAGCTTTCGGCAAAATACACGTACTGAACAACAAATGTTTTTGTCATAAGAATAAACACTTTGAAACAGTGCCATAATGTTTTGTTCCCCAAAAACTAATGTGTGCAAAATAATAAGTACAATGCATCACGCTACTTTTAATAAATTGAAACAGGAAGTAAATGTGGCAAGGATTCCGTACAAATTTCGCCCAAATTGACTTTCAGCGCCTAATGCAACAGTTATTTTTCCTGACAGAAACGGGGCGTAATATTTATACGAGCAGAAATTATTTCGTACAGGATTTAGTCCCGACACGGAAACTTAGAGGAAATTAACAATGCATTTGCAATAAATGATTTATTTTTTTAGAAACAATAATGTTAACAAACTTGGTTTTACCAGGGTAGTTGTAACAATATGCATTATTATTTGGTCCAGTGTCATTACATTGTTGCTCTCTGTCATTCACATAGGGTTTACATGCCTTAAATAAAACATATACTATTATTAATATTAAATTATTATACACCATCATATAGTATATCATTTGTTCATGTATAGCACACTATTCACATTGAAAACATGTTCAAAAGCGCTTCATATTGCCTCATCGTGTCATTCAAGCGCATTTCACATTCCATAAATAAAACAAATAAATGCATCAGAGAATTTTGGTAACCATTAATGATAAAATATGTCTTGGTTGATTGTAATGATATTATTACATACTTAGACATTACCTTTTCAATAGGAAATGGCAAATATGAAATCAGCCGCAAATAAGGTGGTCAACCATAATTAATGTTAGTATTTAAGTTCCAAAGTATCAAGCTACACGTATAATGTCTTAAATCAAGCGACCAAGACACATTAAAGCTAATTAATGTTCAATTGATTATGAGAAGAATATTGTTTTGATATATCTACAAAGGGACCATAGACACTGAATTGTTCTCAAGATAATCATTACTGAAAAAGTATCACAAGTATTAAGAAGAAGCATACACTAAATCTTCTGAATATCTTATCATGAAGTACCATTTTCATTGTTCTTAAATATGTGATTATATTTAACCTGTGATATTTTTATTTAATTTTTACGTCTTACTTATATGACAGCCATTACTATTAATAACCATTTAACTCCAAACTTAGTGATATTTTTTAAGAAGCTTATATGATAATTTTCTTTATGTTTTCTTTAAATTCAAGGTAAACTCTCTATGTCACACTCATCTAGTAGGACCACATTGGATATAAGAGTTCGTTCTTTTTTGTGCTATCCTTGAATAATTGTGGCTTGACATACATGTAGTATAATTAAAGAACCCGGGTCGATAGCGCAGTTGGTAGCGCACCGGGATTTGGAATCTCGTGCCCGAGGGGTGCGGGTTCGAATCCCACCAATGGGATGTTATACCCTTCCATTAAAAGTTGACAATAATGTTGATTTTCCTCCAATGATTAGATAATATTGAGAAGTTTCTGGCCTTGTTGAAGGGTAGGTGAGTACTGGTTATAGACAATGGTCCTGGAAAGCTAGGTTAGGTGCGCTGGACGCCGTACAATGACCTAAATTGTGTTGATACGGCGTTAACTCCAATTAAGTAGTATAATTAAAATTAAATCAAAATATTTCCATAAACATTTTTATAGCCATATCTTATTATTTTTAATTACACAAAATTTACATTATCAAATGTAAATTGTTTGAGTGTTATTCATCATTGCTATGTTGTATTCCATGTACAAGCCCTTTTATTCAGAATAAACTATATATATAACGTTGTGTTTAGTCTTTGGACTTGTTGTCACATTTGTACACAAAGCTTTGAAACAAAGTATTTATCTTGGAACCTCAAAGAAGTTTGCTTCAAGAAACATACAAATCTTGTAAACTCAATCAGTAGCCTTTCCATCTACCATTCAAGTGGCCTCGAGTTCGATTACGGGACGGGACCTTTATACCTCCGTCTATTTTGGTTGAAAAAAATTCTGCAACAAATACCTCGCCCATCACAGTAGCAAAGATAACAATTTCTAACTGCTGGCAAGAATGCGTGCTTAATATCAGATTAGAATATTAGACCCAGAGATCCAAGACACACTTGGGGCTGTAAGTAGGATGACTTACCGCTGCAGTTTGTCTAAAAATGAAATGCTGCCTTAAGCACTAATTTTACATTGTTTAAAAAACATTAAAAATAACAGATAAAATAAACAAATGCAAATCTCTAACTTACCGCAAGGTTACAAAGCTGAGCACTAGTTGAAATACCAACGCAATCTTTTCCACCAAACTGTGGTCTGTAAAAGTTTGATTCATTATAATGACAAATAATTCATATTACATCGAGTATTTATTAAACACAGCACCAATGATGTCGTTTTTATAAAAGGATTTAAGACTGTTTTGTTGTTGGGTTTAACGCCGCAGCAACATATAACGGTGGTCAGTCCACCTACTCACTCCTCCTGGAAAGGCTAAATATCTGGAATTAGCTGACTACATGCACTTTAATTCCTGAGAGCTTTGAAAAATGTTCTAAGGGTTCTTAAAAAGACAAATTAATTTATAAAGTAGCTCTCATTAAGTTATTAAAGATGAAATGTGCACAAGATAAAGAACGTTAACTCTTTGTAGGGATATTAACACGTACTGAGAGTATGACGTCACGTAATGAATATGCTAAATAGTTCTTGTCATTCTGTAAACACATTTTTGTATGTTACATATAACTGAATCGTGTATTTTAAATTAAAGGCTGAAAATGAGACAAGTATCATCACCTAAAGGATCGTTGATTTTCTTACTTCAACACCGGTTCAATCATTTTGTTTGGTCATGTTACGCAAAGGTAATTTCAAAGTGGCGTTTAAAAATTGAGGGTTGACTGCAAGACTATAGTATAGTAACTCGCTCTTCAACGCAATGCATTTACTACAGTCTTGCGAGCAACCATCGATATATATACGTCATTTTGGTACTACCTTTGTGTAACATGACCAAACAAAATGGTTTGACAGGTGTTGAAGTCGAGGAGTTCCGAATTAGACGTTTTTAAAAAATGAATGTGTAACAACTAAAGAACGACAACTCTTGGTAGGGATAGAACACGTACAGTGGGTTGTTACATTTACGTTTTCTCATTGTAATACCACCATTACAAGATCTACTACATGGAGTAAATTTACTCCATTCACTCCAAGCACCATCTATTCTTGGTAAACCAGCATGCTCTATTCCTATAGGGACACACCGTCCACCCATACACATCTGAAAATTATATGAAAAGAAAGGGAGGTAACACAAGATCCTTTTGGATAAAGGGAGATGATTCTATCTAAATTTTGTTCTGAACTTTGAATGACGTCTTTTCAGTTTTCTAGTATAGTTAAATGTTATTGTACTCCATAATTTTCATTGTTTGATCCACTTTTAAAGGTACATGTAATAAGTCGTTACCTCATCCAGGTAAGTCATGTTTATTAGTATAAACACAAATTATTTCCTAAAATGCATAAATTATAATTGACAAACATTCTTTGAATAGGACTGAAACGAAAAAATATTCTTTATAAAGTTCTTTTGCATAGTCAGGCCTATTAGAGGACATAAGCGTTTAATTTACCACTTTAATAAGTCTGGTGAAGTGTTTTCGCGAGGACAATTGGTCTAAATATGAACCTGTTGGGGGCAAGTGTTAGGTTGTTGCAACCTAGAACCTGATTTCAACCTCCATTGGCAATTGTTTTGCCACCGTCCTTTCCAAAACAGAAACCCCTTATGCTATTGTTTCCCTTAATTCGTTATTTTCATGTGGTGTTCTTTTTATTCTAAAAGTTTAAAAATGTAGAAACGTCTCCTTTTTGGTTTTTTCAGTGTGGAAATTGACACGAAGCTTTTCTTGTAGTGGTGTCAGTTAGACAGGAGATGAGAGATTTCATTAAAATCATGTATAAGATGTGATATACATGACCATGCAACATATCCTATTTTTTGTAGCGTTCATAATTTCTGATCTAAAATAGTTCGAAAACATACCAGAAACAGCAACAGTCAAAATTTCGACAATTCCCAGACTTAAAAAAATCAAAAAAGGAGACGTTTCTACATTTTTAAACTTTAGAATAAAAAGAATGCCACATACAAATAACGGAAAAAAAAAGAAACAAAAGCATAAGGGGTTTCTGTTTTTTAGAAAGGACTGTGACAAAACAATTTCGAATGGAGGATGAAATCAGACTCTATGGTGAAACAGCTTAACACTTGCCTCAACAGGTTCATGTTAAGACAAATGTTCCTCACGAAAACACTTCACCCCACTTTTTGAATTGGCAAATTGAATGTTCATGTTAACAATGTGACCTAACTTTAAAAATTAACTATGTCAAATTGTCATGGTAAGAACACTTCAACCATTAAAGAACAAAATGTAATATTTTAGTCATACCGATCTATTGTTGAAACAGTCAGTGCCATCTACAAATGGTCCTGCTACCGTCGCTTTGTTAGAGTTAGGGTGTACGCCGCCACAATGCATATTGGTACAAGGATCCTGAAAGCATTAACTACATTAAAGTTCCGCTAAAAGACATCCTTGGTTATTGCAAAATCCATATATTTTTGACGATTTGTAAGTCCCAAATTGTGTTGTTTACATTCATATAATTACATCAACATAATATTTGAATAAGCTTTCTCTAGAATTGCAAAAGGACTTGTTTTACGGAATATACAAAAATCAATTTCTGAAATTGGTTACCATGGCAACCAAATATTAACAACTCAAAAAGAAAGCACTTAAATCATGTTGCAACGTGTGACTGTAAAACTAACAATTTTGAAAGACAGTTTGATGAGAGATCAATGTTTTCAAATTAAGCCATTTATTTTGTTCTGTTGCCATGGTAACAGACTTCACAGAATTGTTTTAAAAATGTTAATTATGGGTTAAATATACATTTCCCTATCATAGGACATAATTTGCGCCACTTTGGCAACAGGGCCAAATTTGGGGTAAATGCACCTACTCCTTTGCAAAGAAAAGAAGAGAGGTTCCTATATCAAGACCATTCTAGTATAATTCCCATCGATATGAATGGCCTTAGAAGTGGAACTTTATATACTAAAAGATTTTCGAGTCCAGACTCTCAGAAATAACATTAATAAGTTTAATGACGACAAATGATACATAGTAAATTTCCTTCTAAAAATAGTATTTAATGTTAATAGCAAACAAGTGTTTTCAGTATTATTAATGCAACTGACTCTCTTTTGCAGTTCCGATGATAATATTCCTGGTAGTATAAACATGGCCTGATAAAGATCCTAACAAGTTTGAATCGAAAGACTGAACATTTACAATTGTCCAAGTAAAATGAAACGTCAGACAATTTGGACTATCTGATTCATGAACCAATTGCAAAATGCAGTTGATGGCGCTATTCTACTTCCGACAACTTTACATTCATATTTGATGATAAGTAAAACTTCCATTCGTTCCTTGACCGTCCCAGATTTGATATATTAACTAGTATTTTCAACAACTTTAAAAAGTCATGCAGCTGTCCTACTGGATAAAACGGTAGGGGAAAACGATGGTTCTTTTTTCCGTCCGGATTCAATCCACGACAGTCACTTCTTAATTCGCAGCTAGACAAGGAACCAGCAGAGCTTACCGGGCTACAAAAGCATAATAAAAATACAAAAATGTTAGGAATATAATTCGTTTTGTTCGTTTGGGTTTTACGGCGCACCAACACATAAAGGTCATATCGCGCCGAAAGCAATTGATGATACTATAAATTAAATTAAATTGTACTTACCGTACCGATGGGGATACTATCAGGTGCATAATATGCAGTATCATGGAACGTAAGTCTACACTGATCACCTGGGGAGTAGATTGTGCCTGGTAATAAAACAGGCGGGTATTTATTTGGTGCAACTTGTACTGGTGTATTCTTCAAACATCGCATAGGATCTTTCTTGTCCCTGTGATGAAATGGCATAATTGATTGAAAGAGAGAGAAGTGTTATAAAAAGCAATAGAGCAAGTTATGGAAACGAAATCAGTGTTGTGTTACAAAAAGAAATAGAGCATGGTAATGGGAACTAAGTCAGTATTTGTGTTACAAAAAATAATAGAGCATGGTAATGGGAACTAAAACAGTACATGTGTAAGAAAGAAATAGAGCATGATAATTGGAACTAAATCAGTACTTGTGTAACAAAAAGAAATAGAGCACAGTAATGGGAACTAAATCAGTACTTGTGTAACAAAAAGAAATAGAGCACAGTAATGGGAACTAAATCAGTACTTGTGTTACAAAAAGAAATAGAGCATGATAATGGGTACTAAATCAGTACTAGTGTTACAAAAAGAAATAGAGCACAGTAATGGGAACTAAATCAGTACTTGAGTTACAAAAAGAAATGGAGCAGGGTAATGGGAACTAAATCAGTACTTTTGTTACAAAAAGAAATAGAGCATGGTAATGGGAACTAAATCAGTACTTGTGTTACAAAAAGAAATAGAGCACGGTTATAGGAACTAAATCAGTACTTGTGTTACAAAAAGAAATAGAGCATTGTAATAGGAACTAAATCAGTACTTGTGTTACAAAAAGAAATAGAGCATTGTAATAGGAACTAAATCAGTACTTGTGTTACAAAAAGAAATAGAGCACAGTAATGGGAACTAAATCAGTACTTGTGTTACAAAAAGAAATAGAGCATTGTAATAGGAACTAAATCAGTACTTGTGTTACAAAAAGAAATAGAGCACAGTAATGGGAACTAAATCAGTACTTGTGTTACAAAAAGAAATAGAGCATGGTAATAGGAACTAAGTCAGTACTTGTGTTACAAAAAGAAATAGAGCATAATAATGGGTACTAAATCAGTACATGTGTTACAAAAAGAAATAGAGCATGGTAATGGGAACTAAATCAGTACATTTGAAGAAAGAAATAAAGCATGATAATGGGAACTAAATCAGTATTTGTGTTACAAAAAGAAATAGAGCACAGTAATGGGAACTAAATCAGTACTTTTGTTACAAAAAGAAATAGAGCATGGTAATGGGAACTAAATTAGTACTTGTGTTACAAATAGAAATAGAGCATGGTTATAGGAACTTAATCAGTACTTGTGTTACAAAAAGAAATAGAGCATGGTAATAGGAACTTAATCAGTACTTGTGTTACAAAAAGAAATAAAGCATGGTAATGAGAACTAAATCAGTACATGTGTAAAAATGAAATAGAGCATGATAATGGGTACTAAATCAGTACTTGTGTTACAAAAAGAAATGGAGCATGATAATGGGAACTAAATCAGTACATGTGTAAGAAAGAAAAAGAGCATGGTAATGGGAACTTAATCAGTACATGTGTTACAAAAAGAAATAGAGCATGATAATGGGTACTAAATCAGTACTTGTGTTACAAAAAGAAATAGAGCATGATAATGGGTACTAAATCAGTACTAGTGTTACAAAAAGAAATAGAGCATTGTAATAGGAACTAAGTCAGTACTTGTGTTACAAAAAGAAATGGAGCATGGTAATGGGAACTAAGTCAGTACTTTAGTTACAAAAAGAAATAGAGCACGGTTATAGGAACTAAATCAGTACTTGTGTTACAAAAAGAAATGGAGCAGGGTAATGGGAACTAAATCAGTACTTGTGTTACAAGAAGAAATAGAGCACAGTAATGGGAACTAAATCAGTACTTGTGTTACAAAAAGAAATGGAGCAGGGTTATAGGAACTAAATCAGTACTTGTGTTACAAAAAAATGGATGGTAATTGTGAATAATTCAGTACAATTGTAACATAATCATTATGCTGATAAAGGGAACTAACTCAGAACATGTGAAATGAAATAGAGGATATTACGGGAACTAAATCAGTACATTCGTTACATAATGGAGTCATTGATAATAAAGGGAACTTACGAAATGCATGTGTTACATAATGGCGCAATCTATAATTATAGGAACTTACTGAATGCATGTGTTACATAATGGCGCAATCGATAAGTGTGGCAACTTACTGAATGCATGTGGTACCAACAAGAAATAGTGTATGGTAATGGGGAATAACTACGAATAAATACGCGTGTTACATATACGAAAAGGGAACTAACAATTTTACAAACATTGTCGCAAAATGATTGGGAGATAACAAATTAATGTGATAGATGGATAAATAATGCAACTTACTGAGAAAACGAACGAAATTCTTCAGCACTTTGTTTCGACCACCTAAACGCTTGTGCACCACTCCAACCTCCGGGCGACATGATACCTATTTTATCATTATTTAAATCGGTATCGTGAGACATGCCAAGTCTGAAATATGTGTTGATGTTAGTTTTTAAAAGTTTTCAACAGTCAAATCAAATGGATATCACGACCACTTTATTGCAACTCATATCATATCGCTTGTGGCTTGAAGATATGCCAGTGTCTAGTAAAAATGATACATTGAATGTGACAAACTTCAGTGCTTTCAGCACTTTCATCAGTTTTTATACAGACATGCTTCTTTTTTAAAAAAGGCAAGTAAAAACAATTTTAGTCGACCATTTACAGTATCAAGTAGAAGTTAAAAAATTAGGAGTATTTGATCCAATCCATTTGAAATTATTAACAAATTATCAATATGATGTTTAACAGTGAAATGCTTTTGAATTGGCCGCTTGGTTATAACCTTGTGTGTTTCTTTGATTGATAAAATTGAAAATGTGAAACATAATCTTTGACATTGTCGAAGATGTCTCGTAAAGAAAAGAAAGAATAAGAAACAAGTTAACTTACAGATGACCCATTTCATGAGCTATAGTAATACCAACAATTGGTCCAGCATCTTCAACTAAAGCACAGTTCCAATTTTTCTTACAAATACCTTTTTGATAGGAGAATCCTGTCACTGAATCAGATGAATCATCTCGTAGATTAATTCTGAAAATCAAAGCTTTAGTGAAAATACAACTAGTAGTTGTGATATTGAAGATAAAGTTGATAATTGTGATAATTTACATAATGATTATAATAATGGTATAGTCCGACAAAATTAACCTAAGCTTGACCTATATCCAAGAATATAATAATAAAAATAAATAAATTATTAAACTCAGTATTTACAGTCTATTTTTGTCTTCGTTTGTAAATCGCGCTTTATCGGAAGCTTTCAGCAAAATAAACGTACAGTACAATTAATGTTGTTTTCATAAGAGTAAATACGTTGAAACATAATATTGCTGACATACTTCTTTCCCCATAAACTAATATGTCCAAAATTAAAATTACAATAACATGCCACTTTTAACAAATTGATTTATAGTCAAATAGGTTGCTATAAACACGTGTATAATCGTATACACGCATTTAATGTAAGTGAAGTGTGTAATTATTACAATAAGGTAGTTCAAGCTCAGGTTAATTCTGTTGGACTATATCAATAATGATAAAGATTTATTTTGAAAATAATTGATGCCAAATGCGTTCAAAGGTTACGGAGTTTAAAGAATGCCATCCTAGCAATATATTGTGCCCTTTGCCTTAACCCAGTAACCCTGTTTTATTCTGCGCCTTCATGCAATCCCCAGCAAAAGAGGTGCAAATGTATTAGGCGTTATCCTTTGATTATCTGAGGAGGACACTTTTCCAAATATAATTCACAGCTTATATTGTGTTACTTTATTTCCATGCTAGTCATTTTTAATGGATGTGGTGAAAAAGGAGTGATAACATGTGTTAATTTATAATGGGTCAATAGTGATGTTTATTCTAATGATAAAAGTGATTATACTTTTGACGAAGACCGTGATGCAAATGATGATGATGATTATGATGATTATGATGATGATGATGATGATGATGATGATGATGATGATGAAATAATGATTAGAAATACTGTTATGAGAACGATAATGATGATAATTATGATAATGATAATATCATAAAGTAAAAATAGTAACCTTGTTATTAAGACATTAGCATCAACTGTGTTTGCCTGCTTACTTGTCCATTGACAGAATTCCCATAACGATCTTTTAACATTTGGTGTTAGGCTGCTGGCTAATTCCTTTAATAAGAAACAAGACGGTCCTGAAAACCCTTAACTTCTTACCTGAGAATTACATCACAGGGGTCTCTGATGCAAATTGTATTAACAATTTCATATTCAGCTCTATAAAAGAATTTGGACCCCTGAAGTGGGGCTAGTGTTGCCCCAAAGGGCATACTTTAACAATTCTTTATCTAGACCTTTAAGATAATGTTACATATATGCCAAATATTGTAGGTTTAGTCCGAATGGTTTTAGAAAATATTATGACAATTTGATTTGATTTGATAATCAATTATTGATCCCAGGGGTATTATGTTTATTGTCTTTGTTAAGAACTAAGGTGGTATCACATGTCAAATTAAGAATTTCTAGGCCTTATGTGTTTTAACAACAGTATTTTAGGAAAGAGTACTTAGTGTTAAGATTAGCTTTCAGCACACATGTGGTAAGAAGTATGTTTACACATCATTTTATGAAAATCAACAGCAAAAAGTGAAATCCAATACCATTGCAGCTGTAAAGAACAGAGTAAATCAATGTACTGGTAGATCTGATGAGACGGTGCAAAATGTAAAATATCATAACGCTTCATTTTTGTAAGTGTGCACTTTTTACATAAGTTTATGGTAAATAGGAGCATTTTCTAGTGGTTGGACGCCCGCTTAGGGATCAAGAGTTCCCTGGTTCGATCCCCACTGGGGGCACTACTAATTTTCTCGAGCAAGTAATTAACTTTCAATTGTTTCACTCCACCCAGGTGTAAATGTGTACTGTGAGGGATCGCCTGCTTGAGGGTGTTTTCAATGATCAGGAGTTATCGCACAAGAATGTAAAGTCGGCTGAACATGTATATGGAAATAAACAGTACTTTAAAAACCTTACATTTAATTGTTCGATCCTCATTGACAACAACTGATAATAGATTTTAATCACACTAAATGTATCATAATCATCATTATGTATTATAAATATTATTTTGTTATCATAAAACCAATGAATCCAATTTATGAAGTCAATTTCGTAACAAAATTATTTTTTGTGAATTAGTTGTTGCCAAAGCTTGGGCATCATATAAAAAAGAAACTTACGTCATCCAACGATTCTAAGATATGAAACTCTTTAATACTAAGTTGTACAACTTGTCCAAGACTTTTATGTTGATATACTGTATTAGCCTGAACATATAACAATACATTTTATGATTTGACAATGATCTATAGTCTCATACAGGTATTTCACTACCTGTACACTGCCCTCCAAAACTTCCTTCACACATACACAATTTACATTGTACTAAATAGAATTTCAAAAGTTATACAATGTAATTAATTAACTGTTAATTTTTCCTTTTGAAATCAGTAATTTTTTCCAATGAATACGCAGTTACAAAAACATTTCAAACTTGATATTGGATCACTGAGGAGATACAATGACCATAGTTTTGGAAGCTAATGGATAAGATTTGCTGCAACTCAAAAAAATTAAAATTAACCAATACAAAATACATTGTCATTGCATGGATTATGAATTTGATAAATAATGATACAATAAATCTTCAAACTTGAACATAAAATTGCAGCAATTTGATTTATTGTACTGTGAAGAAACTTTTGTACTTCAATGCAGTAGCAATAAGAATAGCTCTTAATATGTATTAGAAAGTATTTGCAAAACAAAATTACATATATGCCTTTGACTGTTTAGAAATATCAGGGCAAAGACCACACATTTATATATGAAAATACAATACACTATTAAATATACAAAACATGTATAATTAACATTGTCATAAACAAAAATACACTAGACGAAACAGAAATGTTTGAAAACAAATCTGATGGATAACAACTCTTCTATAAATTTAGGAATAAAATGTATTCGGATTCAACAGTATTTTATGTACATGTATACAATTATTACAAACGATAGCTACGTTCAATGTCTGTGGTTCTCCTGCTTTTTCTTTTTGAAATATAATCTTGAAACCACATTAAAGCCGGATTTTCCGCAGATGGGGAAAACTTAGATCATGTTTATGCTGTTACAAAAAAAACTTAAACCCAAAAATTACAAAAGAAAATAATCCATAATAAAGTCAGGTAGAGTTGTGGTTACTTTCTAATTCTGTTCATCACATGATATGTTATCATTGTCTGAAGTTTCATAAAGATCGGACAATAAATGGCTTAAAAATATGGTAAAAACGTTTTAACTTGAACGCAATTGTTAATGACAACGGACGCCAAACCGGCCGCCCGTCCGGGTATCGCCAAACTATGTTTTCGTTGAAATATCCGGCTAAACATTAAAAGATGAATTCCTAAATACGAGATCATCGTCTGATTCAGTACTTACAATATTTAAAACCATAAAAGTATAGTTCTCGACACTCTCCACACTGTGATAAAGATAAACCATTCTTGGTTCAACTACCATTCTTAACTCTATATATTTTATATCATTTTGACTATCAGCTGCTCGCTTAGTTCTTGTCTGGTGAACTGCCTGGGTTAGAGCGGCTGTAATATAGTAGTACAATAGTAAATAGTCTTATACGGGATATATATGCATTCATGGTTAGATCTTACTTTTATGTAATGAAAATACTTTCCATAGCTTTCTTGAATATTGAAATGTTTATGTTCAGGGGCGGATCTATGATTTTTTTTCTAGGAGGGGGGTCCAAACTTTTCTAGAGGGGGTCCAAACCTGGAACCACAACCACATTATACACATTTTGCAGAAAAAATGCAATGAAAAAAATAACATTTTCCAAATTCTAGGGGGGGTCCGGACCCCCTGACCCCCCGCTGGATCCGCCTTTGATGTTTCTACAAAGGCACCCAGGATTGGGGATATTTTGTCAGCTTAATGCAACACTGTTCTTATTCGTTTTTTTTTCAAGTATCACGTTTTTAGAATTTTTGAAAACAAATCCATGATAAACATTTAGAATTAAAATGGTTTGACTAGATATGACATTTTAATGGTCAAAGGGGCCAATTTGCATTTTCTCCGACTCAAGGAAAGTTTGAATAACAGTGAGAGCTTGGAAAAGTTGGTCGCCGTAAAATGGCAATAATTAATGTTGACACACTGTTAAACCTAATGTAAATAAAACATGTAAACATGACTTACCTTGGACAGCACACTTGTGTGGCTTGCCTTGAAATTTAAATACTCTATGTAAATGTTCTCCATTGAGTTTTGAACTGTTAGAATTCAAGGGATCAAAATAATAACTGATATTTTCTAAACTCAGCACTCCTGTCTGAAACATAGAACATAAATATTTGTTTGCTAGAAACTGAGTTTGTTTAACGAGGTAAGTCTGTTTAAAAAAACATTTGCGGTGCTTCTACTTTATTGTTTTGTGTGCGTCTCCTGTGCAAACTGCTGTCCCTGATTTAAAGACATTGCATATACAGTTAAAGATCATTGACTCGAACACAGTCAAGTCGAACTATTCGGTTGACAAGTTTATTTAATGGGAATATGCTCTTAAAAATAAAAATTGAAATGTTTTTCCCAAAATTGCTCAAACACAATTTGAAACACGCGACTAGTATGAAATATAGTTTTACGTAAATTCTTATCAGAAACGAATTACGAACAAAATTGGATTGTTGTATACATGTGTCCTTCTCGTACCCACAGGCTATCAGGATTATCATTACTAGTTCGATAGACAATTTTGATAACCTCTGGAAACGAGAATGACATGTGCCTGTACCTTAACACTAGGGCTGCACGCTAAAATCGATTTATCACGAAGTTGTTAGGCAAGTTTTTTTTGTATCGATATTAAAATCTCAACACTTACTCATTAAGTACAGTGCAACCTTTCTTGAGCAACACCAAATGAAAGGGACTAAAGTGAGATGCAGTTTAGAGGTTGTTGCTTTGCAGAGGTTAAATTCAATTAAGATAACGCCTAAAGGAAAATTCAAAAGGTGTAGATATGCGTAGGTTTTTTTCAGTAAGGGACCGCTCTGCAGACGTTGTACTGTATAGCACTTACCAGGCCACCACAAACATTAGCAGCTACCCATGATTCATTGTGAGATTCACTTTTACCAGTGTAGTAACATGCCAGGTTATGTTTAGCACAAGGATATAACTTCTTTGGTCCCCCAACAACATGATGATGCACGATACAACCTGAAGATTTAACAAGTTCATAGCAAAAAGGTATTTGTCTGCATTTCAAAATGGTTGCGAAAACATCAAAATGGCCGCCAAATATTCAAAATGCCACAAAATATTCCAAATGGTCACCACATTCTAAAATGGTCACTAGATGTCCACAAATGGATTCTGTCTGTGTCAAGTTGAAGATTAATACAAGATGCCCTGCGTCAATAAATCAATACTGTGGAAGTGTTACAACTAATTGTATACATACTTCATCCCAGTCAGTGTGCTCATTTTTGTGGTCAAACATTTTCACAAAAAAACTCTTACGAAAAATATCATCGTAAGCCAAATAAAAAACCGAAAGGTTTAAAGCCAAAAGGATATGATGCCATATAATGACATGAATTTCAGAAAGTTTTTATTATTCTACATGATATAAGAATATTATAAATTGATTGGACAAAAATGACGGTAAAATGAATGTTTCCTGCCTTTAACTTACGATGATTTTCATCGTATTTTTTTGAAAATGACCAGTGTAAGCATAAATTATAACATTATACAGTGTTAACAATTTTAACACTCGGCAAAAAACATGAAATCGAATACCTATAACCAAGAAGTTATAAATAAACATGATTTTTTTAAACTGTGATTTTATTTGATTGAATGTGCGCTCTATGAGGTTAATTTTGAAGCGCAATCGAATGTTTAAATTTTTGCGCTATACTAATGGAATTTGAATTGAATTATAACAAAGAGACGTCCACTTAAAATGGCGTCCATCCAAACGTAAATAAAGTCATGCAATGCCAAATCTAAAATGGCGACTTCAATTACAATATTGGCGATAATTTAAAATCAAACTTACCATGTGCAGCCAATCCAGAGTTCTGTAACAATGTGATATTAAACTCGTTTTCATGCATCCTTATCATATATTGTAAAGATGGTGGACGTTTTCTAAATGGACGGATAGTAATGTCCCGTACTGAAGCGTAAGCTATTCCGCCTCCTACAATAATAGAATAATGAAACAAGTATACTGGTTTGTGTGTCCGTCCGTCCGTCCGTCCGTACGTCCGTCCGTCCGTCCGTCCGTCCGTCAGATTGTTAGTATGCTTTTTTCGCATTTATCAACTTTTTCAGCTATCTTAAAAGAATTTGACACAGTCACGAATCTGGTGGCAATTCATTAGTTTGCAAAAAAACTATTTTATAATTTATACTTGTATACTACAGAAATAGTTTTGAACAGCATTTTACGTTGTATAGAAAACATTCCTAAAGAGTTTGATAATTTTCTCCGTATATATAAACTACATTCAAATGAGTTTGCCTATCAGCAAATTCTAAGGAGTTTGCAATTTTATTGCATATTTTAAACGTAGATAACCATTCAGCGACAAACTAAATTATTAAACTTAAATTATTTTTACATACATGTATTTCAATAATCCATTGGTACATGAATGCTTTGATCATATCCATACATTTTACTAAATAATTCTTTTTTATTTTCATTAATATACATTGTATTTGTAGACTCCAGAACCCTGGTCGGTAGTGCAGTTGGTAGCGCAGTTGGTAGCGCACCAGGATTTCGAATTTTGTTTCTCAAAGGGGATAAGGGTTCGAATCCCACCCAGGAAGGTTAAACCCTTCCATGAAAATTTGACAATTGTGTCAATTTTCTTCCATTAAAAAGGTATATGGAGAAGTTTCCGGCCTTGTGAAAGGGTGTGGGAATACTGGTTATAGACAAAGGTCCAGGAAAGCTTGGTTAGGTGCGCTGAACGCCGTCAAATAATCAAACTGTGTTGAAGCGGCATTAAACCTTGTATAAAGGTAGACTCCAACAAGACTACATCGTGTTTAATCCAAGTTCTTTTTCTAAAGATGTCTGGGCTTAAAGGTACTAGTTCACAGATTTGGTTAAGATTTTTCAATATTTTCAAAATATCACTCAGTGTCTACAATTGTGTCAAAAAAATTAAGTCTTGATATTTTAGGACAAACTGACCTACAGATTTCAAGAAATATACAATAAAAATCTAAATAAATGCCCTAAAATTGTCTATACCGTAACATACGGGGTAGATTTTTATTACTTGAAACACCATCATTTGTACTTGTATGTCAATTTGCACTAAAATTGTCATTATCAAATCACTAATTTTCTGCTTGAAAAATGTTTCCGAACAATTTTAATAGTTTCCGGAAAAGTTGATGTTTAAATTGAAATCTGTGAATGAGTACCTTTAACCTACTTCTAGTCTTATTAAAATTTCTACAACTAAGACACATTTTGAAAACTCTAAACAGGGGATCCCTTATCCCAGAAGGATCTGTAAATGAAGTTATAATATACTGAAAAAGTGGGGGACCGGAGACATAAAAATGAGGGACTTTAGTCAGTTATCTTTCCTTGATAAATCTGAAGCAATCCAATCGGTAATTAGGTCCTATCAGTTGGAATCGTTGGATTCTAACATTGAAGTCCTATGTAAGGATAACAAAATATTTCATCTAATTTCTTTCTTGTTAAATTAAGATATTAACAGCAGTGATGAAATTTAGATAGTTCTTAACCCTAACAATACTTTGCTTGATTTTCAAACAAATTAAATGATTTACAAAAAAGTTATTTAAGATTAATTTTGGCAAATTGACATTGAAAAGTAAGGGTAAAATTCGAGTAATCCAACTGATTGGACCTACCTATTTGAAAAGTATACAAGTAAGAGGAAATAACTGACAAATGTCCATTATTGTTAAACAAAATCATTCTTACTACTTGCTGCGTCGCTTGCACCAAATAAGAAATCTGCTACATCGTCAAGTTGTTGAGCCGATGCCTGAAGTAAAATAATTTAATATTAATGATAACTTGTTAAGCATGTTCATATAGTAAGTGTGAGTTTCTTTCAATCTCCGTAAAACAGTACACAAGTTATAATTATCTATGCGACGTATAAAATTACATTAAAATTTCGTTATACCAGTAATTGGTAAATATATTAGAGCGATTGTTTGTTCATGCTCGGCACTGAATTAAATTTAAGCTGATTTCAGGGTATTTTAAATCCTTCGAATGGATATTTTGATACCTATGACTTAATACTTGCATCACTAAAAGTGTTGATAAAATCGATGTCCAATTGAAAATCTAAAAAAGTTGAAAAAGTTAAAATGCGGTAAAAAGTCTGCTTCCATATATATGTTCAGCCGTGTTTACAATCAAGTACGATAACTTCTGATCATTGAAATCACCCTCAGGCAGGCGATCCCTCACAGTACCCATTTACACATGGGTGGAATGGAACAATATTAGATAAATTTCTTGCAGTAGGAAATTAGCAGTTAGACCAAACCTGGGACATCTCGATCCCTAATCGCGCGTCCTATCATTGAACCACTGCTCCTACTAAAGTTACATAACTAAAGAACTGTTAAAATGAATGTAGATATTGCATATTGTATTCCGTGTTATTTTGCACATTCGGCATCCAAAAACATTATGTTCAAATTATAATGTGTATTATAAACTAATTATGGTAACAAATATATTTTAAAATATAATTCTCCTACCTGCATGCACACAAATGCGCAAAAATATAACACCGTTTTGAAGGATAAAAAATCCATGATTTTTTTACAAACAAATCATAATGCTATCACAGTGCACAGGTAAAAAATGCGAAATTATGAAATGCAAGTCTTCAATTTTGTCCCTCTTATATTCCTAAACACGTACATGTAGTTGCTATTCAATTAAGATTCATTGCGGAAAATAAACCACAGCATGAATATAAAATACGCAAAACATAAAAACTGTACCCCGATAATGTCATAGCGCCTATTGTTAAATTGTGATTTAATTTCGCGTTTATCAGTGCCAGGGTTCGAAAACATAATAGATCAGTAAAATATGTTTGAGAACGCGTTGGTTAGGTCATACAGGCATATCAATGAAAGCCTCG
Source organism: Mactra quadrangularis (assembly GCA_025267735.1). Classification (NCBI taxonomy): domain Eukaryota; kingdom Metazoa; phylum Mollusca; class Bivalvia; order Venerida; family Mactridae; genus Mactra; species Mactra quadrangularis. The sequence continues at coordinate 31,033,866 of CM046311.1, forward strand.
TAAACCACATTCAGGAAACAACGCAAAAAATACGTTGACATTTTCATTGGTTGTTTAACCCTTTTGCCCTTCAAATAAGGAAAGGGCGTCGTAATCATGGTACCAAAGTATGGTGGCTGATTTATGCCATGTCGCATTGTTGTCCCGCGAGGCGCCACACGAAAACACGAAAGTACGACAAAATGGTCTTTTTGTCGTATCATCGTCCCGCAAGGTGCCATGCAAAAACACAATCATGCGACTTTTCAATCATTTGTCGTGTTTTCGTCGGTGAAAGTACAATGCAACAACGTATTTTTACGACAAAACTTTTACAAAGGTACGACAAATTGTCTTGTCTTGTTGTTGCCTTAAATTTGTCATATTTTAGTGTTTTTCGTCCAACATGCGACATGGCATAAATTAGCCACCATACATAAGAGATTTACATGTATCATACATTTGTTTATCTCATGTCGCTTGTTGATCTAGTTAGGATAGGGGACAGAGTACGGTAACCAGGACAAATCACTATTTACAAACATTCCTAAAAGTTTATTACATGAATTTGGTGTAAAAAGGTCGAAAATAAACAACTTTTTCTAACCTGTTAAGGAAAGAGTGAGGTTGGTGCTGTCAAACTAAAATTCACAAAATAACTTTGGCCGAAGTTTTCCAAAGAGTTTGAGGCTGTAAGCAGTCCGTCCGACTATATTTTGGTGAAATGTACCATTTAAAGCATACAATTTAACATTGTCGAACTCTGTAGAACGTTGTCCTAACTACTAAATGGTTAATCTTTTTAGACGTATGTATATACGGCGTAAAATGGTCAAGCTCTTTGTACTGTTGTCTTCTATACAATATAAACTTGTCAATCTCTCTTGAATTTTGTATATACGCTATAAAATGCTCAAACTATTATAAATGTAGCAAATACAAGATACAAAATTGTTTACATAAACTTATTAATTGCAACCAATTGCTACGGTGTCAAACTCTTTGGAATTTTATTGTTTGGTTGTTTGGGTTTTCGGCGCATCAGCACACAAAGGTTATATCGCGCCGCAAGCAATTGATGATACTATTAATGCCACCGAATTAACATTGTTTTAATTCCTATATTTTATGATAAGTATTTGTTTCCTTCAGATTGTTAGTATCGCATTTGATGGTACCGACTGAAAAAGTTCTCTAAGTGAGCTAACTTTAAAATGTTTGTCACGGATGTATTTAAGATCCTGACAGTCAAGGAGAACGTGTTTTGAAATGCTCGTCACATGGTATACATTTAGGTGCTGTCTCTCTTTTGAGAAAGTATGAATGTGGTAATCTGTTGGATTTTTAGCTCGATCGGTTGGTGCATCCTAGAATCTGGTTCTAACTGCGAGTGACAATTATATTGCCACAGTCCTTTCATAGGTGGAAACCCTTATGTTCTTGTTTTTCTTATTTGTTTGTAGCGTCCTTTTTATAACAAAGGTTTAATTGTAAAACATTTTACTCATTGCTTGTTAACTGTGTTGAAGATTCATGTTTTTACTGACGTTGTTCCTGACGTGGGGTCAGATTTCTTTTCTGGAAAATATCGAATGAAGTTATTTAGAATGTTTCTGATTTGGTTTACGATGATTTGATAAGATGTTTGTGTAAATAATTTTTATACTAAAAACTAAAAGGAAGAAGTCTTTCATATTACAAAAGGAGAAATTCGATAGTTTTATATGCACGACATATATGTATTAATTTGTTTGTTTGTTTTTGTTGGATTTAACGCCGTAGCAACACATTGTACATGTATAGGTCATATAACAGCGTCCAGCGCACCAAACCTAGCTTTCCTGGACCATTGTCTATAACCAGTACTCACCTACCTTTCCACAAGGCTAGAAATTTTTCCATATACCTTATTAATGGAGGAAAAATGACATTATTGTCAAATTTTCATGGAAGGGTATAACCTCCCCGGGTTATTCGAACCCGTAACCCCTCGGGACACGAGATTCCAAATCGGTGTGCTACCAACTGCGCTATCGACCCGGGTTACAATATACTCTATTAATTAAATAAGTATTTCCATTCTACAAGTCTATAGAAAGTCATTAGCGTTCAGTGCAACTTAATAAATATGCATGTACTTTCGAAGATAAAATCTGCAAATACAAAATGTACTCTACCTCTGAAAATGATGTTCAAAATATAATAGCAACTAATCTGTAGGGAATGCTGTTCAATCGAATATTCAATTGATTTTCATGTGAATACGCACAAGATCACTTGGATACGTAAGCGGATCTAGTGGGAGGTTAGGGGGTCCGGACCCCTCTGAAATTTCCAAAATGTAAAAGGTACCCGTCCATGAGTGTATTTTCAACTGTTAGCCCTTCCTAAGTAGAGAGAAGCAATTTGCTCGCCTTTGTATTTAACATAGATCTAATGGTTATGTAGTTTTTATTATTAATATGTAATATGTTGCTTTATTCTGCAAACAGTAAGTAATGTTGTAGTGCTTCGAAAGTTTGGACCCCCACTAGAAAAAGTTTAAACTCCCCCTGGAAAATTATCCTGGATCCGCCCATGGAATAACTGTTTTAATGGACCTTCCCAACACATAAACCAATGCAGTAAAATATAAATGACTGAACAAAAACATGATTATTAATATGCTCATACGTACAAATATTCAAATAAGGTCTGGCAAGTCATCGGAAATTTCAATCGAAAAGATACCCAGTGTAAGTGGGTACTGTGAGGGATCATCTGTCTGAAGCTGACTTCATAGCTCAAGGGTCGACTTACTAACTCGTGAAGTTGGCTCTCCATGTATAATGAAGTAAACTTTAAAACGCACTTTATTTTTTTAACTTTGACCCAAATGGTATTCATGTAAAAAGTTCACGAGCACTTGTCTTGCTCTTTTAATAGACGAGAGAACACATATCTGCATTGATTCATTAGTCTTCATTGTTTCTTTCATCGGCATGACACAGACAGATTAGCAAATATTTTCACGTTGAAACAAGCTTCGACTTTACATGAGTCAAATGACATTTTTGCATCCCCTAACATGAAAACAATGCAACATTGACATCAATCATGTTTGAAACAAAACACTACATGAAACATGTCCACATGCTCATACTCGATGAAATGCATCTTCTTTATTTGATATTCAAGACATTTGTGTATAGATAAATTAATAGTTATATAACAAATGATATTTACTCCGGTTACAAATGTCATGACCTAGCCATGTACCGTCTGTAATGAATGGTCCTTTGTGTCATAAAATAAACATCATGGTATGGCCATCACTCATTCCAGATTTGAAAAAAACGGTCACGTTTTAGCAAATTCCCTTTTTAATAAGCAAGGAAATTTTACCTTACTGCTAATTAATAAGAGCTCAATTTAATCATATATTTGATTATTTTATTTGAAGTTCACTTTTTTTTCGACTTCCGTACTCGTCCGTCTTAATTATTTTCGCAGTAAAAGCGAGTTTTAATGACGTTTATCACAAAAAGCAAACACTAAAAAAATACACGGCGACTTTTTATCACTGAATCAACAGGGACTTTTTTATTGCAAACCAATCCCCTGAGAAGAGCTTGCAAGTAAGTCTTACTCATAAAATAGCCCCTTATCTCTCGTGTGGAATATTTAGATAGTAGTTTATAAAGATTTGATGGCCACAAAAGCATGATAGCGAGGAAGATATTTGAAAAGAAACTCATAAATACTTAGCAAAGCTGGAACCCGAACAGAAATCATTATTTCCTCCGTTAAATATTTACTATATTTACGTAAAAACTTATCCGGACAAAAACAAATTGCCACTACCGGCTTATCAGTGCCCTCCAAAAGCTCTTCCCCAAAAGCATGATTTTAGGATAAACATGTTCATATGTACTCATATTAAGAAAAAATCAACAAAGAGCCATCTAAACAATTTCAAAAAATCTTATTTTTTAGGTTATCAACATATGAATTATATTACGTTACATGAATGTCCTTTAATTATTTACCTTGATTGATTAAAGTCTATCTGTGGTATATATAACCGCATCCTTATACCATTATAAATATAATTAAATCTCGATTATCCAAATTTAGAGACCGAAAAAATAATTTGGATAATCCGGGATTTCGGATAATGCGGGATTCGGAGGTGTTCGAAGTTATATCTAACAAATTCTCGTACCCAGAGTCTAGTAGGATTCTCAATGCTAGCTAGTATTGAGAATCCTGCTAGACTCTGGGTACGAGAATGTATCTGGATACAATTTAATTATTATTTTAATTATTGGTAAAATTATAATGAGGAATGTTGGATCCAACATTCCTCATTAAAATTTTTACCAATTATTCAATTGTATTACAAATTTATATTCAAATACACCTTCCATTCACGATAAACTTATGTTTTAAACCACTTCTTATTGCAAAAAAAGTACTTTTTATCTCGAATAATCAATTATAAATATATTGCAGGTTGAGTTGTCCATGGGTTGGGTTGTCTCTACCTGTGGTTTGAGTTGTCCCTACCTTCGGGTTGAGTTGTCTTTGGGTCTTTTTTCCGGGCCGCCAATGTGATGTAACACTATGGAAACCTATATTAAATGCCATTGAACAGTCTGTTGAAAATGAACATACACATACTTCATGCAATGGTTTCAACGCAATGACTTGTTAAGGTGTCTTCAAATGGCATCCAACTTAATTGAGCATGGGCTCATTCGGAAAACCGCTCGGGTGATTCCGTAAACTGACGATCAACCCTCGGATATATTTGGTGGATGAATATGTCGAAAATCACAGCATTGTTATGCGGTTTTAAGCATACGCTAAAAAGTAATCCCTACGGAGATAAACGGAGTTGCCGGAAAGTGTCGAAAGCTATTAAAGATGGCTGCCGAGATGAAAACTAATGTCAACGCATTGAAATTATGATGAGATTTTGTGTAGTTAGACGAACAGATGGATTTGTTTTCGATTGTAATTGATTTGAATATGATCGAAGAAGTGTTACAGCGTTTTAAAAGTGTTTGATCGTTTCTGCATGGCTTTAAAATGATGGCGGTAAGTCGATGTTTTGCAATTTTCATTGTATCATTTGTAAAGTGAAACTGAAAGTAGAATTGACGGGTATCATACTCTAGTGCACTGCAGCTAATGAAATAATGCATCATGCAGGAATCGTATTAAGGTTGAGTGCCAGATCCAGACGGGTCGTGAGTGGGGGGGGAACGGTTCGGGTGGGTTCGGGAGGGGTACAGCAGGGGGTCCGAACCCCCCCCCCCCCTAGAATTTGGAAAACGACCTGCCATTATTGTATTTCTTGCCTGTAAGTCATTTTTAAGTAGCATGAAGCATTCGGTGCTTAACATAGATTTAATGGTTATGTAGTTTTTATTATCAATATGTTGCATTTTTTCTGCAAAATGTGTATAATGTGGTTGCGGTTTGAGGTTCGGACCCCATGCACCTAGGAAAGTTCGGTCCCCCCCTTGGTGTAAATGCAAATGTGTAGCCTTGTTCAAAACTTGTTACATTGTGAGATAACCAGTCCAATGTTATAACTGCTCGGCCATGCCAGCTCAGTCTTATGAATTATGATAAAACAAATGTTTGATGCAAATAATCGGACAGTTATTCAGGGATGTGGAATTCCAATTTTTCCCACTAATCAACAAGCAAGGGAATTCTAAAACTCAACATGTCTGGGATCATAATGCAAGAAGAAATTCAAGATTCAGGAAGAAATATATTGAAAAATTTATCTTAAAGACATACTGTTAAATATTAATTGACAATGAAAATGTCACTGTTGAAAATGATTGAACATTGAAACTTTCACATAAATAAGTATTGCTTTACATTCTTTTTGTATATTTACTGCTCAAAATATTGCATGTTTTCAGGCAAGTGGGATAGAAATATTTACTGATACGTGTCCACCAATATAGATGTACAAGTCAGATTTGTTGGGTGGGATGATTCAAAATGCTTAGACATCAATAACTAATGAACAAAGGTAAGTCTTCCTGATTGACAGCAGATTACAATTAACCCCCTTGGTCTAAGGCTGTTCTCCTGATTGCAAAGTGGAGATTGATCAAGCAAAGTGATTCCTATTTTAACTGACTGAACCATTTACTGTTAAACCACTGATATGGCATGCTAAAGACCTTAAGCTAGACTGAACCAATCATGCTGATGATTATCACAAAAATATTTAACAATTAAGAGCTGGTCACTAGGTATTTTAACTGATCAGAACTTAGGTCCTGAACCAGCCTCAGATTTTAGCATAAAATGTCATAAAAGGAGAAAAGGTCAGGTACTAGATGTATGAATTGAACCGATGGCCTCTCAGTTGCCTATTTGATACTCTGTTGATAAATAATGTACACATTGGTCGAAATAAAAGATTGGTGTATATACAAATGTGTAGTCTTGTTTAAGTATTATTGCATTGTAATATTAATTTGATTACTTAGACTTGTTATATTTCATGATTTGTATCATTTTTAGGTCACAAAAGAGTAACAGAACCATAAGTCATTAAATGGTGTCAACAATTGTTGTTAATGAAAATAAATGAAAAATAATAAGAGTATTAGGCTGGTGATGAAAAAAGGAGTTGTAACACAGTTAGAACAATACTATCTTAAGATATTCGTGAAGGTAAAAGATTCATTTATATTTTATCAATCTCCCATTAGGCATTTTTGCATCCTTGATTGTACTTTTTTATTTAACCTTTTGATTCATCGACAATTGTATTTTTACAAAATTTACAATCTTGACCAATTTGTGCCATATTCATAATTTTCATTATTATTTTATTCATTATTGAGAACAACATTCATTTTAACCATTTTTGCTTTAATGCTTATGCATTGTACACATCAAAGAGCACAAAACATGCTGATAGTGGAGATCAAAAGCTGCTGTATTATCAGATTATATCTTTGGCATTTGGCTTTCAACAGACATAGCCCAAAATGCTATTAAACATCTAGAAATATGTATGCTGTCCTAATTCGACAATAGAAAATAATTGACAAAGTCATTGCAATTGAACATGTTTCTTTGTAGAGCTCTAGGTCTGTTAAGCTATTCATATCATCATCCAATGAGACAAGAAATGCACCTATTCAAGTTCTTTGTTGCGACTTCATTTTTTGAGGTGACATCTTTTTTAGTAGCGACTACATTTTTTGTCATGAAATTGGCTCAAAGAAAAAAAGCCAGAGCTAGCCCTGATCCCAACATCATCGGATTAAGCAGCTGAAATTAATGCAAGTTAAGGTTGTAATGCATGAGTAGAATTACTAATAGTAACTGTGGATTTCATATTTAGTGTATTTGGATTGTATTCCAGGTCATGACTGGTTCCTACCTTCTATATAATAAATATTTATTGCATAGAGGGAGAAGGTGTCAGCTCCTTATAGAAAGATAAGGGAAACCAGGTAAATCTAGGTTTCAAAGGAAGTTGATAAGTTGAGCTGGCAGCTTTTCTTAACTCAATAACAAGCCTTAAAAATATGTAATCTTCAATACTAATACCAAAGCAAATGTCTCATAGTGAAACCAAAACTACTGATTGCATTTATGATAATTTATTTAATACGAAGCTTTAGGTTTGAGCTTTCAATATTCAATGGATACAAATGAACTTGCTGAAATGAAATAATGGTATGTGTGATGAAAATTTTAACCCAACAAATACAATTGATATTTCAGATGCTGTATAAAACCACAGATGGCTATTCTACAGGAGTTCAGTGAATTAATAACAACAAGTAAGTAATTTGATTAACAAATTATTTATATTTATGTGATAGTGTCATTTTTAACATATTTTTATTTTTAATGTAAGAAGAAGTATTACAAAGAGTATTAAAACTCTACTTAATGAAAACACATGTATGTTTCAAGTACATGTATGTATAAATTGTGTTCTATAAGTGTTTGATTCTGTGGCTTCAGATGGTGGAAAGTAAACTCTTTTGGTTGTAAGTATAGTGATGAATTATAGATATTGATGACAAGCAGTATTTGAATTATGTTTAAATCAATGTAAATCTAGTATCTCTAATTGAACAAATAGCCTTTATGAAAGATTCCTGTACGGTAGTACTGTTTTAATTCAATTAGGGTCTTAAGTCAGTTATCTTTCCTTGATAAAATCAGAAGCAATCCAATTGGCAAGTAGGTCCTTACAGTTGGAATCCTCGTATTTTATTATTGAAGTCCTATGTAAGGACGACAAAATATTTCATCTAATATCTTTCATGTGAATAATGATATTAACAGAAGGGATGAAATGTAGATAGTTCTTAACCTTGACAATAATTAGCTTGATTTCCAAACAAATTAAAAGATTCACATAAAAGTTATTTAAGATTAATTTTAGCAAATTGTCATTGAAAAGTAAGAGTAAAATCCAAGTAATAAAACTAAATGGACCTACCTATTTGAAGAGTATACGAAGTAACTGACTAAGGTCCCTTATTCCACCTGCCAAGTCTGTTTCTTTAAATATTTGATGATATTTTCTGCAAATGCTTTTTTAAATTCGGATGCATAATGATAATTCCGTCACAAAAAATACTTAAATGAATGGGTCTCCAGTTGTGAGTTTTTCATTTGTACTTTTTAACATTTTCAGGCACCAGCATATTGTAAGATCAACAAGGATATAGACTATTTGTTCTATCTACTGATTGTAACAGACATGAGTTTAGAAACATAAGATGTTTTAAAGATATTTACGTACATGACTCCTAAGAATTCAAGACAGTGCTTGTTAATATATAGTTTGAAGAAAACTATTGAACAATCATAAAAAATCATTCATGTGAAAATAAACCCTCTGGAGAAGAAAACTGGATATTTGACACTCAAAAAGTTCATTGTTTTAGAAATTAAAAAATGAATATGCATGTAATAAATGTGACAATTGAAAGATGTAGAGCTGTCATTGATTAGGCTTGAAGCGTATTGACAATATCAATATATTTAGAAATTAATATCGACAATACACAGATATATATCCATATAGTCTTTGCTTTTCTGTTCAGACCATTTATGTTGTCTTTTACTTATTATAGATGTATATTTGTCATGAATGTCTGTGGTCTAGTGCTATTTCCTCAATGGGACGCTGTCAGTTTTTTAGACCTATCAGTTCATATTATGGCAGCGCACCTGCTTTTGCTTACAATTGATGGTTCGTCTCACAACTTTGACCCTTAAGAGTGACTTTTATTTATTTAATTATATAGGCTTTATTATTGATATTTCAAAATGCCTATCAATTATTGATTGAAAATCGATCAAATTGATTGACAATGCAGGGATATCGTTGGAATCAATGACAGCTCTAGAAAAATGAAGTTTATAACTTACTAGCATTTCATTAGTCTTGTTTGTTGACACTAGATGTCTTAAATTCATGATAACAATACATGACAAAAAAGGTAATTTTAAGTGGAACATGCTATTGCTTAGAGCACAATCATTCTGAATATAGTTGACTGTAAACCATATTTATATAATTATGGTTTTGATTTTATTATTTGAAAAGAAATGTTAGGATATGTTTCTATACTTTAAATACTTCTAATCATTCACTTTTTGTTCAACTTATGTACAATTTATTCAGGGCTAGACCATGCTAAAGTAAGTTGCCCAGCTAGACAATTAGCTATTTTATTAACTTGCTCCAACCCAATGTCTACTAGTAGTAACAAGTTGTCAGAACCCAAATATAAGTTGTCAGGTTAATAGTATGACCTTAAATATTGAGTCTTGGTGTCTGCTACATTATTGATTTGTGTTTTATTTATTTATTGTTTGACTACAGTGGCTAGTTTCTCTAGATCTATATATTCAAATTTGTTTATAAATATGGTATTATTGCAAAATAATATTAACTTTAGCTTAAAGTGTTTGACTTAGTAAATATTCAACTGTTAACCATTTTGAATTGATAGGAAAGATAATGTCATGAGTCGACGGAATAGTGATACTAGAAGTAGACTTCAAAAACCTAGCTTTAACTTTTTTTAAAAATTACACAGTGTAAAATTTATTTGGTTCAAGCAGACTTTCCAATTTCAGTGATCATCACTGAATTTACTGTTTAACAAAGCATGATTTTCAATGTCAATTATAAATTGTAAATTTGAATTATGTTATAATTTGTAGTTTATTATATTATAATTATTATAGTTTATACTTATGTATTTTTTTCCATTTCTTTCTATTTGTAATTGGCAATTTTCTCACTATTCACTTGGACAGAATCATAGATGATTTTACTGTAAAATGTATCTTTAACAGCTGGATATGGGTTTGAATAGACTTGACGAATGTCATAAAAGACTGCATTTTATTTTGTCTATTGAAGCCTGGTAGTAATTTTACTACTAGTGTTTCAGTTCATTGAACCAAAACTATTAAAGTAATTTAAATTTCATTTGAAGTTTTTTATCTTTTAACCTAAGCTTTCAAGAGTAATTGTTTATATTAAAAAAGAAATCTTTCTTGATGAATAATAAGTTGATATTTTAATGTAACAGTAGGAATAAGACTTTCATTTAAAAAAATCAAATTTTTACCTTTTCTGTATTCATTTAGTTTATGTAATTACTGATCTAATTAAAAAAAATATTAATAAAAATGTTGTTCAGAAATTAATTTATTTTCAAGACTTTTGTCTGAACCCCTATTTTGTATAGTGCTAACAGATGTGTGTCTATGACTAGCAAAGCCATATAAGTTAGGTGTTTGATTCTCATGCAGATTTTTGGAAGTAAATGGTGCATTGGGACTCTTGATTTTGTATTTTAGTGCACTGAAGAATTGTAGTAAACACTGGAGTCTTGTTTTAAAAAGGAGGTATTTATATGTCGAAAACTTATTGCTAAAATGTTTTTGCTAGATTCTTAAGTAACTTATAATTGGATGCTGACTTTTGGGAGGAGTTGGTCATGGGTGAGAATCAATCAATTAACTGTCTACGACTTGTAGCACTAGCCATTTACCATGTATATATATTACAAACAGACAAACATCCTATACAGGGTAACTGACTGTCAGTAGGTACATTAAAACTTGAGACAAGTCTGTATACAATAGTAAGATTTTTCATTAATGTTTACATCAACTTTTCAAACAGTATGTGGGACATGTAACTATTCAGTTGTTTACAATCTGAGACACCAGAATGAATGACGCCTTAATAAAAGCTAGCTAGTAGTCAAGCACTCAATGGCGACCATTGCCATGTAACATCTCCGCAGTTGCAAGTATCAAAGAAGTTATATATAGTACCAACTATGAGCTGTCATCTGACTGAATTGGTTTGTTTTAGTTCACCTTTAAACTACCAGCATTATTGGAGACATTACTCCTGATAGTAGTTGCAGGGATAAACCATTACTAGATCACTATCATTTGTTAGCAACAGTTTTCTTTCTAATAGGTAGAGCTAAAATATGCTTTGGCTAAAGCTTACCTTAAATTCACAAACCCTTTGTGAGAGGTTTACATCGATTTGAATGTGGTTTTGTAAAATGTGGTTTATATGGTCAACAGAAAATAGTTTTCTATATTTCATCAGGGAATTAGATATTATTGTATGTTATCTGTGTCTCTGATTGCAATGACTCATCAACCTAATTAATGTCCCTGGGGAGGCTTAATTAGATCTTGGTCTGGAAGCTTAAGATACTCAGTATAATCATGGACCCTATTTACACATTTACACAGTCCTTGTGGCAGACAACAGCTCTGCTTGACAGGCAGAGACTTAGTTATGATGGCTGTAGAAGTCTTTTAGGAACAAACTAAAGCATGTAGAATATACAAGGATTATAAACATTGTAGTGGCTCAGTCTCCTTTGCTTTCTGTCCTGGTGGTTGAGTGGTAAAAATGACTCTCAGTATATATTTCAGTGATAATACATGTAATCAAGTCTTTTTGATAATGTGATTGGTCTAACACTCTGATGGTACTAATCTAGTGACAGTTTAGAGGCTTTATAATGTAGCAGAGTTATAATATGACACTTGTATGCTCTTAACTAAAAAGTAGATGATTTTATGACTACAAGGTAGAGTGACCACTAACAACTCAAGAGGTTGTTTGTTCTAACTTAACTTGGACCAGGTTACATTTGACACCAAACACAAATAATCTGACTAGGAATTATGTAATGGCACCCTTACATAGTCACAAAGGCAATCAAACTCCAAGAATTTGATAACAATTCTGAAAGGAGTAGGTGTATGTCGCCGAGTCATGATACAGCACTTGTACTCCCTTGCCTTCAAGCTAGCTTTTATGGCGACATGGACAGGTGTCTGCTTATGACTCTAGACTACTTGGGTTTGACTATGAGAACCATGGAATTTGCATGGGTTATATAGTTCTGTTATGTTAACTTGTCACAACTTTATTAATTACGCAGTCACTGAATTTGTTATTTTTAAGTTCTTTTGAACTTTTTTTCAACAATATTCAAAATTGCTACATATATAGTTAGATCATCAATAATTAATATAGATCGGTGGCTCAATTGTTTAAAAGAAGGTAAATACTAGCACATTCAGTGACCGCGTAATTATTCAAGTTGTGACAGGTTACTATAATAGAACTATGATAACAAAGAATGTAAACATAGAATGATAGATAAACAATAGAGATTGATCTCAATTTTAACACTGTATTTATTTATATAATTAGATTCTATATTTTAGATTTATATATGGTATTATATATAATTATTGAATAAAGTGTTCTTTTCCTAAACAAATATTTCATAGCAACTTGATTATAAAGCTAAAGTTATTAAATCCACATGATAATTCATATTCCTGGATGTGTCCGAAATTGCATTAATGACAGTTTATCCGAATATATATACACTTTGGAGATTTTGTCGAATAAGAAAATCCGACCGATTCTAACGTTAAAATCAATTTGAATCATTCAAATGACATCACTTTCCAACCAAAAATATAACTCCTTTCCGGAATAATCACGCTTTTCCCGTATTTTTTAACCAAACATCAATATTTTAACGAAATGTTTACAATCACCGCCATTTTGTCAATCATGTGATACCGAAAGTAGTGCCATTTCTTCAATGGCGGCCTCCTAGATATATCCGAGAGTATGTTACGCAGTAATATCCGAGGTAGTTCCGAATGAGCATGGGCTTTCACATTGGGCCGACTTGATTTGCCCGAGCGGCTCATAAACCGGCGTAAGCCGCTAGCCGATCGGCTCGATCCGGTGTGACATATGAATCAAGCGATCCGGCTAACTTTATTACTGTTGCAGACGGTCTCATTTCAAGTAGTGTGTGTAAATAAATCCATATCAATAGTTAAAATTTTAAATTCGTGTCTGGCGAGTGAAATGTGTTCTTGTAATATAACTCTAACACAAATGACGTGTAAGAGAGGTTTATTGAACACATCAATTAGTATTTTGTCCATAATCGTAGTAAATTTTACAATAATGGTTTCACCTGTATCTATGTTTAGCCATATTCGTCACACGCTCGCCGCTAGCCGCTCTAACGAAACCGGCGCATTCGGCGTGCGCCGGTTGTTGACCCGGCTCATTCTCAGAGCAAATAAAGCGAATCGCCGGTAGCCGTTTCTGAATCGGCGTACGCCGGTTTGAGCCGCCCGGGCAAATCAAGTCGGCCTCATGTGTAATCACTGTACGTATTCTCATGTGACGATTCAAATGTTCTTTTTGGGTAATCTCTGTCATACAAACAACACATTTATGAGACTTCTCTCTAATATGTATTCTCATGTGATCATGTAAAGATTCTTTTAGGTAAACTCTGTCATATAAACATCACATTTAAAAGGCTTTTCTCTTGTGTACATATATTCCGGGGTCTGCACATAATGCATCTTTTTAGAGCGGGCGGACCCTTATATAAACTCTAATCATCATCATCATCGTACATATATTCTCATGTGACAAATTAATACGCAGCCATACAAGTTTTACATACTTTTGCCGCTCTTTTTTTGGTACCCTACCTTCTGTGTTCAACACACAACCCGGGTCGGTACCGCAGTTGGTAACGCATCGGGATTTCGAATCTAGAGTCTTGAAGTGGGTTCGGATTCGAATTCCACCCGGGGAGGTTATATCCTTACATGAAAATTGACAAAATTTGATGTAAATTTTCCTCTATTAATAAAGTATATGAAGAAGTTTCCGACCTTGTGGAAAGGTAGGCGAGTACTGGTTATAGACAAGGGTTCAAAAAAGCTTGCTTAGGTGCGCTGAACGCCGTAAAATTATCAAAATTTGTCGACACGGCGTTAAACCGAGTATCTCTAAATAAATCTTTCTTCAATTAGCGGCTTTTGTCAGTTATTTCCCCTTATATACTCTTCAAATAGATAGCTCTAATTAGTTGGATTACTTGGATTTTACCCTTACTTTTTAATGTCAATTTGCAAAATTTTATCTTACATAACTTTTTTATAAATCATTTAAATTGTTTGAAAATCAAGCAAAGTATTGTTAGGGTTAAGAACTATCTAAATTTAATCACTTCTGTTATTATCTTCAATAACAAGAAAAATATTAGATGAAATATTTTGTTATCCTTACATAGGACTTCAATGATAAAATCCGAGGATTCCAAGTGTAAGGACCTAATTACCAATTGGATTGCTTCAGATTTTATCAAGGAAAGATAACTGACTAAAGTCCCTAATTATAGTTCATACAAAAAACTGTTTATGTAAACAGAACAATGAACCAGCCCAATACAGGGACGCTCAGGATGACTATAAAATATTATACAGTATAAATTTTGATGTTTTTCATGAGAATCGTGTTGGTAAAGTGGTAAAATCCATGGTCCGAACTAGGATTCGAACCCACGACCTCTCGAGTCGTAAGCGGACACTCTACCACATCGCAATAAAAGCTAGCTTGAAGGCAAGGGAGTGCAAGTGCCGTTTTATACCTCTGCTACACACACACACACACACCCTCCTTAACAGAATTCGTCCTCGAATTCTTGGAGCTTGATTGTCTGTGGGACTATCTAAAGGTGCAATCAAACAATTCCAAGTGGGTTATTTACGTTGGGCGCCAAATGTAACCCGTTTAAAATCCATGGTCCGAACTAGGATTCGAACCCACGACCTCTCGAGTCGTAAGCGGACACTCTACCCCGTTGCTATAAAAGCTAGCTTGAAGGCAAGGGAGTTCAAGTGCCGTATTATACCTCTGCTACATATACGTCGATAACTCACAGATAAATCCACTGATTACATTACAGAAAAAGTATAATATTTATTAACCATGCATCGAAATGACTTCACCACAACGAAAATTAGGAGAAATACGTATCTATTACAGTTACAGTTTATTGTGGAAAATTGACATTTACATGCTTCTGACACAAAACATAATATACAAGTATAGTGCGTACGTATTGACCCCGACCTGCCCTTTCACATTTACATCTTATTATTATCTACACATATCCCGACGAAATTCAGTACCACGCCTATTCTACTCTACGGCAGCGATCGTAAAATTATATACAAGTGTGTTTGTGTGTTTGTGTGTTTAAACTCACAATCCTCACGGTCACTTTGTAATCGAGAATTAATACTACATACGTATTCAATGTAATGAATATTCTTGCATAAAGGTCAGGTCGGGGTCAACATGTACGCACTATATAAACAATTTTAAACATAAATAAAAGAAAAACATACGAAAGAATGATGAAAAAAGGCAAAAAGAACATTGAAATATGAGATACCAGATTATACATACATACACATCAAATAAAAAATATATGCATTATACAATTACATTAAATGCTCATAAATACACATACATGTAAACACAATCAAACACACAAAGTTATAGTTCTATTACATTAACCTGTCACAATTTAAATAATTTCACGGTATGAATCTGTTATTTTAACCCCTTTCAAACTTGTTATAACCCCGATATTCAAAATTGCCGCATACATAGTTAGATTATCAATGATTTATATTGATAGGTGGCTCAATGTTTTAAAAGATGTTAAATAATAACACATTCAGTAAGTGTGTAATTATTCAAGTTGTGACAGGTTAATGTAATAGAACTATACATATTTAATAGGATTTGCGGTAGAAGGGGTATTATTAATTTTCTTGCTAAATTAAGACATTCAAAAATCACATTTGTTAGGCTCTTTTCTTTCATGTATCCTCATGTGTTTTTTTTTAATTATTTTTTTACAAAATTTATACAAACAAATATCACATTGGTATGGTTTCTCTCTTGTTTGAATTCTCATGTGACAAGTTAAATCACTTTTCACCGCAAACTCAGAAATACACTGATCAGTGTGTGTCATAGGTGACAAAGGATATTAGTAACTTAATTTTTACGTTCTTAATACTGTTCTAACGACTAAACTTGATTCTTTACTTTTGGTACAGTCATTTGCATGTATATCCCTATAAAAGTTACCTTATTAAAAATTTACACCAATTCATTACTATGATAAATGCGATTATAGGAATTTTTCGTTGAACATATAAATCCCTAAATCATAAAATATCCCAATATCAATCGGATGGAATAAACTTAAATTAATATTATTAGTTACACAGTCAGTTACTGACCAGATACGGTGTGATACCGGGTCAGTAAATTAATATTGGGTGAGAGCGTAGCAACTGTGTAACGAATTTATCTTACCCGAATTAATTTTGGAGTAGAAAAATAAGGTTTCGTCAGCGCTATCATTTATAAATTTTGTTACTGACTGGTAACTAGAATCTACTGACCTAATATGGGATAATACATGGTCAGCACGTGACCGCTCTCGGCCAATGAAAAACAAGTATTCTGTACGAGGTAAGATAAGTGATTATTACTAGCTTTTTCTGACCAATTTCGTCTGATAATTTTGGTGCTCAGCAAATTACAGCAACAGTAATGATATGTTTTACAATTGTGTTATCTGTGATTCTAATCATTATTGACTTAATATTAAATGAACGTATTCTAATTGGCATCTATATTTTCCCATTTATGTGAACTCTGACATACAAT
Source organism: Mactra quadrangularis (assembly GCA_025267735.1). Taxonomy (NCBI): domain Eukaryota; kingdom Metazoa; phylum Mollusca; class Bivalvia; order Venerida; family Mactridae; genus Mactra; species Mactra quadrangularis. The sequence goes on from CM046311.1 coordinate 31,050,982, forward strand.
CCTCACGTTTATATGGATATGGTCGTACAAGTATTCTCATGTGTATTTTAAATGCTTCTTTATGAGTAAACTTAGATATACAAGCGCTACATTTACCTGTTTCTCATGTGACGAGTTCAATCTCATTTTATGGTAAATGCAGACATACAATCATCACATTTGTACAGTCAGGTTTCTCACCTTTATGTATTCTCAAGTGCATTATCAATAATCCTTTTGCAGGAAAATCAGCTGTACAAATCTCTTGTATGTACTCTCATGTGACGTATTAAATTTATTTTTTGTGTAAATTCAGACTTACAGATATCACATTGATAAGGTTTCTCTCCAGTATGTATTCTCATGTGAATAAGCAAATTCCCTTTTGTATTAAACTCAGACATACAAACATCACATTTAAAAGGCTTTTCTCCTGTATGTATTCTCATGTGACGTATTAAATTTCCTTTTCGCGTAAACTCAGAATTACAGATATCACATTGATAAGGTTTCTCTCCAGTATGTATTCTCATGTGACTTTTCAAACTCCCTTTTTGATTAAACTTTGACATACAAACATCACATTCATACGGCTTCTCTCTTGTATGTATTCTCATGTGAACTCTTAAATAACTTTTGCTGGTAAATCCATTCATACAAACATCACATTGATATGGTTTCTCTCCTGTATGTAATCTCATGTGAATTAGCAAATTCCCTTTTGTATTAAACTCAGACATACAAACATCACATTTAAAAGGCTTTTCTCCTGTATGTATTCTCATGTGACAAGTTAAACTGCTTTTCACCGCAAACTCAGACATACAAACACCACATTTAAAAGGCTTTTCTCCTGTATGTATTCTCATGTGAAGTTTCAGATGCCCCTTTTGAGTAAACTTTGACATACAAACATCACATTTAAAAGGCTTCTCTCCTGTATGATTTCTCATGTGTGTTATCAAATGCCTTTTTATACTAAACTCAGACGTACAAACGTCACATTTAAAAGGCTTTTCTCCAGTATGTATTCTCATGTGAATTTTCAAACTCTCTTTTCGATTAAACTTTGATAAACAAATATCACATTTAAATGGCTTCACTCCGGTATGTATTCTCATGTGACGTATTAAATGACCTTTGAGTGTAAATTTAGACTTACACACATCACATTGATAAGGTTTCTCTCCTGTATGTATTCTCATGTGACATATTAAAATTCCTTTCTTTGTAAATGTAGACTCACAAACATCACATTTATAAGACTTCTCTCTATTATGTATTCTCATGTGCCGTAACAAATATCCTTTGCTTGTAAATTTAGACTTACAAACATCACATTCATAAGGCATCTCCCCAGTATGCATTCTTATGTGTTTTATTAATGATCCTTTTACAGAAAACTCCGCTAAACAAATATCACATTTATAAGGATTCTCTCCAGTATGTTTTCTCACGTGACTTTTCAAATTCCCTTTTTCAATAAACTCAGACATACAAATATCACATTTAAAAGACCTCTCTTCTGTATGTGTTCTCATGTGAATTTTCAAACCCCCTCTTTGCGTAACTCTGACATACAAATATCACATTTATAAGGTCTCTCTTTTGTATGAGTTCTCATGTGACATCTTAGAAGACTTTTGTCTGTAAACTTAGACATACAATTATCACATTTATGAGGCTTCTCTCCTGTGTGTATTCTCATATGACAATTCAAATTACTTGTAATTGTAAACTCAGACATACATACATCACATTTATAAGGCTTCTCTCCCAAGTGTATTCTCATGTGCAGACTTGAATCTCCCTTTCTTGTAAACTCAGACTAACATTTTCCACATACGTAAGATTTCACTCTTTTTGGTACTCTATCTTCCATCTTCAAATATCTTTCTGGTAAATCCTTGTTAAGGCAATTGAAAAAATATTATGGGTCTTGAAATTAACAAAAGCTATTTAATACTGATGTCACCTTGAATGTCTCAGTCATCAAATTTGTAATCACAATGTATTGTTTTGTTGTATTTTACTCGTATACATAATATCCCAATGGATCAAATCATTCAATCACGGATCAATGAAAGTTTATAAATCTCAAATATATTTAGTTGTGATGATTAATTGATAATTCCATTGTTAACTAATTAATACAACTAAGTCAATAATACTCATTTTTCAAAGCTAAATTATTTTACTTAGTATCACAATTTTAAGTCATAATTTTAACAAATCACTTTTATAGTAAAACAATTTTCTAGATTTCTATATCAGCAAGTTTGGCAATTAACGTCAAATTAAAAGTTTTTACTCACTGCGTCCGAAACTTTATATTATCCACGTGTAAATCCCATACTTGCAAGTATCTCATAAAATGTTAAGAATTATTGATATGTATAAGCTTTATATCGTTTTGTGGGCGGTTCTAATATAATTGTCCAATGATATAAAATAAGGATTCATGAAAAAAATACTAATTAAGTAATCAGTGTCAGTTTAAAGTCATATGGATATGATCATTAGTTTATGTTATAAAAATTAAACTAATTATATCCTAATTAGTGTCAGTCAGGAAATAACCAAAATATTCATAATGAATGTTTAATTGACGTGATAAGTAAATTACAAATGAAGTTTTCTATAGAAATATTGTTAATGGTATAACAAAATTAAGCGATCAACTTCCGTCTTATTCATAAACAAACATAACAGAACAGAAAAATAACTTAATTTAACTTGTACAATATTTACATCATGACAAAAAATACATACTTTTAGACACATATACAATATAAACAAAATATATATATACAAACAAATGACAAAAATGAGTTTCCAAAAGTGTGTTCTATGATTGAGTAAAGCTACAGTTTCATTAACATAAAAATAGCGGTGACGTCGCCGTAAGGGCGCCGTTCAGTCAAGCTCCGCCAGGACCCGTACGAACTATTGCGTACCCGTACATACTTTTTAAACTTAATAACGATAGTCAATGAGATGAGCCGAGGATACACTCATCAGTTTCAGGGTCAAATCGTGGACAAAATCGTGGCCAAGTATGGATTAAACATGCATATCTTCCAGCTACGGCTCCTTACGGGTGTGTTGTTATATACCATGTGCGAACCGTCACCTTGATATGCAAGGCTTCCCACGGCCTAAGACTCTTTGCACGTACGGGTCCGTAAAAAGCCACGATTTTATGGGACTGAGACATTAAGATGCTTATGTCCAATTAGTTTTTAGTCAAGATATATTTAATAACAATTAGGTCGCCAGTACAAAAACAATGCATTCAGTCACCGTGATTTTATTCAAGCTTTGACAGTTGATAAACAAGAGCTCCGCTGGGCGGGGCATTATACGCCCGTGTGCAGTCTATGCTGTGTTCTATCTCATATAAAGTCCCTGTGACCTTGACCAATGACCTCGGGATATCAGAATAGGTCCCATTTTTAACAGGAGGGCTATCCAAAGCAAAGATTTTGAGAACCTAGGTACAGCCATGGTTGATTTATCACCGACACAAAGTTTTCCCATACAAACTTCCAGTGACCTTGACCCTGGGGCCTCAGAACCAAAAGTTCTCGCCCTTGACCCAAAGAGTATTGATACATAAAATTTGGTGATCTTAGGCAAAGTTGGTTGTTGGACAAGGTTTTTCCTCATGATTTTTCTTTTGACTTTAACCTTTAACCCAGGGACCTAAAACCAAAGGGGCATATGCTAGACATTAAGGCTACCCTTAAATAAGATTTTGAAACCTACAATGTAGGTACAATTATTATTGAGTTACTGTCCGGAAAATGTTTCAATATGAATTAAGTCCCTGTGACCTTGACTTTTGTCCCTGGGGTTTCCAAATCAAAAGAGAACATCAAATACCAAAGAGCTATCAACACATTACATCTTGACAAATGGGCTGATCCACATAAAATTTGGTTAACCTAGGTACAATCATTGTTTAGTTATTGTCCGGACAAGGATTGTCCATATGATGCCCCTGTGACCTAGATCTTTGACCCAGTTTTGACCCAAAACCAATTGGGAACATCCTTGACACATGGGCTACCCTCACATGAAATTTGGTGAACTAAATTCATTTTACTTACTAAATGTAGATTTATTTCCATGGTTTGCCATTTTGACTTTATTAACATATTGATTGAACATTTGAAGTCTCTGCTTGGTAATTTGATATCTTCTGGATGATGGTTTAAACTTGACCCAGGGGCCCCAAAATCAATAGGGAACATCCTTGACACATGGGCTACTCTCACATGAAATTTGGTGAACTTGAGTGCAGTCATTGTTGATTTACTACACGGACAATATTTTTCAATATGATGCCCCTGTGACCTTGACCTTTGACCCAGGGGCCCTAAAACCAAAAGGACATAACCATGACACATGGGCTACTCTCACAAAAAATTTAGTGAACCTAGGTACATTGGTTGTTCAGTTATTGTCTGGACAAGGTTTTTCCATATGATGCCTCTGTGACCTTGACCTTTGGGTCTGGGGCCCCAAAACCTATTGGGAACATCCTTGACACAAGGGCTACATTCACATAAAATTTTATGAACCTAGGTACAGTCCTGGTTGAGTTATTGTCCGAACAAGGTTTTTCAATATGATGCCTCTGTGACCTTGACCTTTGACCCAGGAGCCCCAAAACCAAAAGGGCATATCCTTGACACAAGGGCTACCCTCACATAGAATTTGATGAACCTAGGTACATTGGTGGTTCAGTTATTGCCTGGACAAAAGTTTCACTGTTTGCCATTTTGACTTTATAAACATATTGATAGAACATATGAAGTCACTGCTTGGTAATTTGATATCTTCTGGTTGAAGGTTTATACTTGACCCTGTTTCCCAATAACTGATAAGGCACATCCTTGACACATGGGCTACTCTCACATGAAATTTGGTGAACTTAGGTACAGTCATTGTTGAGTAATTACCCAGACAAGGTTTTTCAATATGATGCCCCTGTGACCTTGACCTTTGACCAAGGCGCCCCAAAACCAATAGGACATAACCTTGACACATGGGCTACTTTCACATAAAATTTAGTGAACCTAGGTACATTGGTTGTTCAGTTATTGTCTGGACAAGGTTTTTCAATATGATGCCTCTGTGACCTTGACCTTTGGGTCTTGGGCCCAAAAACCTATTGGGAACATCCTTGACAAAAGGGCTACCTTCACATTAGATTTTGTGAACCTAGGTACAGTAGTTGATGAGTTATTGTCCAAACAAGGATTTTCAATATGATGCCCCTGTGACCTTGACCTTTGACACAGGAGCCCCAAAACCAATAGGGCATAACCTTTACCCAAGGGCTACCCTCAAATAAAATTTGGAGAACCTAGGTACATTGGTGGTTCAGTTATTGTCTGGACAAGTGTTTCATTGTTTGCCGTTTTGACTTTATAAACATATTGATAGAACATTTGAAGTCACAGCTTGGTAATTTGATATCTTCTGGTTTAAGATTTAAACTTAACCCTGTTTTCCCAAAACTAATAAGGTACATCATTGACACATGGGCTACTCTCACATGAAATTTGGTGAACTTTGGTACAATCATTGTTGAGTAATTATCCGGACAATGTTTTTCAATATGATGCCCCTGTGACCTTGACCTTTGGTGCCCCAAAACCAATAGGGCATAACCTTGACACATGGGCTACTTTCACGCCAAATTTAGTGAACCTAGGTACATTGGTTGTTCAGTTATTGTCTGGATTAGGTTTTTCCATATGATGCCTCTGTGACCTTGACCTTTCGGTTTGGGGCCCCAAAACCTATTGGGAACATCCTGGACAAAAGGGCTACATTCACATAAAACTTTGTGAACCTAGGTACAGTCGTTGATGAGTTATTGTCCAAACAAGGATTTTCAATATGATGCCCCTGTGACCTTGACCTTTGACCCAGGAGCCCCAAAACCAATAGGGCATAACCTTTACCCAAGGGCTACCCTCACATAAAATTTGGAGAACCTAGGTACATTGGTGGTTCAGTTATTGTCTGGACAAGTGTTCTATTGTTTGCAGTTTTGACTTTATAAACATATTGATAGAACATTTGAAGTCACAGCTTGGAAATTTGATATCTTCTGGTTTTAGATTTAAACTTAACCCTGGTTTCCCAAAACTGATAAGGTACATCCTTGACACATGGGCTACTCTCACATGAAATTTGGTGAACCTAGGTACAGTCATTGTTGAGTTATTACCCAGACAATGTTTTTCAACATGATGCCACTGTGACCTTGAACTTTGACCCAGGGGCCCCAAAATCAATAGGGCATATTCTTGACACATGGGGTACTCTTACATAAAATTTGGTGAACCTAGGTACATTGGTGTTTCAGTTATTGTCTGGACAAAGTTTTTCCATATAATGCCCCTGTGACCTTGACCTTTGAACCTAGGGCCCCATAAACCTATAGGGCACATCTTTGACACATGGGCTACTCTTACATAAAATTTGGTGAACCTAGGTAAAGGCGTTGTTGAGTTATAGTCCGGACAAGGTTTTTCAATTTGATGTCCCAGTGACCTTGACCTTTGACCCAGGGGCCCAAAAACCAATTGGGAACATCCTTGACACATTGGCTTCTCTCACATAAAATTTGGTGAACCTAGGTAGATTGATTGTTAAGTTTTTGTCAGGACAAGTTTTTTCCCCATATGATGCCACTGTGACCTTGACCTTTCATGCAGGGGCCCCAAAACCAATAGGGAACATCTTTGACACATGGGCTACTCTTACATTAAATTTGGTGAACTTAGGTACATTGGTGATTCAGTTATTGTCCGGACAACTTTTACCTATTTTAAGTCCCAGTGACCTTGACCTTTAACCCTGGGGTCTCAAAATCAATAGGGAACCTCCTTTACCCAAGGGCTATCCACACATAAAATTTTAGGAACCTAGGTATATCCTTTCTTGAGTTATCATCCGGACAAGCAATTGTCCACGGACGGACAGACGGACAACATAATAATATAATACGACCGTTTTTTCAAAACTGGCGTATAAAAACGACAATAACAGCAACATACTATTGTATATTATTGGGGATAAAAATACGTTTAATTTAAATACCAGGGCTGTAACGATATACCGATATATTGATATATGCAGCTTCGGCAATAGGTACTGCGGTACGAAAAAAATATATCGGTATTTTGCAATATGTTTTATAAAAAAAAATTCCCCCCTTCTCCATATGAGAATAGCGAAATGTCAGTTTTCTATGGTTCAATCGATAAAAGCTTTTAAAGATCAAACTTCCCATACAAAATCCTATAACATATATACTTCAATACTGAAGAATTGAATAAGTTTTAAAACAAACGTTTTATGTAGCCGTGTCTTTGGTTTGCAAATCAATATATCGTGGTATGTATTGCGATACAGTTCCAGCGCAAAGCAAAATACCGCGATACACGTCTGGCAAATCGTGACAGCCCTGTTAACGACAAGAATAGACTTCTAATTCTTTCTGTTCGGAATGAATTATCATGTGTCTTCTTAAAAGTCATATATATTAAAACTCATTTTTCTTGATACATTTCCTTCATGATTAGGTCAAGACATTCAAAGTTCACATTTGTTTAGCTTATTTCTTGCATGTATTCTCGTGTGTCTTTTCAAATTAGAATTAAGACTAAATTTAGACAAACAAATATCACATTGATACAGTTCCTCTCATGTATGTATTCTCATGTGACAAGTTAAATTTCTTTTCTCCGCAAACTCAGACATACAAACATCACATTTGAAAGGCTTCACTCTTGAATGTATTCTCATATGTCTTTTCAAATTATTTTTTCGACTAAATTTTGACATACAAATATCACATTGATAAGGTTTCTCTCCTGTATGAATTCTCATGTGACAAGTTAAATCACTTTTCACCACGAACTCTGAAATACATACATCACATTTATAAGGCTTTTCTCCTGTATGTATTCTCATGTGAATAGTAAAAGATTCCTTTCGGTTAAACTCAAACATACAAATATTACATTTAAAAGGTTTTTCTCCGGAATGTATTCTCATATGCCGACTCAAATTTCCTTTATTTGCGAACTTTGACATACACACATCACATTTATAAGGTCTCTCTTTTGTGTGTGTTCTCATGTGACGATTAAGAAGACTTTTGGCTGTAAACTTAGACATACAAACATCACATTTATGAGGCTTCTCTCCTGTATGTATTCTCATATGACAATTCAAATTACTTTTAAATGTAAACTCAGACATACATACATTACAGTTATAAGGCTTCTCTCCAGTATGAATTCTCATATGACAAATCAAATTTCCCCTGTGAGAAAACTCTGACATACATACATCACATTTATGAAGTTTTTCTCCATGTATTTTCATGTGACTACTTAAAGATACCTTAGTGTAAAACTCAGACATACACACATCACATTTGTATGGCTTTTCTCCTGTATGTTTTTTATGTGTTTCCATGTGACGACTTAAATACCTTTTTTGTGCAAAATCAGACATACAGACATCACATTTATAAGGCTTCTCCCCCGAGTGTATTCTCATGTGTAGACTTAAATCTCCCTTTCTTGTAAACTCAGACATACATATTCCACATATGAAAGGTTTCTCTCTTTTTGGTACTCTATCTTCCATCTCAAATAATTTCAAATAAGTCCATATAATAGTCAACTGTTTCAAAGCAATGGCCCTATAGGTAAAAGACCGTTGTTCAAAGTTATCAATTATTATTTTAAAATATCACAAATTATATTAAAAATCCTTTTAGAATTTTACATCAGCAAGTTCTACAAGAAATAACTAGTTACAAATATTTACTCGCTACATTGAAATGTTTATAGTACCTTTTTGTAAAATCCTTCATGACACGTATTTGTAATTCTAAATATACAAAAGCAAAACATAATTCGGGCTGGTTGATATACTTTTTAACTACATCAAATAAGAGTTTTTCAAAATAAAATAATAATAAGGAACTCAGGGTCAGGTCAATGTTATTTGTAGAGTTTTTCATTGATTTGAGGCATAAAAACAAAACAATCGACACTTTTTGTTGCAGGATCGCGAAAACCGACGACACAACAAACAGCACATTTTCTGACCAATAACTTATCTGAGTCACGGATAATTCCAACCTAAAGACATCTGGAGACAATAAATTAAACAATGTCCAATTATACAAAACATAAACGAGAATCCAAAATATTTACTTCTAAATTCAAGGAAAACAAAGAAATCCTTTACATACACGGCGACACGTAATAATTACAATAACGTGAAAAACGCGTGTTTTCTATTTACCAACCGAGTTCTCGTTCGTGATTTTGACAAAAAGTTTTCTCAAGTTCGACCGAGAAACGTTTAGTACAACTGTAATGAAAAAATACATGATTTATATTTGAGTCAAGTATCTCATATGCTGCGTGTTCTTCTATCCTTTTTTTCGACAAAGTGAGGAACTGCATAAAATAGATTTATTCAATGAATAAAAAAATACAACCTTTGGAGGGACATAAAATATTTAGGCCTCTGCAAACATTGAGAACATGGTAGATTACCAGGTACCATACTATTTATACATGATAAAGACTGAGGTTTAAAAAAGATGCACATTATTATGGGTGCAGTAAGAAAACACGCGTCATTATATTAATAATATAGACAGATAGTAAGATATTTTTATTCATATCTTCATTTCTTATTATAGAAATTAATTAATCTCTTTATCACAGACAAACCAGAAGAAAAAGAGTATATTAACAATATATTCCATATGCACCAAATCATGGACACTTTATCTATACTTCATGTATATGAGTGAACATATGGGAAAGTGAAGTGTGTTGCCATATGATCATAAACGCATTAGTTACAGCAACAACGTGTGTGAAAATCATAAAAAGAAACTTTCAGTTTTGCTAGATATTTTCACCGTGGCACCAAAAGGATTAGAAATAAAATGAGTATGCCATGTACACTGAACTTAGTGCTATAACACTGTAAATTTTTATAATCTCTAACATACTGACATAACATGTATAAGATTTTTTAAATGTACGTATTCTCATGTGACACTTTAAATTTTCAATTAGCTTGAACTCTGACATACAAACCTCACATTTATAAGTTTTCTATCCTGTATGCATTCTGAAGTGTTTTATTAATGATCCTTTATCGGAAAACTCAGCTTTGCAAACATCACATTCAAAAGGCTTCTCATTTGTATGTATTCTCATGTGACGTATTAAATTTCCTCTGAGTGAAAATTTAGACTCACAAACATCACAATTATAAGACTTCTCTCGTGTATGAATTCTGAAGTGTTTTATTAATGACCCTTTATCGGAAAACTCAGCTAAACAAACATCACATTTAAAAGGCTTCTAAGCTGTATGTATTCTCATGTGACTTATCAAATGTCATTTTTCAATAAATTCAGTCTTACAGACACGTTATTTGTAACGATTATCTCTTGTATGTATTTTCATGTGGCAAATTAAATCATTTTTCACCGCAAACCCCGCTGTACAAGAATCACATTTAAAAGGTCTCTCTTCTAAATGTATTCTCATGTGACTTTTCAAATTCAGGTAATTTAGTGGTCCTTGGAAATATTTTAATGATGTAAAGAAATCAAAAGGTTCACTTCCTTCTTATTAATAAAACAAAAATTTGAAAAATAATTAAAGACTATTTCTAAAATGTTACTTTAAAGGGCTATACAGGCATACGTGTATATGACTGTGCCAAAAGTATAGAACCCAGTTTAATCTTTAAAACAGTATTAAGAACGTAATAAATACATTACGAATTACATTTGTCACTTATAACATTCAACTGAACGAATTAAAACATGTAGCATACACACTGTTGAGAACGAAAGTAGGATACTGAGGGAATCACGAAGCTATTTATAAATTTGTTAAATATCGTTCTTGCTGAAATTAAACATTTTTATTGGTCGCATCTTGTCGCTCAACATTCTTAGGCGGTTAGGATATCTTTTTAATAGAATTATACTAATGTCTCACAATAACACGCTCTAGAATATTTTAACACTAATTCATTTTAGCTAACCTGACCCACGTGGGTCTAGTTAGAAAGCATCCCAAATATTACGAGAAAATAAAGACATATTTTGCCAAGTTATAAAACAGTGTGTCTGTTGCAATCACTGTTATAAAAAATATAATTCAAAATCAGAAAATATGAAATTGAGCTTTTGCCTTGCAATTCCTTTAATCTTTATAAGCCATGTATAATACGTATTAAATATTTATATGAAATTTTAAATTATATGTATTTCAGAAAATTTAGTATTAATATACAATGTATTTTGTAACATATCCCGAAGACCGTATTATCAAACATCTTACGACAAATAAGTCGTAAATTCTTCTATATGGTATTATTTTATTATCGTACGATTTTTAAAAATATGCTGCCCAGGCCTCTTAGCAATTAGGCATGAAAATAGATGGTTTTACTATGGTTCTGTTTCAAATCAAAGGTTATTCAGTAAGCACTACTATTTAATGAATAAAAGAGAAAAACATATCTAAATTACCAAAACACTACAAAAATTAATCAAAGAACTGAACATACAAGTCACTAAAAATTAAGCACAATAATAAAACCTTATATTCAATATTGAAGATGTTACGTTTAGATGCCTTAACTATAATAGTCACCTAACTAACATATCTCCTGTTTAAAAAAACATTTAGTTATAAATATGTAAATCGACTGAGATTCATAGTACAGGATTATCTAACTTTGAACCGAACTAGTTGATGAAGTACCTCCCTTCAATCATATTATATGAAATGATTAAATATTCTATCTTTGATTACAAACAAAATATCTTTGGTTGCATTATTTATTAAAAACATTACTATTTATGAATGATTTTCCATCATGTAAAGTACTATGATAAAAACTTAAATGAATAATGTTAGTTACGCATTGTCATATATCATTATAATTTTCAATTGATAGATAACTCTACTTTTCACTACAGTCACGCATAAATCTTTCGCCTTTTACTAAAGACTTCCGTGCAGTGCAACAATTAATGAGTCTAATGACTTATTTCTTAAACCCATCGAAAGGTGGGTACTCAAAACAGTACACTAAGCTTAAAAGGCATCTATTTAAATAGTACACCAATTTATTACTTCATTACAATTCATCACCAATCTTGCAATGCATCGTAGATAACGATTGGAGCGGAACATAGTTGATAATTACGGTATAGATAGATAGCGAAAACAACTTGTTTTCGCGAAAACAACTTTTTTTCACGAAAACAACCTGTTAAATTAATATAATACATTATTTCAAACAAAACTTAATATTTTATGAATGCATGTTATAAAATACGTTAAATGAGCAAGTTTGGGTACAAAATTCCGAAAAATATTGACTTTGTAGCCGAATTTCTTGTTTTAGTGGATCACAATGGGAAGACGATTGAATTGCTACCTTGAAGTTCTTTACGAAAACAACCTATAAGATGTTTATTTATTCATGTTTAGCATGGTAAAAATCTTTTCCGTAATAAATATATTAAGTGGATGCGTTTTTTCTAATTAACTTACTAGCAATAAATGAAAATCATGATGATATTAAATTACTGTTTTCCTTCACGAAAACAACTATTATAGCTAACTGTTTAGCTTACGTACGAAACAACTTAACAATCTGTGAAATTGAAATAATCTGTGTTTTAATTTTGTTTTTTAATCTTACATCATTTCTTAAGACAAAGTTTAATTGGTGAGTAAATATAATAATGGGAAAATGATGATTTCATCCATCATAACAAAACAACTATTTCTACGAAAACAACCATCAGTCAGTCTCACGAAAACAACTTTTACACGAAAACAACCATCAGTCAATCTCACAAAAACAACTTTTCCTACTAAAGTAACAATCAGTCAGTCTCATGAAAACAACTTTTCCTACGAAAACAACTTTTATACGAAAACAACCATCAGTCAATCTCACGAAAACAACTTTTATATGAAAACAACAATCAGTCAATCTCACGAAAACAACTTTTATATGAAAACAACCATCAGTCAATTTCACGAAAACAACTTTTATATGAAAACAACTTTTATATGAAAACAACGATCAGTCAATCTCACGAAAACAACTTTTCCTACTAAAGCAACAATCAGTCAATCTCACGAAAACAACTTTTATACGAAAGCAACAATCAGTCAGTCTCACAAAAACAACTTTTTCTACGAAAACAACGATCAGTCAGTCTACGAAAACAACTTTTATACGAAAACAACAATCAGTCAATCTCACGAAAACAACTTTTATACGAAAGCAACAATCAGTCAGTCTCATGAAAACAACTTTTCCTACGAAAACAACAATCTGCCAGTCTCCTGAAAACAACTATTTCTATGAAAACAACTTTCTCTACGAAAACAAGAAAACAACAATCAGTCAATCGCACGAAAATAACTTATACGAAAACAACAACCATTCAATCTCACGAAAACAACTTTTATACGAAAACAACAATCAGTCAATCTCACGAAAACAACTTTTATACGAAAGTAACAATCAGTCAGTCTCACGAAAACAACTTTTATACGAAAACAACTATCAGTCAGTCTACGGAAACAACTTTTATACGAAAACAACAATCAGTCAATCTCACGAAAACAACTTTTATACAAAAGCAACAATCAGTCAGTCTCACGAAAACAACTTTTATACGAAAACAACGATCAGTCAGTCTACGGAAACAACTTTTATACGAAAACAACAATCAGTCAATCTCACGAAAACAACTTTTATACGAAAACAACAATCAGTCAATCTCACGAAAACAACTTTTCCTACGAAAACAACAATCTGCCAATCTCACGAAAACAACTTTTATACGAAAACAACAGTCAGTCAGTCTTAAGAAAACAACTTTTCCGACGAAAACAACAATCTGTCAACCTCACGAAAACAACTTTTATATAAAACAACTTTTATATGAAAACAACAATCCATCTATCTCACGAAAACAGCTTTTCCTATTAACTTTTTCTACGAAAACAACGATCAGTCAGTCTACGAAAACAACTTTTATACGAAAACAACAATCAGTCAGTCTCATGAAAACAACTTTTCCTACGAAAACAACAATCTGCCAGTCTCCCGAAAACAACTATTTCTATGAAAACAACTTTTCCTACGAAAACAACTTTTTTACGAAAACAACAATCAGTCAATCTCACGAAAACAACTTTTATACGAAAGCAACAATCAGTCAGTCTCATGAAAACAACTTTTCCTACGAAAACAACAATCTGCCAGTCTCCTGAAAACAACTATTTATATGAAAACAACTTTTCCTACGAAAACAACTTTTTCTACGAAAACAACAATCAGTCAATCGCACGAAAATAACTTATACGAAAACAACTTTTATATGAAAACAACAACCATTCAATCTCACGAAAACAACTTTTATACGAAAACAACAATCAGTCAATCTCACGAAAACAACTTTTATACGAAAGCAACAATCAGTCAGTCTCACGAAAACAACTTTTATACGAAAACAACTATCAGTCAGTCTACGGAAACAACTTTTATACGAAAACAACAATCAGTCAATCTCACGAAAACAACTTTTATACAAAAGCAACAATCAGTCAGTCTCACGAAAACAACTTTTATACGAAAACAAAGATCAGTCAGTCTACGGAAACAACTTTTATACGAAAACAACAATCAGTCAATCTCACGAAAACAACTTTTATACGAAAGCAACAATCAGTCAATCTCGCGAAAACAACTTTTCCTACGAAAACAACAATCTGCCAATCTCACGAAAACAACTTTTATACGAAAACAACAATCAGTCAGTCTCAAGAAAACAACTTTTCCGACGAAAACAACAATCTCTCAACCTCACGAAAACAACTTTTATATGAAAACAACAATCCATCAATTTCACGAAAACAGCTTTTCCTACTAAAGCAACGATCAGTCAATCTCACGAAAACAACTTTTATACGAAAGCAACAATCAGTCAGTCATAGCATTTAGATCGAGTTCCCGTTGTGATCCGCTAAAACAAATAAATCGGCTATAAAATCATTATTTTTTGGAATTTTGTACCAAACTTGCTCATTTAATGTATTTTATAATATGCATTCATAAAATATAAAGTTTTGTTTGAAATAACGTATAATTTTAATTAAACAGGTTGTTTTCGTGAAAAAAAGTTGTTTTCGCGAAAACAAGTTGTTTTCGCTATCTATCTATACCCGATAATTACGTACGAGTTCGACTAGTTGTTTCAGTGCACCATCCGTCTAGGGGGAAAGGTTCAGTGGATAGTGATTATACTCAAAATGAGTTTAGTTATCAGGTCTGTTTAAAAAAAAAAACGTTTGACACTGATGTATCAGAGGTTATATGTTCATGCAAGATAATATTGCTTTGGATAAACTCTGCCATACAAAAATAACAGTTACTAAATGTACGTATTCTTATGTGACATTTTTAATTTCACATTTGCGTGAACTCTGACGTACGAAACTCACGTTTATAAGACTACTGATGTGTATGTATTCTCATGTGTCTTTTTAATGATTCTTTATGAGTAAACTCAGACATACAAATATCACATTTATGAGGCTTCTCTCCAGTATGTATTCTCATGTGAATTTTCAAAGTCCCCTGGTGGGTAAACTCAGACATACAAATATCACATTTAAACGGCTTCTCTCCTGTATGTATTCTCATGTGACTTTTCAAAACCCCTTTGTGAGTAAACTTTGACACACAAATATCACATTTATGAGGCTTCTCTCCAGTATGTATTCTCATGTGAATTTTCAAAGTCCCCTTACGAGTAAACTCAGACATACAAATATCACATTTAAATGGCTTCTCACCTGTATGTATTCTCATGTGATTTTTCAAATGCTCTTTTTGAGTAAACTTTGACATACAAATATCACATTTATGAGGCTGCTCTCCTGTATGCTTTCTCATGTGAATTTTCAAACTTCCCTTATGAGTAAACTTTGACATACAAATAGCACATTTAAACGGCTGCTCTTTAGTATGTATTCTCATGTGATTTTTCAAATTCACTTTTTGAGTAAACTTTGACATACAAATATCACATTTAAAAGGCTTCTCGCCTGTATGTATTCTCATGTGACTTTTCAGACTTCCTTCTCTATTAAACTTATGCATACAAACATCACATTGAAAAGGCTTCTCGCCTGTATGTGTTCTCATGTGATTTTTCAAACTCACTTTTTGATTAAACTTTGACTTACAAATATCACATATAAATGGCTTCTCTCCTGTATGTATTCTCATGTGACGATATAAATCACTTTTATTTCTAAACTCCGACATACATATTCCACATACATACGGCTTCTTTTCATTCGGTACACTGACATTCATCTTTAGATAATTTTCTGATAAAATCCTATTTACTACAACTGTCACAAAAGATTTCTGCTTTTTGTTTAACAGAAGCTATACAAACATTCTGTCGCTTCAAAAGTATCAGTTCTTCAATTGTATTGACTGTTTTGTTGTATTTTACAAACAATGAATCAAATTGTTCTACGTATTCAGTCACAGTTCAATGAAAGTTTATAGAACAGAACAGAACATTTTCTTTATTATAATGAATATATTAAACATTTATATATCGTAACAACATGTGTGATAATGGTTAACAGAATATAATTATTGATATGGATTACGGGGAATTACAATGTATAATTTTCTAAGTTCGAAAACGATAAGATAAACAATGTAATTAATGAATCGAAGTATAGTTTTAACTTTAAACTTTATGAAAATATCGGATGGGAAATTACGTTTTGTACAAAATTACTAAGGTTAATAAGCGTGGCTTCTTCTTTAACATTCACAAAAGCTTTAAAGTTTCTCAAACTAGGATAGTTATAAAAATAAAATATATTAAATTACAAATTTTTACTTGGGTTGTATAATTAAGTGTATTCCATCGTTCACTAATAAATACCACTAAGTGCAATAATATTCAACTATTACAAAGTTTACTCATTTTACATTGTTTCACAATATTAAAATCATAATTTTAACAAATCACTTTTTATAGTCAAATAATTTTCTAGATTTCTATATCCGAGCAAATTGTGCAATTAACGTCAAATTAAAAGTTTTTACTCACTGCGTCCGAAATTTTATATTATCGGCGTGTAAATCCGATACTTGCAAGTATCTCATATTATGTTAAGAATTATCAATATTTATAAGCATTATTTAGTTTTGTGGGCGGTTCGAATATAATTGTCCAATGATATCAAATAAGGATTCAAGAAAAAATACTAATTAAGTAATCAGTGTCAGTTTAAAGTCATATAGATACGATCATTAATTTATGTAATAAAATTATACTAATTATATCCTAATTAGTGTCAGTCAGGAAATAACCAAAATATTCATAATGAATGTTTAATTGACGTGATAATTAAATTACATATGAAGTTTTCTATAGAAATATTGTTAATGGTGTCACAAAATTAAGGGATCAACTTCCGTCTTATTCATAAACAAGCATAACAGAGCAGAAAAATAACTTTATTTAACTTGCACAACATTTATAGTCTGATTTTATTCGGTGAGCCGTGACAGGTTGGTTGAGTCTAATCATAACCATGACGATAGGTATAACCAGTAAATACTACACTAAAATCAATACAAACTATAATATTTCAAGTAAATATGCACAATATAATTCAAAATCATTGTTCAAAATGGCGCAGTCGGTAAAGAGTCAGAAACATATGTCCAATGCATAAATTTCACTGCAGTGGTTCGAACCTCACCGCCTCCACATTTTGTAATCTATCATTAAATTCATGTATAGTGTTCCGTATCATGTAATGATTTTTGTGCTATAATTTGATTTTGTTTAATTTTTATTTGTTTTTGGTTCTTTATTTTTTATATCCAGCAATTTACATTGTACCGAATAATAATACATTTATATTATACATTCGGCTTCAAATGCAGTGGCTGAATAGAAATCAAACTAGGATACAATCGAACGAATGTGCCAAAGTTACATGCATCCCATTTCACTTCTCTTTCTTATAAAATGTATGTGCATAGAATCATTTTTATAAGACGCGATCGAGACAGTTAAGTGTATGACATCAAAGTATTAACTAAGCACAAACTCGGGCAAATATGCATATTCTATTTTACATACATTTGGCTTCGTGCTGCACAGAGATTTCGAGTTGTACGTTCCATGTTTGCAAAAAATAAAAAATAGAAATAATGAAAAAAAGAATAAAGGATACTAAGCAGGATTCGAACCCGGAGTAGCAAAAGCAATGTCTATCAGTCCAAATGTCTTACCGCCACGACTATTGAGTCACTTATAATTATGATTAAGGCAGTAATCACTTGGTTGGTTAATAAGATGTGTTACCTTTGTGTAGGAATATTCCAAAAATCTATAAATACAAAAGTGCAGTCACGGCTCACCGGATAAAATCGGACTATACATCGTTACAACAAATACATACATTCAGATTCTTATACTATTCAAACAAATGAAACAAATACAAACAAATGACAAAATTATACATTTCAACAGCAACATACTATATTATTGAGGAAAAAGTACATTAACTACCAGGGCTGTCACGATATACCGATATATTGCAATATGCAGCTTCGGCAATACGTACCGCGGTACGAATTTAACGTAGACGCCCGGCAAACTCAGTTGATAGCACACAAGTCTACTGATCGAGGGGTCGTGGGTTCGATTCCCGGGCAGGGCAAACTTTCGTAATGTTTGGTCATAAAATTATTTCTACGGACATTCTTCCTCCTACCAATGATTTTTGATTATGTAGGACAGTTGTCAGTCACTGACGAAAGTATGTGCTTAGTAGATGGTTAACAGCTAAATCCAGAGATTTAGCCTTTCCAGGAGGAGTGAGTAGGTTGACTGATCGCCGTTATATGACTTATAAAATGAGTTGCTACGGCGTTGAACCCAACAAAACAAACTAACAAACGAACGAAATTAACTTACCGGTATTTTGCGATATTTTTTTTATTTTCATTGAAAAATTATTCCCTTCCCCATATGAGAGTAGCGAAATGTCAGTTTGCCATGGTTTATTCGATTAAGCTTATTAAGATAAAAGAATTTTACCGATCTGGAGTCGTTCTGAATGTTCTCATAACTAAAATTACCCACTTTTCCTCTAGTCTGCTACAGGCACTTTCCCTACAAAATCCTATGACATTCTTCAATACTGACCAGTTGAATAAGTTTTTAAGACAAAAGTTTTATGTAACCGTGTTTTTGGTTTGCAAAGCAATATATTGAGGTACGTTCTAGCGCATCGCAATATACCACAATACACGTCTGGCGTATTGTGACAGCCCTATTAACGACAATAATCGACTTATTATTGTTTCTGTTCTGAATGTTTTCTCATGTTTCTTGTTAAATTTCCTTCAGGCTTATGTCAAGACATTCAAAAATCACATTTATATGGCTTCTCTCCGGTATGTATTCTCATGTGTACTTTCAAATATTATTTTTGCGCGAACTAAGACATGCGAAATTGTCTACACTCTTATTACAATACATATTATGTCTAGCAGCTATGTACAACATCATATTGATTGTCTACTTTAATCTTAACACAAAACATTTGTCTAGCAACAATGTACAATATCATATCATGTCTGTCTACTTTATCACAGCATAATATTTTGGCTAATCACACTGCACAAAACCATATCTTTAGAGTGGACATACTGACAACATTCAAACCTGTCTTATATCGCTGTACTGCACATCATAACACCTTGAGTGTCTATATTAAAACAACATAATAACTTGTATAACAACACTTTTCAGCAGTGCTCTTCAAGTGTCTACATAATAACAACACTAAAACTAGTCTGATATCACTGTACAACATCATAATTTAAGTGTGTACATAATAACATCATTTTATTATTTCAACAATTTCCGGCCCTGGTTTAGTCACTATACAGCTACAGACTTCAACAAGGTACTAAATTTAAGTGTAGAGAATAGTCAAGCTCATAGTTACCAATTATCGGCAATAAAACAGGTGAACGTGTACGATTTTTATTTAATCTGCCCAATCGTTGGATACGGAGTCTTGGCCTTTGTGACCTTAAATTCACATATTATGCAATACAAGTCGCCAAAAGATATCAAATAAAAATGCGCGTGGATGACTAATCAAAGGATAGCAAAATTCTGCAATAGAATACATGTACATGTACGTTTTCGTGGGCAAATCTTTGGACAAATCTGTCTTACTGTTGTACGCTCAAATCTGCTTAGTTGTTGTCGTAGAAGTTTGACGATATCCGGGCACGATTTCGTCTATAATGCAGCAATAGACTTCAAATAGGAACCAAATATTGTGAAAAACTGAGAACGTTCACTTTCCAAAAAGTGTGTAGATTTCAAAAATCGGGATAAGAATTTGTACACCGTTCTGCATTAATTTGAAAATAAACATTATAACTCAGCAATTGGTGAAACCTTTTAGACGTGAAAACCCTAAATTCAGTGATAAAATGTACAATCTTTACGACTGACGTGATATTTGGATGATCGGAACAAAATGATTGTAGGCAACAACATTTCAGAAACATTTTGGTATAATTATCTTTGTCCTCGGACATTCAATATCTCAAATAATTATGTGGGTTTAATGTACATACTTGCATGCCTGTTTTTAGCGCGAAACATTGTGACGTCCATGACGTCGTGAAAAAAACGACAACGTCGCTGAGGTTACCAGGAAAACAAACAAGAAGCATGAAGGTATCTGCCTGCCAACTTTTATCATAATCGGCGAACAAAATATTTTTTTCGTTTTCTTCTCCGAGTAAGGTACCGACCCACCTGAAGTTCTACATAGGTTTACGAATACTTGCGATATAAAATGACTTCTTTTACATGTAATGTTGCTCATCATGTTATTCCCGAAAGCCTTGTCCTAAATAAAACATTTATTTACACATCAGCGAAATTAACTGACCTTCCTCATATACAGTGTAGGTATCATGATATTCGGTCAAGTCTTGCTCTTAAATATAACATATTTATACCAAGACTGGCGATATAAAATGACGTCTCCCACATGTAATGTTGCAAATCATGATATTCTCTCAAATATTGCTTTTTAATATAACAATTCTATACCAAAACTAGCGAGATAATTTAGGGACTTTAGTCAGTTATCTTTCCCTGATAAAATCTGAAGCGATCCAATTGGTAAGTAGGTCCTTACAGTTGGAATCCTCGGATCTTATCACTGAATTCCTATGTAAGGATAACAAAATATTTCATCTTATAACTTTCTTGTAAATGAAGATATTAACAGAAGTGATGAAATTTAGATAGTTGTTTACCTTAAAAATACTTAGCTTGAATTTCAAACAAATTTTAAAAATGATTTACAAAAAAGTTATTAAAGATTAATTTTGGCAAATTGACATTGAAAAGTAAGGGTAAAATCCGAGTAATCCAACTAATTGGACCTAGGGGAAATAACTGACTAAAGTCTCTTATTGACTTATCTAACATGGAATATTGCTTATCATGGTATTACCTCAAGGCTTGCTCTTAAATATAACATATTTATGCCTATACTAAGTATGTAACATGATGTTTCGCATGTAATGTTGCTAAAACTGATATTTACTTAGGTATTGCTCTTTAAAATAACATATCTAAACCAATACTAGCGATATAAAACTACTTCTTATGATATTCTCTCAAGTCTTGCTCTTAAATATAACGTATCAATTTCAATAAAAGCGATATAAAATGATGTCTCCCACATGTACTATTGCTAATGATGATGTTCGCTCTAGTCTTGTTCTTAAATATAGCATAATTACACTACTATAAGCGATATAAATTAACGTTTCTCGCATGTAGTTGTCAGTTACTGACAGAAAGGCGTGCCTAGTATCTGTTGAGCCTATCCAGAAACGGTGAGCATGTTGTCTGAACGCCGTGATATGACCTACAAAAAGTTTTGCTACGGCGATAAAACACGAAAAATAACAATTTATGAATTTGAGCTATAGGTCGTTAGCGTTAAAGCTGGACCCCTAAAATCATGAAATATCTCAATAACTATCGGATGGAATTAACTCAAACTTTGTATTTGATCATAACTAGCATTTTCCTTCTCAAATCCAAAAATTCAGAATTTTTCTTTTATTACATAACATACTTCCCATAGACATGCAATGCAAATTTCGAAGCCAAAAAGAGACTTTTGTTAATTGGGTATGTGCCATAATCAGAACAGCTACATAACAGAAGATACAAAATAATAGCTAAATATGAGGCCCGGTTAGAAATTTTATTTGATAACAAAGTATAACAGTATATACAAACTCAAATATCATCATCACTGTCGTCTGTATCGTCAAAATCTATACAAATTCTACACGTACGATTTTAAAGACGGGCCTCTGCTAGACCGTCGAGTGTTTATTTAAGCGACAAATTTACAGTAAACGCACGGGACTTTGTATAAATACACTGGAAGTATGACAATGCTATAATCAGAACAGCTTATTTTACCTCCCGCCGGATTGTTTATAAAAAATTCCAAATATTTTGCATTATACCTTATGGAAAACTTTTTTATTTATCTATCAAAAATTCTGAAAATTTAAATCCTAGAAGGAAAAATTGAAATAAGATTGTATTAAAATTTTTAGCAAAATTGCTGTTATAGTTTAAAAGATATTTACGGCAAATAGGGGTCCAGCATTAACGCAAACGACCTATACATAGTATTTTCATAATAGTATATGTTAACTTGTACATCTTGTATGTAGTAACCGATATATAAATAACAAAAATCATTACCTGTGTATTTTGTACGAACAGCAGTTTATGAGACTACCAAAAGATATACATAAAGTATTTTCTTATAGTTTGTTAATTCGACATATAACTGTTTTATTATTACACACAATTATTGAAAATACCGATTGCTTTATTTAAATGCCCACCGACAAAATAATCTATTAAATTGTTACAAGATGCTTATTTCCACGATGTGCCTGTATTCTTTAATCATATGATAAAAATATGTCTCCCCAAATATTGGTTTAAATGAAACCGGCTAAGTTCATAAACGCAATGATTATACGAAAGCGCTAAAATGTAATTTAAGTGAATATCAAAATAATTGAAATTCAACTATGTAATAGTATTGGATATGATTATATAACTCTAAATGGTTTGTCGATCACACATCATAAGGAAATAAGTTTGATCAACGTTACCCTGTAGAAGGATACTAGGTTTAAATGACATGTTTTTCCAAGTTTACCGACAGATACATGTTCGACAATTTCATTACAACGTATTTAATAAGTTTATCGATTAGCTCCAGTTTCACTGTTTATTTTATATTCTGCTAAATATGACATTGCTCAAGGTCGCTTATATATAAATGCGACGATAAACATAAATGTTTTTTAAATAGGAGTGACGCATTACATCAATTTAAAAGATCAATTATTCAAGACATATTTCATCAACATGCAAGCAATGTACTTATGTAATATATATTGACTTTTGAATATATTCGAAAGTCAATATGGGATTATTTTTTCTAAAATATGACTAATCGGGTAAGCATGGCAAATTATTACGCGTTCTTTTTTATCGATTGAGAATAATATACAGACGGACTTCTTACATTCAGACGGATTTCATAATGAAAAAATTATATTCTAAAATGGAAAATAACGTTACATCTAATGAGTATCCATGTTATGCTTAGATGTATACTGAAGGTCAATTTGATTTAAAGGTATTTGTTCGTTATATTTTTACATGATTTTGTTAAAATAATACGTTGTAAGTTCAACTAGTATTCAACGAATGTTAGGTTGAAGGTCAACTGAGAGCAGACACTCTTTATTTGCTCCTCTGTTCATCATTGTTTATATTAAGGCCCCGTAACACCAAAGAAGTTTCCAGAACGATCGAACCCGTCCTAAAATACGCGAAACTGGTTGTGAACGAGCTAGAACGTGCCGTTTAAGTCGAAAAATGTCAGATATACGATCATAGTTCGTTCAGAACAAGTTCCCGATACGTACATTTCGTTTTTATCCCGTTTATAGTCAGTCTGTATCTAGTTCAGATCGGGTAAAAGTTCTCGTTCTCGTCACGAGACACCGTCTCCAACTAGTCCAAACCCGTTATAAGTCAGTTTTAACCCGTTCATAAATCGTTCTAAGTAAAGACCTTGAGCCAGTATATGTCATTGCTCCCCCCAGGGGGAATTTTCAAGGGTATGATTTTCTTAACCCATATGGTGGTAGGCATTCACTGATGAAAGTTTGCAAAGTTCTGTTGGGGCTTTACAGAGTTATGGGACTTTGAAATATCACCCATTCTCATTTTCTGGTCAAATCCATAACAGACCTTGAGCCAGTATATACCCACACGGGGAATTTTCAAGGGTATGATTTTCTTAACCCATATAATTGTAGGCATTCACTGATTAAAGTTTACAAAGATCTGTTGGGGCTTTACAGAGTTATGGGACTTTGAATTATCGCCCATTCTCATTTTCCAGTCAAAATCATCATATCTTTGAGTCAGTATATGATATTGCTCCCCACATGGGGAATTTTCAAGGGTATGATTTTCTTAACCAATTTAGTGGTAGGCATTCACTGATAAAAGTTAACAAAGTTCTGTTGGGACAATACAGAGTTATGGGACATTGAATTATCGCTTATTCTCATTTTCTGGTCAAATCTATAATATACCTTGAGCCAGTATATGACATTGCTCCTCACACGGGGAATTTTCAAGGGTATGGTTTTCTTAACCCAAATGGTGGTAGGCATTCACTGATTAAAGTTTACAAAGTTGTGTTGGGGCTTTACAGAGTTATGGGACTTTGAAATATCGCCCATTCTCATTTTCTGGTCAAATCTATAATAGACCTTGAGCCAGTATATGACATTGCTCCCCCAGGGGGAATTTTCATATGTATGATTTTCTTAACCCATTTAGTAGTAGGCATTCATTAATAACAGTTAATAAAGTTCTATTTAGGCCTTGCAGAGTTATGTGACTTTGAAATATCGCCCATTCTCATTTTCTGTTTAAACCATACGTGCTTTTAAAGCAAGTTTAAGACATTGCACCTTCCTGGGAGTAATTATCTTTGGTATATTTTTTAAACCCACATGAAAGTAACAGTTCACTGATAAAAAGTTTGCAAAGTTCTGTTGGGGCTTTACAGAGTTATGGGACTTTGAAATATCGCTCATTCTCATTTTCCGATAAAAACCATAAGTGCTTTTAAAGCCAGTATATAACATCGCTCCTCCTGGAAGTAAATCTATGGTATGATTATTAAACCCACATGGTAGTTGCAATTCACTTATAAAAGTTTGCAAAGTTTTGTTGGGGCTTTACAGAGTTCTGGGACTTTGAACTTCATGACCCCTATGGCCATTTTCTATGCCAAAAAGTTCTTATTACTGTCCTCCGGTACTTTATTTCGACGCATCTTAATTATGAAGCCATTTTATTTTTGGCAACGATTTGGATTTTGGGTTACCCTGTAACGTCATTCCTGTGCATTTCCGATAGTAAGCAGTACGGTGATTTCTTAACACCAATATGTGAGGAGTCAGGGATTTTGAGGGAATCTTTTCATACCTCTTTTCAACACTGAAAAATGGTGCTTTTTCCTATTACGTTCTTAGTTTAGTTTTGAAAATGTCGTTTTTTCTAAAACAATAAATAAAACAGACAGATTGGCGTCCCTTATTTCTTGCTATTTCAAGAGAGTCACGTGACAGGTAGAGTACTTTCGTTTTGGCAAGATTAAAAATAGAAACAAATCAAATGCATCGTTTCTCTGTTCTCTTATGTCAGCCATATAGGAAATCTCCACTTTACATAATTTTATTTCTTGATTTTAAAGATAACTTTCAGTTATTAATAAAAGTTACACAAGATGGACAAATGAATAAAGTATTTACAGGAAGGGTCATTCGTTAGTCAGACTAAATAAATTTTACACATATTTGAATACAAGCACCTATTTTCTATGGTAACGTATGTTCCTATACGGACCACACTAATAAAACTTTATTTTTTTTGTCTGTATTTGTATGTTTGTCTATGATTTAAGCACTTTATGAAGGCAAAGGGTTGATACTGGAAATACATACCACAAAATGATATATTCAGAACGCCCCTTTGCTCAAATATGACTTAAATTTTAGATCAACTTATGGAAAATTACAGAAATACATTTATAAGCCTTGAAACAATGACTTTCAAACTTGGAAAAATCGAAAGAAACTTAAGTACCATAGCCGTAAACAGTCAAAATCAATGAATACATTTTAAAAGTTTATATACTTAACTCACTGAAAAGTTCATAATTATGAATGTCTAAAGAAAGAAATAGGTAGTAACGTATGTTACAACAACACTGTTTAAACTATCACATCCCAATTTTATCCGTCACACCCAGTACAACAGTTTAAAACATTTAATTGTAGCACAAACTATTTTCTATGTACTATGTCATATCTAAATACTGTTAATTATATCAATAAGGATTGCCTTCAAAATTAAAGGAAATATGTTAAAATTAAGAGTTAAAAAGGTTACGAATTAGTTTCAGAAAAGCATAACAGATCAATTGTGTTCAAAGTTCATGTAGTAATTCACTTTGAAGTAAAAATCAAAACGTTCTCCTAGATATTCCATGAGGTACTGGCACACTTATTTCATATAAAAAGTCATTTGTCACCCAAAATTACATCCTCAAGGGTTTGCCATTAGATAAGAGATCGGCGTTGTTGCATGAACGATGTGTTTGCTTCCTTATCATTATCAATTTGTTGTACCATGCTTATGTACCATGTTCCCTTAAATATTTCTGCAACAAAATCTTCCGCGACGTATTATAATTCATCTACGACAAAAAACAAATTCCGACATAAATTATGCTGTTTGTGTTGTCAGGAATTACAACAACCTGTGGTAATGTGTGTTTATAAAAGTCCAACTACATTATTTCGCTGCTGTTAAATTCAACAGACATTTCGTGTTCCTTTACATTCAAAGACATAATATAAAAGAAACATTCAGAACTTAAACGTTTCAATTTTCCTAATTGGAAACATTGTGAAACAAGCAAACAAACAAGCATCAACTATGATACATTTCATATGAAACATACCTTACCAAACGTAACGTATGTTTCAATTCATAAAACCATGTTTTATTGAATAAGAAGCGAACAAAGGACGCTTTGGTTACATTTGAGATTTGGTTACATCTAGTAAGAATTGAAGTAACAAATGAATTGCAAAAATATCGATTTGAGTATTGCTATGAAGGATTCTATGCTTACATTGCATGCAATGGTTAAACAATCTTCATAGTTTAATTTATCAAAGCCATTGAGACGCACGCAGTTTCATGTTTTTTTTTCAGTCTGGTTGAAGATGTCATATATTTTTCAATGAGATAATAACGACTTTATTCATTGTGGATAACATTTTTGGTGTAAACCAATTTTCAATATGTCATCGTTTAACCCTTCGCCGCATTGTAAGATCGGTATATCATTTTAACGGTAACGTATGTTACATCACGTATGTTACATTTGATACTTTAGACAGCATTATCTCTAGACGATCCTGAGGAATGGCAAAAGTAGTAATCATAAAATGAAGAGTTCATTAGAGAGACTAATTAGTAAACGTGAATTCAACTAAGATATTTAACATTAGTTGAAAAACATGGTCACGTATGTTTCATGTTTAAATGTCTACCCGAAAATTTTGGTAAAATGTGAAATTTAATGAAATGTCATTGAATACTTAATGACAATCGTTTTTATTTCATATATATTCATATCTGATCTTGTGTTTTAAAATATTTTACAATTATGATATATTTTCCAATTTGAAAAACAAATGGATTTTTTTATGGTCATGTATGTTTCAACACTCTTGGCGACAAAGTTTAAGAGCTGTGTGTAAGTTAATATTTCTGAGGAACAAGATAAAAATCTTATTCTTACATACAGCAACATTGTATATCTTAAAAAGCAAGTGCATTATGACTACTTTATGTGGCTATGTTTCATAATCTGCGCGCAAAGGCACAGTAACGTATGTTACATTTTAAGGTACTTATGAGCTCAGTATCAACAGCAATTTCCTTTAAAAAACACAAAAGACACATTTTCTTTTTAATTGACAAACAATATAATGAGAACTTGGTGTTGCAAACATGATTTAATGGTTTTTGCAAAAATAAATCGATAAAAATGGAACAAAAATTGCTATTTACCTATACAATTAAAAGTTGATTTTCTCAGCAATGCCCCACTGGAAACTTGCAAACTTTGTACTGTTGTACTCAGGACAGATAGGGGAATAAGAAAATATGGGTCTTGAAAATTCACCCTGGGGGGGGGGGAGCAAAAGTGTATCTGGCTCACGGCCTAGTACGTTCTCGTCTCGTTCTTAGTGCGTTTTGAACGTAACGACTTCACGTTCTCACCCGATAGCTATAAATAGCCAGGACGTTTCTACCCATTCTCCTTCTCGTTTTGCGCTTCAAGCTGTGAGGACACAATTCGTCAAGCGTCGTTGTGACCATCGTGCCTTTAAAAAAGAGCAAATCCAGACAGACGGCGCGTGTTAAGACAATCGCTTCCAAACGATCCAAAATCACCTGCTCAGATGAAGCTCTCCTCCTCTACCATGTGGTTGTATTCTTGTTCCGCTTCTATCAAAACATTTACAAAGCCAACATTCAAAAAATAGACGACTTCCATGGTCCTAGGCTAAGACCTTGGGCTTAAATAATAACTTGGTGAGAAATGGTCTGTATTTATACCAAACGTTGTCAGATCATAATGTAGACGTTATGGACGTTGTACGAACGGCGTACAAACGCAATAAAAACTTACTAAAATCGAGAAGAACATACAGAGAACCTACTGCGAACTTTAAGAACTGCATGTAAACGTGTTGCAAACTGATTTAGAACTTAATATTTTGTTTTTATGCATTTAGACGGGATAACAATCATATCATCGAGGACTTTAATCAATTAATTGAAGATTCAATTCCTAACTAATCTAATATATTAAAAATGGGAATTTTGTAAAGATTTGTCTTCATTTCTTTGGTTGAGAACAGCATGTAAAATTTAAAACGCATTTTGGCTGTAACAAGTGATATCTTGTTCTTACTCAAGCAGTGAATGGTATACAGGTACATAATTGTAAACCGGGACCCTTTTATCCGATCAATGTGTAGTTAAAATACTAATGAAGGTAGAAAAAGGAGTATTTTTAACAAATCCGTAAAACTTTGCAATTTCAAAAAAAGTCATGAAAAGTTGGTTTCTGATTCGAAATATTGTCTCAGTTTAATAATGGATACGGAAAACTCAGTATCTGTTTTATTTAGCCAGTTGTTTTTTATTTGGAGTTTTATCCGATGATCATTATACTGTTTTATTTTACTACAGTAAAAGTACCTAACTAAACACTATTCACAGTTTTCTTAAACATTACTTATTTTTGGTTAGACAATGAGTCAGAGACGTAGCCTAATACATATGTAAATGAAAAAAGGGGGGAGATGAAATCTAATATAACCATGCGATTATTACAGCTACCATTTACAAGGTTGAGAATCAAACCTATTTCGTATCGTACAAACAGATGACATTTTGAAAATAAATATGATGTCAATAATGATTTACCTCCTATTATCATAGTATGGCATAATTGACAGTAATAACTTAAACCGTATGTTTAACTGTAAACCCCATAGTTCAACAGGCTAAAACTCATAGTTAGAATATAAATCCTGTAGATTAAACTTTTCGAAATTAAAACTGTAGTTCA
Organism: Mactra quadrangularis; assembly: GCA_025267735.1. Lineage (NCBI taxonomy): Eukaryota > Metazoa > Mollusca > Bivalvia > Venerida > Mactridae > Mactra > Mactra quadrangularis. Next base: position 31,081,026 of record CM046311.1, read on the forward strand.
TGACCTTAAACTGTATGTTTAACAGTTAACCACTATAATTAAGACTCTTACACATAATTTCTCTAATCATATAGGTTAAGGTCTTTAACTATAGGTTAAACTTTTAAACCCATAGTTAAGGACCCCGTTTAACTGTTTTCTCTTGAACCAATAAATTCAGACTTTAAACTTTAGGTTTCAACTTTTTTTGTAGAAGTATATCGCTAAAGAATACTACCAATATTACATTCAGTTAAAATATAATGTATCCATTGAATGTGTACTCACTGAGGCGTGTATGCAAACATTAAACATAGGTTACAATCAAAATGTTAACTGCTGAATGATATTTTCTTACATATTTGACATATTTATGCTTTTTTACGTATAGGTGATAAATAATTTCCTAAACTTTTTTAATAATCTTTATTACAGTAAAGTTCCGCTAATAAGACCAGCAAAATCGACGATCTTAATAGTGAGATGGTCTTATTATTGAGTCCATTTTGTTCATAAATTAAACATTTGGGTCTTAATAAATGTCAAAAATCGCATGATTTTGAAATAACAAATGTGGTCTTAATAGCAACTTGAACCATTTATAATTATATTTTTTTCTTATGAAATTTCAAAATCATTTTACATCTTACTCTTAATTGTTATATGTTTGTTTTTCAAGTATATAAATTTACCATGTGTGAATCACAATATTGAGTTTTTTTGATGATTATTTATATAAATTGTATGATATATATTATTCATATTGTGATCGAGGTATAGTTGTTTTTATGGGAGATTTTAACGCTAATGTTGATAGATGTAATATCTCTAGACGTGATAGATCTTTTGTTGAGTTCTTAACTAATTGCCAATTGTGTCCCCTTAACTTACTATCCTGTTGTTATGGGCCTAGACAAACCTTTGTGTCATATGATGAAAGTACTACGTCATTACTTGATTATATATGTATATCAAATGATTATGTGAACTATTTGACACATTGTGAAACTGGTTCCGATGCTTGTTTAACTGTCTCAAGACATAGACCAACATTTGTTAATCTTTATGTTCATGATATAATTTTAAATGAAGTGTTAGACCAAGGTGAAAAGATTAATTGGAATAAGGTCACCAAGGAGCATATTGAGGCTTATCAGTCTTATATGTTTTATGAACATATAATATATGCCGAGAGAGCCTTTATTTCATCTGCATTAGCCAACTTATATACATCAATGCTTCGTCATGAACATGTTCCAAATGAACTAAAAAGTGGTTTGATAACAACATTGCATAAAGGTAGGGTAAAACCCAAGAACAATCCAAACAGTTACCGAGCCATCACGTTTATCTTCAATTATTCTAAAACTATTTGAAACCGTTCTTTTAGATCGATGTAAATCTACAATTCTTTCTCAGATCAGTAAACAACAAGGTGGATTCCAGGAACAATTAGGTTGCTTAATGACTTCATTTATGTAACGTGAAAGTCTACATTATTGTCGGGAGTTCAACTCTAAAGTATTTGTATGTTTTCTTGATGGAAGACAAGCCTTTGATTATGTTTGGCATGATGGATTATTTTAAAGTTTATTTGAATGTATTATTGACGTCACTACCTTAATTTCATTTCGTGAATTGTATAGATCTGCAACTGGTAGAATTAAAGATAAAGGGTTACTTTCTGAGAGTTTTCCTGTACTTCAAGGAACGAGACAAGGCGGCAAGAGTTCATCCTTTATGTATCTGGTATTCATTAATGGACTTATAAAGGAGTTAGAATCTAAAAACTTTGGTCTTTGTATGTATGACTTTAAAATGTGTTCACCCACTGTCGCAGACGATATGGTTTCAGTTTCCATATCAAAGTCTGGAATGGATGAAATGTTGAAAATATGCCATGATTACTCTAGATATCTAGATGGAGATATTTTTACAATTTAAACAAATGTGCAGTTATTAAATGTAACAACAATTCTTCTGGAAATCGAGACGATGTTTTATTCTGGGAAATGAAACAGTGCCTGAGTCTCCTTTCTATGTTCACCTTGGTGTTACCTTAGACCAAAATCTTTCGTCGACCCAGTCTATGAAAAACGCTTGTATTAAACTTAGAGGAACATATATGAATATAATAAACAGTGGTATACACCCAAGTTCTATCACTCCAGTGACACTTAAATTAATATATGAAATTGTTATAAGACCTAAAGCCTTATATAGTTGTGAATTTTGGAACTTTTACTCTAAGAGTGATATGTATGCTTTAGAAAAAGCTCATAGATTTTGTTTAAAACATGTACAATCATTTGCATACAGTACTGACTTTGTTTTTACCCTTATGATGCTAAACTGTGTACCAATTGAAACTATGATTGATTATAGAAAGCTGCAATTCTTTGAACAGTTATGCAGACTACCTGTAAACTATCCATTTTGTAAATCGCGATAGACAGACAAGAAGTTTTATACTCGATGTTTTTAGATTATTTAATAAATATGGCCTTCAAACTATTTTTTTTAGATTTATAGATTCAGGCATCTTTCCATCAAAATTTCAATGGAAAACAATTCTTAAAAATAATGTGATTAATGATGAAAAACTGAGACGTAGACATCGGTTAATTAATGTAATTGGTGAAGACTTAATGGTTAATTTATCAGTTGACAAGTGTATTAGTCCTTTATGGAAGATTCTCAGAGATCTAGATAACTTTAGTTTAAAGAAATCTATAAGTCTCACCATTCATAGCTTGGCATTATTTATATCTCGCCAGTATACAAAACAATGTGTTAAATGTAACTTACTTACAGATAATATTATAGTTCATAGGATCTGTCACTGTAATGATTTACATAACAAAAGGTTAAGACTGTGGAATACTGTTTTAGATAATATGGGATTTACATGGTTTCTATACTATATGAAGTTAATCTGTATAGATCAATGTAGACAATTATTTATACTTGCTGCTAAGAATAGTTCAGGTGTTTTACTGAATTCACAAATAGTTTTTGCTTTGAATGACTTATTATCTAATAGTGGAGAATAGATTTGTTTTACAATTACTATTTCATGATTTATCCCATCGCCCTTTTTAGTATGATGTTATCATATATACATATATTTACAATTATACTGTGAATGTAATGTATGTAATACTTATAAGATGCTTTTTGGTTACATACATATTACTATATATATTATTATGTATTTTCATATGTATGCTATAATTTTCTATTGTATGCACTATGATCTGTAAATAACTGTTATACTCTTCAGTATTGGAGGAAATAAATAAATAATGCTTTTAGGCTGTGTGGACAGTTTATGTATCTTAATTGTGTTTTTTTTGTATGTCTACAGACTCGCTTGTTTACATTCTGGTATTTAACAATTAATAACAAAATTTTATAAAAGATGATGATTGAGGTAAACATAGCCACATGGTCACGGTATACGTATCTTATTTCAATATACTTTAGTAAATATGTAACATACTGATTACATGTTATTTTATTCCACAGAAGTGCATGTAAAAGTAAAAAAAATGTCGCAGGATGGAGATAAATCTGAGGAGGAGTTTTCAAATTGGGCCAAGACAGTACTTGGTCTCTTGAGTGTCAGGGATGGTTCAATCAAATATATTAAAGGTGTATTGGAAGAATTTGCACAGAAATTAGATAGCATGCATGGATCTCTTCAAGCTGAACATTTTAAAGAATTATTGATTAAAGTTACAGTAAATGGAGAAGTGAAGAAAGTGCAATTAGATAGAAAAAATCCAACTAAAATTAATTGGGTCCTTGAGAGTAACAACTGTACAACTTGTGAGAAAATATTTGAAAAACAGCTTGATAGTTTTGAAGATAGGTAATCTTAAATAAATTTAAATTTTTACATTGTAACAATGTAAAATATAAAACATTAGTAGCAGATATTGTGGGAATGTTTTCATAACAACGGTTGTGTTGTGTTTTTTTCAGCCTAATTACCGAAAATATGTTTTCGAAAAATAGTACTGAGATTTTTCTCAAAACTTAATATTTGGGCTGTTGCATTTTAGTTAAGTACTTTTCAATACAGAGTCTGGTTTTGGTGCAATATATACCGTATTGGATATAATGAATGTTTTGCTCTGATTGTATAATATATATGATTGTGTTGTTTTTTTTTTGCTTTGTATCACAACTTATCACAAACATTTTCTTTCTTTGTTTCTTTTAGTTGGTGTTTTTGCAAGAAATGGATTTGTAACAGTAAACAAGAGCAACTAGAACCTTCATCTTATTGGTGGATACTTGCTAAAATGTACATCGCTAAATCTAAAATTATTGATGCAGTTGGACCGGAAGAAGTTGAACCATTGGCAATATTTAATCTGATAAAACGATGTAAATTATTTGATTCCAAATTACGCTCATTTGTTGATGTAGTAAGTAATATATATATAGCATGTTTTATGTTAGAATGCTGTATTGATTATCGGCTTGTTTTTAATTGTTCGACTTTGTCAGACAATTATATATACCACTTTTGAGAAATCAGTATAGCTTAACTACAAACACTACTTTTTGAGATAAAAAAGAAACTCAACTCTTCAAGCATGTGCATAACTGAGAAAAAAACTATTATGTATACGAATATTGCAATAATCACATAAAATCAAACACTAAAATATATACAACAGTGAAGATTCCTTTAGGTGAACCCCAATTTGGAAGGACGTGATGCATTGATCCCAACCTAAACGTAAACGATAAAACATATCTTGGCTAAGACGCTTCACTCATCGCACAAATCAGCTACGCACAGAAAGTAGTGCGGTGTATGCATGTACATAGAAAACTCGTTGTATGTTTTTTTTAAATTATCATGATAAAATTCATACCCAACTTTTAGACCCATCGAGATTTTCGCTTTATGATACAGCCATATAGCTTTGATTGTAGATACGTCTGTTTTGCGATGATATAATCTACAAGCCGTGACCCCATGTTGTGATCGATGAGATAAGATAAGGACCATAGGTCACGATTTAAAGTCATATCAAGGGATTAATTAAATCCGTTGTAGACAAATGTTTTATATTGTCCATTGTGCAACAAGTGTAAATTAACAGATAAAATGTTTCACAACTTTTAAAATGACATTTTGTATACAATACAGTCAAATAAAACAAGAATGATGATTGAAATAATTTTTTGATGGACAAATTATGTTAGAAATGAGAATTATGTACTCATCTACCAATTAATTTATTAATTGCCCATCCGTTAATTCAGATATGTCTTATATCTATTGTTATAAAAGTATTAAATTTAAATGAATAATTTTGAAACAATATTCAAACCTCATCGTTATCGTTAACCCGCCAATAACTATTATTTTTTAGTATGCCACTTTATTTTACTTGGACTAAAATGCCCATGCATTAACTAAAATGCCCATGCATTAATTTGTATAACTGTTTTATTTATTTTAATATTTCACCTTTTTAATACAATCGTTCTACAATGATTTGTAAACTAGTAAATAAAAGTTTTCAAGGTATTAACGTTTTAATTAATATAATTGTAGAGGAAAACTAAAAACAATTCATGTCTTTCTTATGCCGCAAGAATAAAGTAATATGTTTGTGATACTGTTTTCAGTAATACGTATAGACGAGTAAATCTTCCCAAACAATAATTCTTTGAATAAATAGATAAATTACATGTATGTATTTTCTAACCTGTCTAGAATCTTAACACTCATTATAATTATTTCAGAACCTTTACTACAACATCATTTGACAGATACAACTACATGTATATATACAAATAGTTATCAATAAAACAGAGACAGGAAGGTAATCCTGTCATAAAAGTGTACCCGCTGTGCCTTGCTATGCACAGTGTATCATACAATCACACCAGGGGTCCATAAATCCGATAGCGCACTCTATAAATTTAAGAAAAAAATACTTTTAAAATGCTAAACTTTTGGAAAAAAGTGCAAATGGGACCAAAACTTCATTAAGATATTTTTAATTTAAAAAGTGCTCCGAAAACTAGAAACATACGGCATTTTCATGTCATTTGCACAAATTTGATCAAAGAACCGGAAAGGCTTTATTTTTCAACTTATATTAGCCTGGGTATTTATTTTCCTTCTTTGTTTATAGTAACATGAGTAATCAAATAAAACCTTAAAAGGGACCAAAACTTTACAATTTTACAAAAAATTAAAAACAATCAAATGAAAGAAGACAGTTTAAACTTTTTTGCATCATTTGCACAAAATTGATATCTTTAAAAATAAAAGAGTTATGACCGTTCAAAGAATTATCCCCTATACTTTTATATTGAAAATCTAATATCGACTTGGGATTATGTATGGGCCTAAAAGTTGGACATGTGTAAGAAAATGCTGGCTTATAACGACAGGAATACCAATCCATAGATAAAAGTTTCATTTAACGTGCATACTTTATTTTGGATAGTAATATTAATTACGAAGTCACAAAAACATACTGAATTTATTTTAGTACATGTACTTGTAAAAATTGTCGCGTGGATTCGAGTATTTAGATATTTTTACCCATGATACTTAGCGTAGTATCGTACGGAACAGTTAGTTTGTGAGCATAATGTTGAACTCTAATATAGATCAATAGATGGGAAATTAAATAGATAATTAGGATTATTGGTCAAATAGTTCCGCGTAGTATGGTAATGAAATGAAGTAAAAAATTATGTTGCAAATTAAATAATATCATTACCTGATAATTACTCATTATATGTTTAATGGAATGAATATTAACAAAAGTTGTAGATCTTACGCCGTGTGTGACACTATTGAATGTAAACAGGTGGTACTGTTACATTTTATTAATATATACAATTAATTTGTATGCACATTCAAATTGTTCATTTCATACAACCAAAGCTCTTCAGTCTTTGTTTCAAGAAACGAAATTTTATTCCACATATTCTCACATTTTTAGCACATTAAGTGACCGAAGCACAACAAGATTTCTATGTCGAACAACTCTAGTGCTTTGGCGCTTTAATTTAATATTTGTTTCAGCTACGTACTGAGTAAGTTTATTGCATATTGTAAACATTAGACCCGTGGATTCTCAGCTGTTTAAATCAAAGCGCTGAAAGCACTGAATTTGCTCGGGTTTGAAATGTGGTATTAGATTTCTGGCTTCAACAAAACATTCGATCACAAAGAACAGTTCAGTGATATTAGTTTGATAGGTATAACAGCACTGGTCCGGTTCAAAACACTTTATACAAACGTCCACTATTCAGACATCATTCAAAGTCAGTAACTATGGTCTTTTAACTTTTCCTATAGAACCATTCTATTATATAAGATGATGTAACATCTCTACGGACAACTGGCACAAACGACGGGTCGTGACTGAATTGTTGATACCACTCTATTACATAAAATGACGTTATCTTCCCTAATGAAACGCACATCATAGCAGAGAATATTCTTACGCTTGAGATATAGTTCAGATTACTAATATATTAATGCGCCCGTCATAGCAGACGATCTTTTTGAATTGCTGTATACATATATACTGAGGGACTACTTCTGGATTCGGTAAATTTTCAACGCGTGAAAGGGACTGAAATATGGTAAATATATTTGTTCAGGACTGAAGTCCCGAACAAATAAAAACGAAAATAAAAGCGCAGTGACATTTACATTTTTCAATTATATTTAAATATGTTTAGAAGTCAATTTTATCAATAGTTCATTTACTATAGGACACGGTTGTAAAAAGCTTTTAATGAAACTATTCATTACGTATTGGCTATTGTATTCTACCCTCTGTGTCGATTTCTTCCGCTTTGTAATGCAATAGATAATGAAATCAATTGTTAAGTTAAAGTAACAATTATGTTAATGTTTGTTTCATTTTAATGAACCACTAAATGTTTTAACTTATTTTGATATGCAGTTCTGTAGGTCTTGATATAGGGTTTAAAACTTAAAACCACCTTTTATTCCACTTTATTGTATTCATTGAAGCGTACAAATAATGATAGACTTGACAAATAACATGATATTATATATTGTAGCAGTTCCTAACGAGGTTGGTTAACTATATGATACATCACGGCTTGCAGTAAAGTCTATACATTTTGTTACAGTTAGTTCAATTAAGACACAGACTTATGCATAGTGCGAATAATCAATTGACTGAAAAGGAAATGAAGGACAATTTTTGTTTGATCAAAGATTTTCTTGGACAAATACCAGATAACCCAACTGAAACTATCAATAAGGTTGAGAAGGTAAGATTAATTATGATTTGTTTATATCGACTATGTAAATGTTTACAGTATCTTTTATGTTTTATTACATTTGTTGAAATTCTTAACAGTCAAATGTGTTGAGGGTAATTGGGTCGATGTACATATCCCCCACACTATTAAAACGATGTAAAAGGAATCGTTATTTGTAAAATGGTTGTTACACTGATTCATTACAAGATGATATTGAAATATAATCTCCTTAAATTTACGTTTTTATTTAGCTAGAAACGAGCACCCTTGTACTATATGATGAAAATGGGGAATATAGTAAACAGATTAAAGAAGCTCTACAACAACAAGAGATAAGTTTGAATGCTGATTTAAAAACACCTGAGGGAATACGTGGAGCAGCCATAACATCATTGGCAGCATCAAATAGAGCAATCAAGGTTTAAAGTTTGAATAGATAAATCACATGTTCGTTATATAAAAGTCAAGTTAAAGACTGAACGAAATTTTGTTTATTATACCGTAATCGAACAACGATTTATTTGTCGGTAGCATCAAAACTAGGATTTTTAGGGAAAATACTAATTTTAAAAATTATTTCAGATGATAATGTAGCTGCACTACAAATGTGTTTATATTTATATTTCAATGACAGCGACAAAAGTGCATTTGACCTCACGCGATGCTAAAACTTGCCTGTTTAATATAGCTGCCCGCTACCTCACTCCTACATCACTGTCCGACCTACATTCCTCTAATCAACTCTACTGTAACATATAATAATAAACTCTACAGATTTCAAATAGCAAACACAATCTAAAACAAATCAGCTAATGCGCTTTTAACACGATTTGCATCTCTATCTAATGAAACACATTTCGTAGTGACATCGCTAATTTCGAAGGTTAGTATTCCTTAATGAGGTCGGATCTTCGGGCAACCTCTGACTCTATTCCTTTGACTCAATCCTCATGTTGAATTTGTCAATAACAATTTATACAAATTCACTCTTCATCACTTTAATAATGAATGGGTTAATTTCTATTATTGTAAAAATACCGACCATGAATTGACCTATCAGGGTGAACCAAGGATTTCGTCTTCTTATAAATTGTTTTTGTTGCGTTTAACGCCGCAGCAACACATTGTATAGGTTATATAACGGCGGTCAGTCAACCTACTCCCTCCTCCTGGAAAGGTTATATCTCTGAAAATAGCTGTTAACCGACTACTAAGCGCATACTTTCGTCAGTGACTGACAACTGCCCTAAATAATTAAAAATCATTGGTAGGAGGGAGAATGGCTGTAGAAATAATTTCATGGCCAAGCTCCACGAAAGTATGCCCTGCCCGAGAATCGAACTCACAAAATATGTAGTATATTTTAGAAATACATACTGAGTGGATACATAAGGATAGTGGTATTGAATCTTGACTCCATCTTTGAGTTTTGTCAGTAGTGAGCTAGACAAGTAACCTATGATGTTTGGGCTATTTGTACAATAAAGTAGCATTTGCGAAAATTACCCGTAAGTTTAAAAATATAAATGAATTTCGGCGTTATTGTATGTTACCTAATTATTCGTCAATCTTACTCTGTTTATATGTAGTTTGTGTATTTTATGACAAACTTTAATAATATGATTACGCTTGCGTGCAAGCAAAGATAAACTGGTAATGTACTGCTTCTATTTTGTAGGAATTAAAACGTAAGAATGAAGAATCAGAAAAGACAGCAAACAAGTATAAGGTATTTCTCACACTTATCTAATTTTTGTTGAATTATTATATCTTGCAGGATCAGTGGTTAACTGTATTTCATAGATACTCAGATTACAAAGCAAATTATACTAAAATATCGTTGTCCTGCAAGCAGTGCAAGCTACACCCTATCCTGCAGTTTAATTTATTGAAGTATAAATCACTTGGTCATTATTTTGTCCACACCAAAATTTACTTATAAAATTGCATATGCGGTGTCATGCAAATCAATTATGCCGATGTTCAGAAAAGTACTGCATGTGTTTGGTTACACTTGAATGTAAAACTAAATAATGTACATATATTTTAAGTAATAAAACCAATATTTTTTCAGTCCGGCAGTAATTGTGAAGTATATATGACAACATAGTAGAGTGTTATACATTTAGCTTCATTATTCATATGATATTTTGGATATCCATTATTCAGGAACTTGATTTTTTTTGTTCTTGCCATTGTTTAATTGTACGAAAGTGTAACATTTATGAACCATTGTACTACTGTCACTACAAATGGCATCCTTCAATCAGTCTGATTATGGATCTGCGCAGTGGTAGTTGATGTGCTTCTAATGCAGCGTCGGGTGAGGGAGTGTAGTCCTATTTTAGAACGACAGTTGCGGCCACAGTTTCTACAGGAGAAGTGATGGTCAATGTCAGATGTAGAAGCATTTCTGATCTTTTGTTGATCTCTCTTTAGTTTGTTAGCAATGTGAAGCTTTTCTTCACCTTAACGCAGTGCCCTGTGTAGTGAATGCCGCCATGCTGAACGGTCATTGGCAAGCTCCTCCCAATGGTTTGTGTTCATATCGAGCGACTTCATGTCTGTCAGACAAACGTTGAGGACGCCCCTGAGCTCTCTTACCAGAAGCAAGTTCCCCATATAGAAGGTCCTCAGGAATTCTGCCATCTTCCATTCTTCTGACATGACCAAGCCATCGTAGGCGTTGTTGTCTTAGAATAGTATACATACTTGGTAAGCCAGCTTGTTTCAGGACAGGCTCATTAGTAACATGGTCTGACCATTTGATACCCAAGATGCATCTTAGACTTCTAAGGTGGAAGGTGTTAAGACGTTTTTCTTGGCGCAAGTAAAATGTCCAATACTCGCTGCCGTGAAGAAGGGTGCTGAGTACACAGGCACGATACACTGACATCTTGGTCTTGATAGTTAGCTTTCTGTTTACCCAAACTCGTTTTGTAAGTTTTGCAATTGTTGCAGTTGCTCGACCTATGCGCCTGTTGAGCTCTGGGTTCATGTTGAGGTCATCAGTTACTGTTGAGCCAAGGCAAGTAAAGTCTTTAACCACGTCTAGTGTGTAGTTTTGTATTGTGAGAGTTGGCGGGTTATCTAATCCTTGACATAAGATATTGGTTTTCTTGAGACTGATGGTTCGTTTGAAGTCATCGCAGGCTTTGGAAAAACAGTCAAGCAAAGCTTGAAGGCGATCTTCTTTGTGGGTTGTCAATGCAGCAGCATCGGCAAACAGCATGACTCTGATAGGTACCTTTCTTATCTTAGTCTTTGCCTTGAGTCTTGATAGCTTGAAAAGCTTGCTATCGGAGCGAGTATGAAGGTAGATACCATCTTCTGATGTTCCAAAAGCTTGTTTTAGCATTACAGCAAAGTATATGCCAAAAAGAGTTGGAGCTAGCACGCATCCTTGCTTGACACTACTGTTAACTTCAAAAGGTGGAGAGGATGAAGCACCATCAAACTGGACGACACCCTTTATACCTTGATAAAATGATCTAATTATTTGTAGCATCTGGCTTGGGCATCCGATTCTTTCAAGTACCCTGAACAGACCCTCACGACTGACCAGATCGAACGCTTTAGTCAGGTCAATGAAGGCAATGTGTAGCGGCTGGTTCTGCTCTCTGCATTTTTCTTGAAGTTGTTCGAGTGAGAAGATCATATCTTTAACTATGACTACTGTCACTAAAATTTTGTCAAATGAACGATCTGATCGTAATGTATTATTGACACAATGTAGTTTGATAAATCATTTGAAGTTTATTATTTAATCTTATTTTTCCAATCTACATTTTGTAACTGGGTTTAACGCCGTGTCAACACAATTTAGTTTTTTTACGGCGTCCAGCGCACCTAGCCTAGCATTCATGGACCATTGTCTAAAGCCAGCACTCACCTACCCTTCCACAAGGCCGGAAACTTCTCCATATTATCTAATCAATGGAGGGAAATCGACATTATTGTCATTTTGCCATGGAAGGGTTTAACTTTCCCGGATAGGATCAGTATTCCCTTCGAGACACAAGATTAAAAATCTTGGCGCGCAACCAACTGCGATATCGAACCTAGTTTTCTCCAATCTACTAAGTTTTCTTTTTCATTTCAGTAAACGAAATGATAAAATGCTTGCAAAAAAATGTCTTGTTTTAATTTCAGATAAATGCTTTAGAACTTGAATTGCAGCGTGCAACTGAGACGAATAAAGCATACGAAGACGATTTAACAGAATTCAAGAAAACTGTATGTGTTCGTTTATCAATTTTATAAACAGTGACCAAAGTTTGTAATTATAATTAGTCATTGAATTAACTTAAAGGTCAAATTTAATGCCCTAGAATACCTGGGATACTTTTGTTCATATAATGTGATCTTCGTGAGCAATTTAAATCATATTAAATGATTTATCAACAAAAATTAGTAAAGGTTATAGTAATCATAATATATTTCACATAGTTCAATGTATTGCAGACGAGGGAAACAATTAATGATTTGAAACAAGAAAAAATTAAACATGATGAGGAGATATCTTCACTCAAGAGTAAAGTTAGTTTTTATTTCAATATTATTTTTATGTTTGTCCTTATACAATTTATCTGGACTGATTATAGTAGCAATCTTCATATCCTGAACATCCAACAAAGTAATCGATAAGTACACATTTAATGTTTTCTGGTGGAATACGTATATCACGCGGTATCGTCATTATTATGTAGATAATCATAGTGTTTGCTAGTCACGTTACTAGTTAATCCGTGATCAATTATTTGTTTGTTTGTTTTGTTGGATTTAACGCCGTAGCAACACATTTTATAGGTCAATCAACCTACTAACTCCTCCTGGAAAGGCTAAATCTCTGGATTTAGCTATTAACCAACTACTAAGCACATACTTTCGTCAGTGACTGACAACGGTCGTACATAATTAAAAATCATTGGTAGGAGGGAGGTCGTAGGAATAATTTCATGACCAAACTTCACGAAAGTATGCCCCGCCCGGTGTGATCAATGATATAAAATTGTAAGCTGGTAAGTAGTTATCTAATAACATCGCTAAATAATCACTTGTCGAACAAGTTCATTATTTGATTAACTATTTACGTCAGTATTATACTACTTACCAGTTATCGTTTTGATACAAATGGTAAGTGATTTATTTGTTATTTTACTTGTTAATTGGATAGAGAAACGGGATTACGCATCGTACTAAAATGGTTTTTAGGCGTACAATCCAAAGTGGAAATACAATTTCCGTTCAATATAATGTGGTCTTTTTGCATTTTTAATTTAAATTATGTTTGATAATTTAAAAGCATGCAAAATTAAAATTATATATTTAGTAAAATATATATTTGCACAAATTGCAGATGGAGAAAGAAATTAGTGATTTGAAACAAGAAAAAAGTAAACAAGACGATGAGATATGTTCTCTTAAGAGTACAGTACGTTTTTATTTCAAAACAATTAAAATAAATGTGTATGTTTTGTTCTAATACAATTCAACTGGGTATAATTGAAAGATAAAGCCATACTCTGAACTAACAACAGACTGATTGATAGATATAAATTCAATGTTGTCTGGTAGCATATTTTTGTCACAAGGTAACTTTATTATTATGTAGTTAATGATAATGTCAGCTAGCAGGTGACTAGTTAATCCTTTATCACTCATATAAAATAATTAAACTATATTATCACTTGACGGACACGCTCATTTTTTATTAAGTATTTACCTAAGTATTTAACTATTTATAAATTATCGTTTTGATATAAGTGGTAAGTAAATAATTATTTACGTGATTTGTAATTTGGGAAGGTGAACAGGCTCACGTGTCGTTTTAAAATAGTTATAAAATGTAAAACCCAAATTGAATAATAGACTTCCGTTCATTATAATTTGGACTTATTTGAATGTTACAAAGTGTTGATAATAATTATCAAAATATACTTGGAAAAATTGCAGATGATGAAAGAAATCAATGATTTGAAACAAGAAAAAGGTAAACAAGATGATGAGATATCTTATCTCAAGAGAGTTGTAAGTGTTTACTTTAATACAATTAAAATGAATTTGTATGTTTTGTCCTTATAGAATTTAACTGGACTAAGTATGTATGAAATCGTCATATCATTAACTACCAAAAACGTAATTGATAGGTTGAACAGTACAAATATAAAACACAAGTATAAAAAAGTGATTAAATTTATACCTTTACATTAAAGAGCATCTTACGAATGGTAAAGTATTAAAAGAACAGGTTAAGTAAGATTATAGTTCATGGTATATAAAACATTGATAAGGTTGAAAAGAAATAATACAATAAATAAATAGACGAGTTTAATGATATAACTGTATTTTAAAAAAGGATAGTCAGGGGACTCTTCATTGGTTCAATTTAATCATTTTCGTATTGTCTTGGCATTTGAAACTGTCGTAATTGCGGAGAGTTTCTGATCGATATATATGCAACTAGCACTATCACAGTAGTGATGAAACCCCCACCCACCATCAAGTCAAAGGGGAAGGTCATTTGAGGCATAAGCATGTTTGGATTTAAAGTCATTGTTCCTTTTATGGACTATCTGTCCAAACAAATATATCTAGCGTAATTTCAGCCTCTATATCAATTTTATGGTGCTAAAGCCGCAAGTAGGCCCGGCAATTATAAACAGAAATTCAAAAAGATCGTCTGCTATGACAGATGCATTAAATTTAGACTACAGATGTTGGCATAAAATAAAAGTACAATAAAAGGTAACTTCATACCTTTAGTCACTGAATGATACAAAGATTTTTTCCTTTACCTTCTGGTTACCTGGAGTTAAAGTAAAGTATGTCAAATTGAGTAAGAAAAGAAATCAAATCCTACAAAATTAGCAACATCGCAACCCCAACAAATCCAGTGCTTTCATTTCGACAAAGAAATTAGCTTTGACTTATATAATGGTCACGCTCTTTGAAGTATCAACACTGTTTTTACAGGCAAATTACCGTCTAATCACGGAGAGCATATGTGCTACGTTATTTTAAATTCTTCCATCTTTGGTGGAGTTATTGCTTGGACAAGTCAATTTTCTACAAACGATGACCTTTGAGAACTTTTATTGGTCACACCCTTGTAGTATTGACACGGTGCTTGCGCACAACATACTATCTTTTCACGGTAAAAATTTTGGCCAATTCATTTTAAAATCAATTGATTACCGTCTAATCAAGGAAAGCATATGTGCTACGTTATTTTTAACTCTATCATCTTTGGTGGAGTTATTATTGCTTGGACAAGTCAATTTTCTACAAATGATGACCTTTGAGAACTCTTATTGGTCACACCCTTGTAGTATTAACACGGTGCTTGCGCACAACATACTATCTTGTCACGATAAAAATTTTGGCCAATTCATTTTAAAATCCATTGGTCAATGGTGGAGTTTTCGCCCTGACAAGCCGATTTTCGACACTATTTGGCTTTCGATCCCATTTATTGGATACGCTCTTTGAGGTTTTGACACGGTTCTTCCACACAATACATTAACGCACGCAACTCATTATTAATGATCCATCGGTCCATGGCGGATTTATTGATTGGAAAAGATTCGGGATGGACGAAAAGGCGAAGGGACGGACATAAGTTGTTTTGTTTTTTTAATTGGTTTTAACGTCGTATTAAACACTTATGTAGGTTATATTTACGACGGCCAGTTCTTCCTATTATAGGTTTCCTGGACACTTTTCTATCACCTGTTTTAACTTACCATACCACGAGGCCGACAACTCATGTTTAGGGTATGACCTATCGCGACCGGGCTCGAACCTGCGATCTCCGGATTCGAAGTCAGACATGCTAACCACTACGAAACGGCCGCGGCTACAGACATAAGAACAGACTGTCCGGACATATTGATTCCCATATAGTCCCACAACTAGTAGTGGTGGGGTTTCATATGAAGTTTTTTTTGTGCAATTCACTTGAAAAAATATGTGTTTTGGAAATGTCCGGCTATAATGAACCGTCCAGCGAGAACGTCTGCAAGAAGTAGATTTTGTAGAATGGATGAACACACTGTGCTTAATGTAAATTTTATCGTCAATAAAATGATAATGTTTTATACCCTTAATGTAAGATACTGAATTGAGTAGCTAGATTTTGTAAAATTAATAATGAAACATTTAGTCCAAGAAGTCATATTACCTGGCTGTACCATATGCTATCTTTATATTTAGAATCTAGTTTACATTTCTTTGTTTGCGCCATGCACGAAACTCGAAGTTTTACTTTATGTATCTTATTGTTTGCCGTTATTGAACGTAGCGTCAACTTTAGTTGCTGTACAAAAACTACTTTTTTAATACAAGATTTTGTTAGCAAACTGGTGATATTCTTTCCGAGTTAACCTATTGCTTTAGGTTGGTACGTTTAACGAATGTTGCTCATTTGACATTATCGGGAATAAGTTTTAATTTATCACGCGCATGTGCCTGTCGTTGTCACACTGCAACACGCCCGGCTAGCTCAGTCGGTAGTGCACATGTCTACTGATCCAGGGGTCGTAGGTTAGATTCCCGTGTGGGGCATACTTTCGTGGAGCTTGGTCATAAAATAAATTCTACGGTCATTCTTCCTCCTACCGCTGATTCAAAATCATGTAGGGCAGTAGTAAGTCACTGACGAAAGTATGCGCCAAGTAGTTGGTTAACAGCTATATCCAGAGATTATTCCTTTCCATGAACAGTGAGTAGGTGGGCTGACCGCCATTATATGACCTATACAATGTGTTGCTATGGCGTTTAACCCATCAAAAACAAACAAACACTTCTCACACTGCTTTATTGCGTCTGTCGACAGTCGTCTTGCTAGTTAAAATCGTGCTAATCTGTGACAAAGGATCATATCAATACATATGATATGTAATCATTCTTGCTACGTCTGTGGCATTTACATTCGTAATGCCGTCTTGCTGAGTGAACAAATTTTGTTCAAATATATCGACGTACGACTTTTGCAACCCTGATGAAAAGCTTCCTTCTATTATAATATATAATAGTTTTCTTACTGCACCTTATTCTACAATCCAGTAACATATAGCATCACGCCAGTTTTTCATCAGCTTCTAACAGGTTACTTCTTAGCGTGAACATAATTTCGAAATCCAAAAATAGAAACCCAAGGATTCGTTTTTTTAAGTTGGACTGTAACAAATGTACTGTAAAAATAACAGTAACTGTTTCAATACAAAAATACTTAACTGAACTATGCATGTATATATAATTAACAGCTATTAACCATTCCGGCCTATCAAGTGTTGTCTTCCAATGATGTCAATGTGAGTGTTGATTCTGACGAGGAAATATGTAACATAATAGATATATGTCAGATGTCTGATGGTACGGTTATATTAATTGACCGTTTAAACAGGAAACTAAAGAGACTTGATGATAAATACAACGTGAAAGATTTCTACCAGTTCGACGAGGAACCTATTAGTGTAGTATCTGTGTCTTCATCACAAGTGGTGGTTTTAGATAGGTTGAGGAAATTAACTTACTTAACAATATTAGAGAATATTGAGCACGAGAAAATCGTATTTTTAGAAGTAGTAGAGACTCCCCTGTGTATGCTATATTGTAAAGATCAGTTTTGGATTTGTTATCAAGATGGTATACGTACATATTCATTATTAGGGTCTTTTGTAAAACAAATACTGAATGATTTCATCGGGATTGCGAATCACGCTTTGACCACTAACGAAGAAAAAACAAGAGTTTATTATGTTGATGGTAGTACTATTAAAGTATTAGATCCTGATGGTGAAATATTGTCTTCCTTTAAATTAAGGAATGATGCATTTGCTATAACAGTTACAAGAGATGATAAGTTAATTGTGACAGAATATGAGTCTGATAATGTTGTTGAATATGATACGGAAGGTAAGAATCCTCGTGTACTTATTTCTAATACATCTTTGTTATCTAATCCAAGGTCATTGTTATATGATGAAAAAAAAGGTTGTTTGATTGTTGGACTTATGTTAGAAAACAAGGTACAAGTATTTCAATTAAACAAATAAAAGTAGAATTCACTGTCACCATTAGGGCTGGAGTTTTATTCTCGATGCATCGATGCATCGCGATATTAGCAGGACGATAGTGTATCGCGATAGTACATCTAACTATCGATATATGACGATAGTAACTTGTCATACTCACAAACCCCGGCTATCGGCGATTGCGACGTTTACAACGCGCTACTTTTTGCAGAAAAAAGGCTTTTTAGTCTGTAGGCATTAATAATTTGATAGAAATTAAAGTCCACTACAAATTATGAGTTAATTCAATTAGATTATCTTTTTCTAAATTAGTGAATAGATTTTCGGACATGCATAATTTCGGATACGTGATTTTTTAGTAAAAAGTAGAATACATTTAATACCCATTTGCTCTATGTAACTTCTCTTCTCCAAAAGTCTTCCACTTTGCCCTGTGAGATGAAATAGTAGTGACTTATAAATTAAATCTTGGTCAAGCTAGGACCCTGATAATTGAATTACTACAACTTATTTTCATGTTCAAATACTTTGTCAACATGAATTTCAATTTAAGTTTCAATGGGTGTTATCTTACGTTACAATTGAAGGAGTCATGGAAAGTATAAAAAGGCCTCAAAATACGCCAGAATGCACTATTTCTCGCCTTCTATTTGAGAGGGAAGACCCCAGTGTCACGGACCTTACCTGTTTACGTTATGGGAAGAAGGATAACTCAGTTGGGAGAGCACTCACCTTGTAAGCGAGAGGTCCTGGGTTTGAATTCCAGTCAAGTTGCATAGTTTTCTTACCCTGTGACACTAGGACCCCAAGCAGAAAGGGAATCCCTCTGATATCAACTCCTCTCACCTTTCACAGAGCTGATTTTTATATCTATATTGAATACTGACAATTGTTGGAATAATAATTTAAATGTTTTTGAATGAAATGTTATTTCTCAAGAAATGTTTTCTTATGAAGGGCACTTTTATCCACAGTTTTTCACATAAATGTGCAGTTAATACTAAAGCAATAATACTATCTTTTTGGTAGTCTGGTTGCATATTATATTTCATGATACATATCGTGATACAATGCTACTATCGTGATATGTATCGTGAAACAATCTAGCTGACGATACCCAGCTCTAGTCACCAACCAGTTAGATATGCTATTATTCATTCTGTAGTTACATAACCGGAAGTTTTCATGTATATAACAGAACGCTTCTAATTGGAGAGATGTAAGTAAGTCGCCATTTGTATACAACTTTGAGTAAAAGTTATTCGGTAGTTAATTCTTGTTTATTTCATTTTTATCATTTTGGATGTGTTTTTAAATATCCTAACCAGCACTTGTTGTTAGTAAAATTGAGAAACCAAACATCTAGAACCTCGGTTATTACCAATCCCCTGTACAAAATGATTGGAAAAAACGTTTTCATGAAATGAGACTTAGGTACATTTATTAGACGCGGAATGATCATAGAAAACATTAAGTATAATTACTTCCATGTTTTGTTCAGAGAAGAAAGTAATCAACATGTTTATGTTAAAGAAAATCGGCGCATTGGAATAATTTGTTAGTGAACCTCCATGACACTAAGTCAGAGCACGTTTCACTTAATTGTATGACGTCATGAACTTGTATATGCAGAATTTTTGCAAACCTATTTAAGTTTTTGCTTTTTAGTTGAAAATTTGCTCCTGTTAATCGGTAGTCTTTCTATTTTACTTATAGCTGGTAGAGTGTCTTTATATATCCAAATGTGTAAATATTGAAAAGTTATATATAATCAACAAACTATAATATTTATGCAGTATCCGCTTATAGCTCTTGAACAATCGAAATTTTGAAGACACTAATTATGCGTGTGATGGAGTAATTAAGCTCATTTGGGACTTTGTTCAGATGACTCTTTCTGGTTGTATTAGTTATTTCAAAAATATGTAGGATATTGTTACATAAGTGCATCTGCTATGTTTTGTTATTACGTACTTTTTATTGACGTCAACTAATGCGATTATCATTTCAAGTACTGGGACGCATTTTTGACTCATTGATATATTTTTACGGTGTTCATACAAATACTAACTTTATACTTCAGCTTAATCCCCTAGATAAGTGTTAGTAATTTCTTCTTAGGCTTACTTGCTTCATAAAATAGTGATAGCAAAAAAGACTTAAACTTTAGTTTTCCGTAATTTTGCCAGAAATAAACATATTACCAGCAATTGAAAGTACAGTGATAGCTAGCTTATCAAACGATAATATAATTCCTATTATGATAATCCAATATCTTAAAGAACAGAAAATTCAACATACAGGGACAAGATTTTCACTTTTTCGGAAAGTAGCTTATCAGTATGGACGATTTCACTTTTTCATTTACTCGTAAAATTCATAATCTTTTACGATCGTTAAATTGTTTATTGTAGAACTTATATTGGTATATATAATTTTCAAAATTGATAAAGTTTCCGTTGACTATGAAGATATTATTTTACCAATTATTATGCCCTTGTACACTGAATGTACTATACTTACAATATTAATATTTAACGTTTATACTGTTTTAATCATTCTTGTGCAATGTATATATTGTTTATATTTTATTCTGTATCCAAGTGGACTTAAGTTTCTAGCTCGTAAGTTTAATAGTTTATTATGTACTTTTAAATAAATGGTTATTGTTCTTTTTCTTAGATATTTGGGTTTTTTACTACAGAAAAAAATGCATGGATATATTTTACCCTTGATATTTATACCATGCCTTTGAGTGTGTGTTTTTTTGTAATGTATGATGATTTGTTAAATGAACTTTAATTCTTTGTTAAGCTTTGGATTTTTTAATTTGTTGCCTGATCGGGAAGTACTGGTATGAAATCGCCTAACCCCGAATAAGAAGTGTTCCTTGCTGTAAATTACATTGTTTTTAATTATGTTTACATATTTTACTATAGTTCGTACAAATAAAAACAAATCCATTTGTATGTAAACAATACAATGAACTGATCCGCAACAGGGGGTGCTTAGGATGCCAATAAAAAATAATTTGAATGTATTTGTACAAATGTCCTATTGGTGTAGGGTGGTGGTTTATCTACCACACTTATTTAGTACATATGAATGATACGACTTTTATTTATACTACTGCCTTTCTCTGTAATGGATTGGTTTATTTTAATGTTTATAAAAAAATGTTATGATATTTTGTGCGAACTATGACTTTCTTTTTTGATGTTCTAATATTTTCTAGAAGATGTTTTCTTCACCATTTAGAGAATAACTTGCATTATGAGTTTACTTGTAATGTACTTGATGATAGATAGTAAACCTTTTTTATACTGTTTATTTGTAGTCTTTTCTTTTCATGATGTTTATGTATAGTACGCAGAGAGCATTAATTTTGAGTTTTTATAATGTTTGTGTAATATATGTAATAAAATCTAGTTTAATGCTATATAGAATACATAATAATAATAATAAATATTCTGAAGAGAATTGTTTGTTGTAGTATGTTGGTTATTAGATAAGCATATGTATGTGTACACTCGTTGACATAATGAAAGGTTCCGTCCTTTGTTCACTCATTGCTTTCTATGTAACAAGCGATATAATTAAGATATGATTAATTTCATGAGTTAAGGATGCCATCAGTGATATCGTCATATCATTGATACACGTGACTGTATTGTTACACATAGCCAGCAATAAGTGAACGAAGTACGGAACTCCTTCTTTGCATACAATGTCTCGCTCATGTAACAAACATTTCCGGACTCTTGTCATTGTCAACAATTAATTGACTTGTCATTGTCAACAATAAATTGACTTGTCATTGTCAACAATAAATTGACTTTTCTTTGTCAACAATAAATTGACTTTTCATTGTCAACAATAAATTGACTTTTCTTTGTCAACAATAAATTGACTTGTCATTGTCAACAATAAATTGACTTGTCATTGTCAACTATAAATTGACTTTTCTTTGTCAATAATTAATTGACTTGTCATAGTTAACAATTAATTGTCTTGTCTTTGTCAATAATACATTGACTTATGATTGTCAACAATTAATTGACTTGACTTCGTCAACAGATTTCTGAAGATTGTTTTTCAGATTAATTATTCTGTCGAGACCAGAAACAGAACAGAAAACGTTGGTTTATTATATAATAAATTGGAACCATAGATGAAAAAAATATGATATCTTATGTCCTAATGAGTGGGTTATGTTTTATTTTTGATACTACACTACTTTAAAATTCTAAACCGCCACTAATAAAACTCGAATAACTTGAACATCATGTCATTTTCATTGATGAAATTTTGTATGGTAGTCAAATACAAGTTACAGAATCGTATTTTGCACATACCAACATCGGTTTTAGCAACGTGCGGTGAACCGGAACGGAAGTTGCTATTCCGATAAAATGAGCACAAAATTCCAGTGCAATAAGCTGCATATGTTTTTTGTCTTCGTTTCATCTAGTATTTATGTTAAGACATAAGAAAAACAAAAAACATGGAGAGAATGTCACGCGAGAACGCGCTATTGCAGTTGGTGTGATCGACGCTGGTACCTCTGTAAGGCATGTATGTCAATAATCAATCGTGCAGTCGCATTGTTATCATTAAAAAAGTAGTCAAATTGAGTTTTATTTAATGTCCTCCTGTGTTTGATTGAGATTGTGAGAAATACTTTAGACATCAGGGGCGGATCTAAGCCACAACCAGGCAATCTGCTAGAGCTTTCACGTCTGGTTGCCCTTGTATTGAACAATGTTCTACAACATGCAGTAACTGTTAAACTTGTCAGGTCCATGAAACGTCGCTACCAGGCTGTCATTGCAGTTGCTGATTGTCACATGACACATTAATTTATAACTGCGAATTCCTGATTTTTGGGCTTGTTACGTTCACGTTAATTTTTGTGGGCTATATTTATATGATATGAATAAATTGTTGAAATAAACGCAATAATAGTATTGACTTGTATGTTAGAATAGAAAACAAATCATTCCCTAATTATTTAACACTAAAATAAAGCCATGTATCTAGTGGCGGTTTAGAACTTTTGAGTAGTGTATATAAAAAGTGAGCAGTACAATAATTTATCGTATGTATAGTTTGTTTTTTCTCAACTGTCAAAACATGAATAATTTCACGGTGACTACGTGCTCTTTATTTTACACCAATGGTTTGTGATAGTGTGTAATCATTCACCGTGAAATTATTCAAATTTTGGCAGTAGAGAAAAAATAGACAATAATAATTGGTGTTTAACAATGTAACATAGAAATATACCAAAACATAAATATTCATAATAGTCTCGGTTACCTTGAATGTAAGGACTGATTTATAGTATAGGTGAGTTTTTGTGAGGGCCTAACCAATGTGCGTTAGTGCGTTTGTCCGTCCGTCCGTCGTCAACAATTTCTTGAAAAAATCTAATTATGCCCATGGGGTCAAAATTTGACCCGCCCCAGAAGTTACAAGATTTACATAGAGTTATATAAGGAATTGTTAAGAAATATTCTTTTCATAAAATTCCAGGCATTCGGCTTTGATATTTGGCATGTAGCATCACTAGAAGGTTCTTAACATAGATTGTTCAAATTATGCCCCTGGTGTCAAAATCGGCCCAACCCCAGGAGGGACTAGGTTAACATAAGTTGTATATAAAAATGTAAAACATCTTCTTCACCAAAATCGACAAGGCAAAGAGCTTTCACATTTGATGGTATTATCTTTAGGTCTACTAAAATGATTGTTTGAATAATGCTCCTGGGCTCAAAATAGGCTTTTCCACCGGGATCGCTGTTTTTCTCTCCTGAAACCGTTGACCAATATTTTGTCAGATGCCCTAAAAGTGATCAGTACAATAATTTATCCGATCGATTGAATAATCGGAGTTAAACATTGTTACATAGAAATGTACCAAATTATGGGTGTAACAATACGATTATTAGAGTAACGCTGACGGGGATCATACAGAAGTCTTGGAAGACGCATTGTAGCATTTAAATTTCTTGCGGTGAAATAACAGGTGGCTGCTATGATTAGGTAAGTAAAATAGTAGGTACCTCAGGTTTTTTACTTTCCTCGTGGAAAACTAAATGCCCTCGTTTTTTCGGAGCCTTTTTAGATCTCTTATTAACACAATCCTAGAAAGCAACACAGTGACTGATTAATATTCTGTCGAGACCAAGAACCAAACCAGGAATGTTAGTTTAGTTTGAAATAAAGTGGAACCCTAGATGAACAGCTATAGTATCTGATATCCAAATAGTAAAATTTTCTTTTGTTTGTTAGTCATTTTTCTTTAAAAGGAGTATTATTAGTTACACAGTCAGTTACTGACCGGATACGGTGTGATACCGGATCAGTAAATTAATATTGGGTGAGAGCGTAGCTCGAGCCCAATATTTATTCATTGACCCGGTATCACACCGTATCCGGTCAGTAACTGACTGTGTAACGAATTTATCTTACCGAGTACCCCAAAATTAATTTTGGAGTAGAAAAATAAGGTTTCGTCAGCGCTATCATTTATAAATTTTGTTACTGACTGGATATTAGAATCTACTGACCTAATATGGGATAATACATGGTCAGCACGTGACCGTTCTCGGCCAATGAAAAACGAGTATTCTGTACGAGGTAAGATAAGAAAACATATCAGGAACAGCATCGCCACAAAAACACATGTACTGTCCTTCCACACAGCCAAAGAAAACCAAAGAGATGTTTTTATTTCATTTTTAAACTTTTGTTTTTTAACGAGGGCCCTAATAAATATCAAAAGCAAATGCCTAATCGACTCCGGCTTGGAACGGACAGGGGCAAACTAACTGTCACTAGAGGACTAAAACAGGTTCTATTGTGCACCAAGCTCACACTTACCCATCAGGTTCATGTTAGAAGAAACAATAAACATTTATAAATGTCTTGGTGAACAAAACTTCTAGCCACCTTTCACTAGTTAAAATTAAAAAGTGTGGTTTAAAGCCGCTTCCATATACATGTTCAGCCGACTTTAAAATCTTGTACGATAACTCCCGATCACTGAAATCGCCCTCAGGCAGGCGATCCCTCGCAGTACCCATTTACACCAGGGTGGAGTGGAACAAGTGTAGGTTAATTTCTCGCTCAAGGAAATTAGCAGTTCTCCTAGTGGGGATCGAACCCGGGACCTCCCGATCCCAAAGTGTACGTCCTACCATTGGACCACTACTCCTACATTTGACAATGTTGCATGCAGAAACACAAACACATGTAAAACAAAAGGCTAAAGTCATTGGCAAGGTGAAAGGCAAGTACTTGATGCACTTACTGACTAGAGTACAAAATTAAAATGAAACTGCATTTTATATTTAAATATGTTTTATTTAGAAATTGCAATGTTATAAATATGCATGAGTATAAAAGCATAAAACAACGTGATATTTTACATATCAAAAATACTGTACACGTATATTATGTGCTGTTGACACTCCCTGCATAAGTTACTATAAAAGTAAATAAATATAAATAATGTACCTTTCGTACATTGAGATTAATCATAATGATTAAAACAACCAACAAACGTAATACAGTCCAATAAAGAAACAAAAAACTTATATTGAAATCATGATATAATAATAAAAAAACGTTATTTAAAAGTTTAATGTTGCCAAGCAACGCTAAATTAAAACTTATAGAAGTTAAGATCATATAAACAAAGTAAAATCCGTTAACATCGTCATTATGATCAAGAGAAAACTTTATTGTCGTAAACAAGTACTTCGTGCATATCAATTTCTTGTCGAGGACACACGAACACACTCATTCCATACATCACATTTAAAATACTTTGATATGGATTTTGTAAACCCTTTCAAAGCTTTACAATAGTAAAACATGTACAAAAATGTAAACCGCTTAAACAAAAATTAAATAGAAACAAACAAAATTCTATAAAAGAACACACAAAACAATAATTTCATCTTTTGAATGATATGTTATTCATTACTAGAAAACATGCTTTGAAAAAAAAACATATTGAGTAAGTTACAAACAATCAAATGGAACCAATACATCATGATACAAACAATAACAAACAAAAATACTGCATATCAAAATAAAAAGGAATGATTTACAACTCTTCTTTGTCCGTCGTATCAGCACCCTGGTATAATTTGGATACAATCGGTTGAACTATTTTTTCTAGTTCCTCTTTCTGAGTTTTATAATCATCTATATCCGCATCAGAATTATTTTCTAACCATTCAACATTTTCATTTATGGCATTTTCAATGACGTTTTTATCGTCACTATCCAATTTCCCTCCAAGTTTTTCGGAGTCAGTTATTTGATTTTTAAGCGAATATACGTAACTTTCCAAGTCAAATCTTGCTTGAATTTTCTCTTTCAAAAGTCTGTCTTCTTCAGCGTAAATATCAGCATCTTTAATCATGCGTTCAATTTCCTCCTCGGAAAGTCTATTTTGATCATTTTCAATCACAATATTATTTTTCTGTCCAGTTCCTTTGTCTTCTGCGCTTACTCGCAAAATCCCGTTTACGTCAATCTCAAACGTGACTTCAATTTGGGGAATTCCCCTTGGTGCTGGAGGGATTCCCGTCAACTCAAATTTACCCAACAAATTATTGTTCTTTGTCATGGTTCGTTCACCTGAAACAAAAAACGTCATTTTATTGAAAATGTGTACACGTATGCCAATAAGAGTACATGTTATCTAGTTGTGCTAAGACTCGTAGATCTAGGCTAAGAACATCTTTTGAGCAAAAATCTTAAAAAATACTTCAAAGAAAATTTACATAAAGCAAAGAACAATAGGTTCGAGAGTGGAATGCTTGAACCAGTCTGAAAACAAAATTTTATTATTTTTGACATCTATAAGAATCATATTAGTTGAAGTTAGGCACTATGTTAGTTTTGACTTCCATAACTTTATTCGCAGCTTTTTAGCATTTTGCTTTTCATCTGATGAGGTTCATTTACTGTATCGACAGGATTCGCTGAAGACCTTAAGCTAGTAAGATAATGTCGAGCAAATAACAAATTAATTAAGCATTTTGCTTAAGAACTAATGGGAATCATGCCATCGGAAAGTGGCCTTGACAATAGGTCTCCCCAAGTGTAGACAGCAAGTCATGATATTCAAGCTACAATAAATGACTTAGAAAATTGAAAGTATGTTTTACAGTCTAACATAAAAGTTGTAAATTTTGTTGAAATCGTTAAGAATGGTATAAATACTAACCTTCAAAAACTTGAATGCTGACTGCAGGTTGATTATCAGCGGCTGTTGAGAATATTTGTGATTTTCTAGTTGGTACAGGAGTATTTCTTTCTATAAGTTTAGTCATTACCCCACCCACTGTTTCTATACCAAGTGTCAGAGGATTGACGTTAATGATCACTACATCGTTCACGTCTTCAGCCCGTCCCAGAATTCCACCTTGTACCGCTGCACCGTAAGCTACGGCTTCGTCTGGGTTTATACCACGACTTGGTTCCTGTAAATAAACACCAAAACTAAATTTTAAAATATCTAGCTATTTACAAGGTTATTTTTTAATCCAAATAATGAAAGTATGACATGAGCATTGTGTCGTCTGGAAGTACTAACGATATGAAATTAAAACGTTACAGGAGTTCTGAGGATATGTAAGATGCAAGATAACTCAGCAAACACATCGCGGGGTTAGCGCAAAGGGGTCGTAACTTACTCTTTTCTTACAGAGAGTTACGACCGTATTAGGCTAAACTCGCGACATGTACGTACTGTTAATGGAAAAAAATATGCTAAAAAGCGACTTATAAGTTATAAAGTTTATATAAGTCAGAACTAGAAGTAAGAGAACATGGACACGAGTGATTTGGTCTTCAACTTTAGATACCCTCTGGAAAATTTACCGAGTATGTGACATTAAATTATAATTGTAACGAAAATACCGTCTAGATTGAGTTTTAGCCTATCTACGAAGAGTTGCTTCCCTTTATTAATATACGCTATTGACTAGAAGCCGGACAGTTTATTATAGATATTTAAGTAGAAATCAGCTCGCCGGTTTGAGGTAATTAGACCGTTTTAAATATTTAGTTCAGATTTGAGATTGATTAAAGTTGTATTTTGTATGGAGCATGTTGTTTCCAGTCAGAAAATTGGTCATAAGACGTTGATCATAGACGCTTATTAAACTGAGAGTAAGGTAAGCGTTTAGTTCTTCCAGCCAATCAAATCGCTCCATTGTCCTGGAGAGCAGTATATAAGGACGAGTCGTGTAAAAATCGCCAGTCTGGGTTCACTCGTCGTTGAGTTAACATCGCTCTTAATTATCTGGGACTTTGTCAGTATACCTGGCGCTACAAATCTACCCACTCGCGTTCTTGTTCAAGCATTGCGCTTGCCCAAGAGAGTGATAGATAAGTTAGCCCTAATACCGGGTCGCAGTGTAAGAGAGATCGTTGTTGTAACTCTGGTTTGTCCGTAAGTTGGAACTAAATTGTTGATGTTGGAGTTGGAACTCCTATAAGTTGTAACTTCATTGGAAGTTGGAGCTCGATCTATTAAGTTGTGTCTGTGGATAGCGTATATGTATATATGTAATTAACTGTGACTATTTCTTGTTCTGTCCTATCATTTTGTATCATTTATTTGTCCAATCATTAGTCTAAGCAAGACGAGGAAAATTGTTATATAATATTGTCTTTATGACTGACCTTACAAGAGGGTGAGTTACAACTTAAATCATTCATAAACCTACCTGATTAGATACACGCTCGGTACACGTTACAAATTTGGTGGCAGCGCGGTGGGATACATCACTAGTACATATACTGTACTGCAGGTAGGTGAGTTCTGTAAATATTTGAGCCTTTGTATTTGAAAAGTTATAACTCACATAGTCACACCATGGCCTCTCAACGGTCGACAGAAGATATGTCTGAATATGCCAGTTACATAGAGCAACTTAAGCATGAAAATAAGATATTAAATTTGAAGCTGGAAATAGAAACTTTGCAAAACCAAGTCAATTCGTCTATGAAAGAATTGAATCTTTCAAACCAGGCTGTTGGGTCTGTAAAGCATGAGCATATCACGCCACAAGCATGTAGCACTCCACATGCACCAGCTTCAGACTCAGAATATGATAAGACGGAAG
Organism: Mactra quadrangularis; assembly: GCA_025267735.1. Classification (NCBI taxonomy): domain Eukaryota; kingdom Metazoa; phylum Mollusca; class Bivalvia; order Venerida; family Mactridae; genus Mactra; species Mactra quadrangularis. The sequence goes on from CM046311.1 coordinate 31,110,487, forward strand.
CCAAGCAAACTTCCCTAGCTAACTGGGATAGATTTGTGACAAAAAGACAAAAATCGGCTAAATTACCGTCCGCAGTTACAAAAACAGACACCTCACAAAATCAAAGTGCTGAAAGTCCAAAACAATCAAAATCATATATTAAGCCTGCAACTTTTGATGGCACGAGTTCATGGCTCGATTACAAGGCTCACTTTGAAGCCTGTAGTGAAATAAATGGTTGGAACGAAACACAAAAAGGGTTGTACTTGGCTGTCTCTTTAAGGGGTCCGGCTCAGGGTGTCTTTGGTAATTTAAACCATAACAAACAAGATTTCGAACAGTTATCCAAAGCACTTGAAGAACGATTTGCTCCGCCTAATCAAACTGAATTGCATCGAGCTCAGTTACGTGATAGACGTCAGCGTGCTACTGAAACACTGTCTGAAATGGGGCAAGATATTAGACGGCTAACTAACCTTGCCTATCCTTCGGCTCCAAGCGATGTTCGTGAAACCTTAGCCATGGAACAATTTATTGATTCATTAGTTAGTACAGATATGAGACTTAGAATAAAGCAAGCTCGACCATCCAGTCTAAATGAAGCCTTGCGCCACGCGGTCGAACTTGAAGCATTTCAAAGAGCCGAGCAAACTAATGGTTTACAAGGCTACACGAGAGCTGTATCTTCAGCTGAAACTTCAAGTCCTATGATTGATGCCGAGTTACAGCTTATGAAAGCTTCTATAGCCGAAATGAAACAATGTTTGTCAAACATGGATAAACAATACAATAATCCGAATCCTGTAAATAACGGAAATCATGAAAGGACTAGTTACAACACTCCCCCCGTCCAAAATAAAGGTCCCATTTACCAACCACGGAGGCCGGGGAATAAATTCTCGATAAAATGTTACGAGTGTGGTAAATATGGTCATAAGAAAATTGACTGTCGAAACAGACAACAAAGGTCAAACCATAATCAATCATCTTCACCAAATGTTAACTCATCGGGTAATTCGGGATCTGGTCTGTTCGTTGATGCAGAAATTAATGGTGTTGTCACCAACTGCTTGGTTGATACTGGTGCAACTCTGACAGTTATATCTTCTAAGTTTATTGACTCCTTACAACAACCGGTTAAGCTTGAACTTTTCGAGTCAGATATCGTATCTGCTTCTGGAACTCCATTAAATGTGAAAGGGAAAACAGTTGTCACCGTATCAATAGGTGGTCAGAAAAGTAACGTAGATGTCATAGTAGCAGATATCGATATTGATGTTATATGCGGATTAGACGTCATGACGCAGATGAACATTATAGTAGATGTTGCTAAACGGGAATTGGTAATGGGAACACAAAGAATTCAGTTAAACTGTGAAGGTAAGATTGGCTGCTATAGAGTTGTTGCTGCCGAAAGAGTGGAGGTACCTCCAAGATCTGAAATAATAACTGAGGGTAAAGTCGCAGCTGAAAATTTTGCTAAGGGCCTATACATGACTGAATCGAGTGAGCGAATATTGTCTCGAGAGCAAGGTCTGGTGGCAAAATGTGTTGTACAAATAGATAAAAAGATACCGCTCCGCGTAATGAATACATCAGAAATTTCTCAAGTAATATATCCTGGTACAAATTTAGCAACTCTCTGTCCAGTTGATCTTGTTGGGACTGGAAGAAAGGGGAAATCGACATGTGTAGAACAAGTTCCATCTCATATGCAGGAGTTATTTGAGAACACAGTTACAGGAATGGATCATACACAGGTTCGAGACGTAGCAAAAATGATGTCCAAATATTCACATATCTTTTCAACAAATGATTGTGATATAGGCAGGACCGGAGTCATACGACATCAAATATTAACTGGAGATTCTCGACCGATTAAACAACCAATTCGACGTATACCTGAACATATGAACAACGAAGTGAATAATCAAATTGATGATATGCTTGATAATGGAATTATCAAACCCTCTGTAAGTCCATGGGCAAGTCCTGTAGTTATGGTTAAAAAGAAAGATGGTTCATATAGGTTCTGTGTGGACTACAGACAGTTGAATGCTAAAACAATTAAAGATGCATACCCGTTGCCACGAATCGATGAATCTCTTGACCAACTTTCAGGTGCAAATTTGTTCTCATCTTTAGACCTAAGTTCTGGATATTGGCAGGTTGAAATAAACGAGAATGACCAAGCTAAGACCGCCTTTGCAACACGAAAAGGTTTATTTCAATTCGAAGTTATGCCATTTGGTCTTTGCAACGCACCGGCAACGTTTGAGAGATTAATGGAGACAGTTCTTGCTGGATTACACTGGCAAATTTGTTTAATTTATCTAGACGACATAATCGTCATAGCAAAAACTTTTGAAGAAATGATACAGAATCTCTGTGTTATATTTGATCGATTAGAGGAAGCTAATCTCAAGCTAAAGCCCAGAAAATGTCAATTATTCAAGAAAGAGGTAGAATTTCTCGGTCATATTATTTCTTCTGGAGGTATAAAAACAGATCCAAAGAAAATTAAGTGCGTACAAGATTGGCCTGTCCCAAATAATGTCAAAGAAATTCGTTCATTTTTGGGTTTAGCTAGTTATTACCGTAAGTTTATTTGTAACTTTTCAGAAGTTGCAAAGCCATTGCATCAGTTGACCGAGAAAGGTAAGAAATTTGTCTGGACCGACAAATGCACGTACGCTTTCAATAAATTAAAACAACTTTTGACACAAGCTCCAGTTTTAGCTCATCCAGATTTTGACGTACCTTTTATCTTGGATACGGATGCAAGTGATCTCGCAATAGGCGCGGTTCTGTCGCAAAAGGTTGATAATAAAGAGCATGTTATTGCATATGCCAGTCGTACTTTAACGAAAGCCGAACGAAAGTATTGTGTAACCAGAAAAGAGCTATTGGCATTGGTTCATTTTGTTAAACATTTTCGGCATTACTTGTATGGTAAGAAGTTTACCATCCGAACTGATCATGGTTCCCTCCGTTGGTTGATGCAGTTCAAAAATCCTGAAGGCAAAATTGCCAGATGGTTAGAAGTTTTGTCAGCTTACGATTTCAGTGTAGAACACAGGCCTGGGAGATTGCACGGTAATGCTGATGGTATGAGTCGAATTCCAAATGAGGGGTCAAATCTCAATGGTCAAATACTCCACCTTGAATTAAAATCCCATGAAGAGTCGTTTAAGGATTCAACAGAAATGTCCATAAAAGAAGCCCAGGATGATAACCATGATATATCTCTTGTCAAATCTTGGTTAAATAAGAATGAGAGACCGAGTTATAACACTATTGGTAGTGAGAGTAACCATTTGAAGTCTCTTTGGAATCAATGGAACAGATTGGAAATTAGGGATGACTTAGTCGTTCGAAGATGGGACGTTCTTGGCACAAACATTGTGTCGTGGCAAGTGATAGTTCCAATGCAATTGCGGAGAAAAATCCTCAAGTATTCCCATGATATTCCAGCTTCAGGACACCTTGGCGTAAATAAAACTTTGAGTAAAATTAGACAAAAATATTACTGGCCGGGACTTCAACATGACGTCCGAACGTATATATCGGGCTGTGAATCTTGTCTGAAAAGAAAGGGCCCCATTCCAAGTTATAAAGCGCCAATGCAAGTAGTGAGATCTGGTTATCCATTCGAGCGGATTGCCATAGATATACTCGGCGAATTGCCACGAACTGAAAAAGGCAATAAATACATCCTGGTTGTTGCCGATTACTTCACGAAGTGGACGGAATCTTTCCCAATGATAAACATGGAAGCCAGAACCGTCGCAAAAATTCTTGTGGAAGAATTGATTTGTCGTTTTGGAGTACCACAGATCATTCATTCTGACCAAGGGAGACAGTTTGAAAGCGAACTATTTACCGAGGTTTGTAATTTATTACACATTCAGAAAACTAGGACCACACCATATCATCCTCAGTCTGACGGTATGGTGGAGCGGTTCAATAAAACCTTAGCTACTATGTTAAGTATGTATGTCAAAGAAAACCAGCAAGACTGGGATGACCAACTTCCATATGTTATGATGGCTTATAGGGCTACAGAACATGAAACAACAGGTATGAGTCCAAACTTACTTATGTTAGGTAGAGAAACATCCACCCCATTGGATATAGCAGTCGGGTTACCAAATGTCGTAAAACAAATACCACATACACAGTGGGTATGGGAGCTACAGGAACGACTGGAATTAGCTCATAATTTGGTAAGAAATCATACAGGTAAATCTATTCAGAAACAGAAAAGGTATCATGATGCTAAGATATGTTATGAGACTTTTAAGCCTGGTGACAAAGTTCTTGTCTATTTTCCTGTTAAAAAAGTTGGATGCTCGTCCAAATTTACATCATTTTGGCGAGGGCCTTATGAAGTTGTAGCTCAGTTATCTGATGTTCTGTATAAGGTTACGTGTGGTCGAACTGGTCAACCACAAATTATACATGTCAATCGTATAAGAAAGTTGAAAGACCAAAATCTGTTTCAGAAAGATGATAAAATCGAACATGTTGAGCCTGTCGCTACCGATATAATGTATGATGGCGAAACTCAAGACACATGTCTTGAAGATGTAGTTATGAGTGATAATGATAATGTGGATGATGATGAGGAAGTTGTAACCAACAGATATGGCAGAACTATTAAGAAACCCTTATATTTACAAGACTTTGTTTGCTCCATTTTCAGTATGGCAAAGACCAAGCATACCCCAAGGAAAGTTACCTCAACCTTATGTCCAATCTGCAAGGACGTTATAGACGTACATCAGAATTTTGGGGAGCATGTGACATTATGCACTGCTTCAAGGTTTAAGTGTGATGAATGTGGCGCATTGTTCAAGAAGCAAGCATACATGAACCAGCACAAGAAACGGGCTCACGTAGATAAGAAAGGTAAAAGTTTGCAAGAAATGCCCTCCACCAGTAAAGAAGGAGACACGAGTGAAAGCGAGAGTAATTCGGAATGGGATAGCGATCCAGAGATAGTTGTGGGTGATGAAGAAACGTCGGAAAAGGAAGATACCGATGACAATAATAACATAGTGAACATTGATAAGAACAACCATTCTGTATCTGACACGTTGATAGACAATCCGTCTGAGCAGTCGTTGCAACTTGCTCGTACAATTAGAAAGAGGACAATGCCTGCTCCTGTAATGGCACCAGTAAAGGTAAAGAAAGTATCTGCTGAGAATAGGGATATTCATGACAATTGTGCTAGCATCAATGTTTGGGAAAGTAGTGGAGATAGTAATGTTAAGGGCAGGAATAGTTGTAAGAGTGTACAAGAAAGTGAGATGGACGAAAATCTTACACCGGTGAGAGACTTAAGCCAAACTACATTTGATGACAAGTATGTTCAGACTGAGAAGACTGTGGAAGATAACTCAGAAAGATCTCTCTCTGAAGATGATCTGATGTTCGGAAAATTCATGTCACACGAATTCAGTTTCATCAAAGACAAGAAGCAAAGAAGGGTTGCAAAGTTGAAAATACATCAGATCCTTGTAGAAGCTCAGGATGCTGATGACTTGCAATAACTGTTTTTTTTAAAGTGTTCTAAGAGGTTCGATTTCTAGCCAATGTTAAATCTGTAGAGACAGATGTTTAGATGTTATACGTTCACAGGAAGTGGACTTATTGTTATTTCATGTATAATGTTGTTAGTTTATTAAAGTTAGTTAACTTTGTTTACAGACTTATGTTTGAATATATTTTTTTTATTGTTAATAGTGTCTTAATATGCTTATTAAACTGAGAGTAAGGTAAGCGTTTAGTTCTTCCAGCCAATCAAATCGCTCCATTGTCCTGGAGAGCAGTATATAAGGACGAGTCGTGTAAAAAATCGCCAGTCTGGGTTCACTCGTCGTTGAGTTAACATCGCTCTTAATTATCTGGGACTTTGTCAGTATACCTGGCGCTACAAATCTACCCACTCGCGTTCTTGTTCAAGCATTGCGCTTGCCCAAGAGAGTGATAGATAAGTTAGCCCTAATACCGGGTCGCAGTGTAAGAGAGATCGTTGTTGTAACTCTGGTTTGTCCGTAAGTTGGAACTAAATTGTTGATGTTGGAGTTGGAACTCCTATAAGTTGTAACTTCATTGGAAGTTGGAGCTCGATCTATTAAGTTGTGTCTGTGGATAGCGTATATGTATATATGTAATTAACTGTGACTATTTCTTGTTCTGTCCTATCATTTTGTATCATTTATTTGTCCAATCATTAGTCTAAGCAAGACGAGGAAAATTGTTATATAATATTGTCTTTATGACTGACCTTACTAGAGGGTGAGTTACAACTTAAATCATTCATAAACCTACCTGATTAGATACACGCTCGGTACACGTTACATAATTAATATACATTCCGTTTGTTTTTCATGTCAGCATTGCATGCATTATAGTAACTAGTACAGTAAATTTCCTTAATCGGAGCCCTTTAATATCTATGTTCTTAAAAGCGAAATTCTATTAACATAGAGACATCGTACTTCTCAAATTTAGCATTTGGGACTTAGGAAATCATCATAAAAGTATGGTTTTGCAATAATCAGTGGTCTTTATAAAATAAACCAAACAAACAAACATTTCATTCAAAAAAGTAAATAATACCACTCATAAATCTACATATTCTTTCATTAAATGTATCTGATTTACAAAAAAGGTCAAAGGTTACAAAGTGTCAAGGTCGTATCAAAGGTCAAAGGTCAAATGTTAAATCAAAGGTTAAATGTTAAATCAAAGGTCAAATGGTACTAACCTTGCCATTAAAGAACTGTTTAACAAGTTGTTGTACTTTTGGAACCCTAGTAGAACCACCAACAAAAACTATCTCATCAACCTCGGATATCTTTATATCACCATCAGCTAAAACTTTACGTACTGGTTCTAGAGTTGATTTAAATAAATCCTGAAACACACAAACATAATCAATATAAACAATTTATTCATAAATTTTCAAATCAATGCCATGCACAAGCATTGACATTGATATAATTTAACCATTCAGTTTACATAGCCTTTATATGTTTTCTGTACATAAATACTTATGTAGACACATAATATTCAAAATGTAATCAATCATGTCGAAATTCGTCAAATTCTTGCTGCAGTAAGTACTAAGTACGTAACTCTCTTTTTATTCGAAAATGCATATGTAAGCGTTTGAATTGTAATTGTATTTCCTAAATTCTCCGCACATTTTTTTGCAACTAACTTGGTTTAACAGGGAAATTAGTGTCAATGATTTAATTTCACAAGATCGATAAAGAATGCTCGGTTAAAGGAGATAAGTAGCTATTTTATGTGAAATTTGGTGTCATTCAAAACACAATACAATAAATAAATTGTCCTACATACCATATTAAGTTCTTCAAATTTAGCTCTTGTAAGTGTTTCACGTAAATCAAAACTTCCAAATAATGATTCAATTTCAATCACAGTTTGATGTGAAGATGACAATGCACGTTTTCCTTTCTCAACTTCTCTGCGCAACTTTTGAAGTGCGCGCGCATCATTTCTGACATCAGTTCCGGTTTTCTTTTTAATAAGCTTGATAAAGTATTCCATAACTTTTTGGTCGAAGTCTTCACCGCCGAGATGAGTGTCTCCATTTGTAGCAAGAACTTCAAAGACTCCGTTATCAATAGTAAGTAGAGAAACATCAAATGTTCCGCCACCAAGATCAAACACCAGAATATTCTGTTCATCTTTGCCTTTCTTGTCTAAACCATAAGCCAGAGCGGCTGCTGTTCTGTAAAATATAGGAACATATACATGAAGTCATTATACTTGAGAGTGTATGTATGAGTGTTTCGTAAGAAAACGTTTAAGAGTAAGTTTTTACTTTTACGGGGACATTGGTCAATAGATAGCTTTTTGGTTTTTATACTCATTTATTTGTATTTAAAATTTAGATTAATCACTTCCTGGTCCCCCAGTACCGAGCTAGTAGGATAAAATGCCTTGCATAAGGAAACAACGGGGTATGTTTTGGATGGATTCAAAAACAACACGGAACTGGCTATCCTATGTTTACTAGTCCATACGTGGAAACTTAATAACCATTTTATTTGAAAACATTTTACACGACAACATATACTTTTAAAAGGTCAACAAAATTGGAATTGAAGAATCCTATACTTACGGTTCATTTAAAATTCTCATAACGTTCAGACCAGCTATCCTTCCAGCGTCTTCAGTTGCACGTCTTTGTGCGTCATTAAAGTAAGCAGGAACGGTAACTACTGCATGTGTGACATTTTCTCCCAAGTATGACTCTGCGATTTGTTTCATCTCGCGTAATACCATTGCCGAGACCTCTTCCGGCGAGAATGTCTTGACCTCTGACCCAACATTGACCTGCACGTAAGGTTTGTTGTTGACGTTGACAACTTTGAATGGGTAGTATTTCAAATCTTTCTGTACGACTGGGTCATCCCAGGTTCTACCTATGAAACGTTTGACATCGAAGATCGTATTTTTCGGATTTGACGTAAGCTGGCTTTTAGCAGCGTCCCCAATCAGACGCTCGCCGTCTTCAGTAAAAGCTACATAAGATGGAGTAATTCTGTTGCCTTGATCATTCGTTATTATTTCAACCCTGCCTTTCTGATATACACCGACACTGAAAATGAATAAATTAATCAGCGTAAATAAAAACTTGATTAAGTAAAATAAAACCCTTATTTATTAAAAAGTGCAAATAGATCTACTTGTAAATCTAACAGTTTTGTTGAAATTCCATTCTCTGTATTACAATAAAATTCCGCTATATAAATCACCATAATTTTTGTTGAATCATGCCATTTTTGACAATTTTAAGTCCCAAAAATGCCTAATTTCATATGAAAAGAAAATGCCCCTTTGATAAGAACAACGATAACAATTAAGACTTTTGATTTGATGGTCCTAATGGTGGAACTTTACTGTATCATAAACAAATATTTTAATTCGATTTGAAATTTCATACATAAGACCACTATAAATTTAAAATATCTTGAAGATAGTGTTGTCAGCACTATGTTTAGTCATTCATAATACCTTCATTCTTTGTCCACTCAATTTATGATATTAATTAACTATGTAGAATAATGAATACCTACGAGTTACACTGAAATTCAAAAATTATCATTTTATGAAATCCGATTTTTTAGGCATAAAACTTTATTTTTTTGAAATTGACTTCCGATAAAAAAAGTTCGTAAGATTTTTTTTGTGAAAATGACCACCGATGACAGAGAAATTCCCTTACCATGAGTAAGTAGTCCCAAGATCGATTCCTATCACTGTACCAACATCCGGTTCCGGTTTCTGAGCACTACTTCCGGTGACAAACGCACCAATTAGAAATAACGAAAATATCATAGTTTGTGTTCTAACCATGATGATTGATGTATTGATGTGACAACTTTCTATCTTTAAATCTGAAATAAAAGTTAATTCTTTAATTATTAATTTGAAAATAAGTAAAAATCCTAAATGTTTACACATGTCATAAAACGATTTAAGCTGGCTTTAACGCCATAGCAACTTTAAATATAGATTATATTACTGCGGTCCGCCAACCTACTCACTTTTCCTGGAAAGGCTAAATATCTGGATTTAGTTGTTAACCAGATACTAGGTACATAGCCTGCTTCCGTCAGTGACTGACAACTGTCCAAAATAAGTGGTAGGAGGGAGAATAGTCGAAAAGATTATTTCATGACCGAACTCTATAAAAGTATGTCCCGTCCGGGAATCGATCACTTGATCAGTAGATGTTTGTGCTACAGACTGGGCTAGACATTTTATTCTAATAACGTCAGAGCTTGTATATATATTGCCCTATGTTGAATAATTAATACATAACACACTCTAGTACAAGAATAATGATTACTGATTGAAAATGCATTAATGTATTGTATATACTTTGCAGATTACAAAAATAACGTAATTTTTTATACTTGAATATACCGCCAGGGTATGTAGGTATAAACAGGAATTTTATATAAATCGCTGGTGTACATAAAATTGACATATTTATTCCTCAGTACAAAGTAAAATGCTTCGTGCGTACATTATATAAATTTAAATAGGGGAATTATGCAACATTTAAAAGAATAACATTATATAAATTTAAATAGGGGAATTATGCAACATTTAAAAGAATATCTTCACCCAAAGAAATAGAAATAACATACCTGAAGCGAGTTCTCTTTTTCGTCCGATTGAGCGCTGATTTTCAAACAATTAAGTTCTATGAATAAATCCCTTAGTAAAAATCACCGTTCGTTGTTTCAATAGAATCAAGTACGTTTCGTATACTGTTTATAATTTTCTTTGTATTTGTCTTTATAATATTTGTTGAATATGATAAATCAATTTTTCAACCCGCTATTTAAACCATTTGAAAAACTACGGACACGTACCCCCGACAGAAAACCGACGTGGCTTTTAGCGCTATATCAAAATAAACAAACAGAACGTGTGTCTAAAAATAGTAACAATCTAACGAAACGAAAGTAGAAAATTGCATCATCAACGAATAAGATTATATTTTTCGTTTACTATCATATTGAAATAATCTTACGGCCACGTATGATTTAAGATTTAGTATGATGAAATTAATATGTCACTGATTGACCCAATTAGTAAAGATTATTCATTGTTTATTTTAAATGACTATTTAGTCATGAAAGATAATATAAATAAATTGTTTACATATAACTTTATCTAACGTTAATCTATAGTGTTCAGGGATATTCTCGAAAGTGATCGACGCTACTGATTATATTTTTAATATTAATAAATATATTTTGTAAAAGGTATTAACTTTTTGAAGTTAACTAATATCAATTCATTCAATGCAAGAAAATTGTCGAAGCTAGGGGTTCTTTCTGTTGATATAATTGCTTTAATTTCTATGCAATGCAAAGTAATTAATCATGGAAAATGCTAAATAAAACATCTTTGGTAAACTTATTTTTAACTTTCAGTGGCGCAAGCATTATCTCTGCTGACTAAGATATGTTTTTATCAATAGAAAATACAGTGAATATTTAAATCAGCGGAGTACCACTGACAGTACAGAAACTACTTCATAACAATCAATCTTGATGGATTAACTATGCGTCTGCTATAGAAATGTAACTCCTTTATCGGGAAGGGGGGGGTATTCTAAAAAACACATCTATTACGAGCAGATGCGGATCTAGCGGGAGATCAGGGGGGAGGGTCAAATATATATAAAAAATATACGCATCCTTGAGTGTATATTTTAAATTGTAAACCATTCTAGGGAGCATGAAGCAATCTTTCTCGGGCTCGCTTCGTTCGCTTAAATTGTGTTTATTATAGATTTAGTGGTTATGTAGTTTTTATATTGACACGTTTGGACCCTACCCCCCCCCCCCCCCCCTATAAAAAATTATGGATCCGCCCCTGAAGAAATTGTTTGTTGCTTTATGGATGTTTGTTTGAAACACACTGGGTCATTGATGGTAGAGGGATTGTTAATTAGCACATAGCATTTTCCCCTCATCCAATCAGCTGTCGAGGATTGTTGATAGTAGACATGTACTATATTGTATAGTATGGCGTTTAAAATGACCTACTTATTCTATGTTAAGTCACGTGACTGGTCATCGATATAATCCCTTTTACACTATCGATGAATCTTTTACAAAAACAAATGTGTGTGCGAAGTTAACAGCCACAGCAGTAATGACAGTAATACAGCTAGATTATATCTTGCTGCCAGCAGTAACAACAGAAAGGTCGTTTAAGACCGTTACCTGAATGAACTGGGTCATACATTTTTATTAGAACTAAAACAATAGAGTTTTTGAAATATATTTTATTCTTTCATGTAATAACAGTTTATGACAACAATTGAATAGTATTGGTACATTATAAGTATATAACACAGGTGCAACAAAATATATACAATAATTCCATCTCATAGCGTTTTCAAATTTCCAATTTTATCTTTTTATTTATCTATTATATTTATAATTCATCTATTTATACAATTTGCTTTTATTTGAAAGGTTAGAAATTAGTTATTGCGTATTTGATATAATAGTAATGAATACAGAAATTACACATAATAATTATCATCATCATAAGACAATCGTTTTGGTCAAATGACCAAAAACATAGGAATTACTTTTTTGTTTGGCTTCTTCATTTTAGTGTACTTGTGTTTTCAATGCAAAACAAACAATACGCGTGAAGCGTGTTGAACTTGGGGAAAATGCTGTGCTAAGCCAGTTAGATTATGTTTTCATTTTACTATAAGGTTCAGTGCTCGGGGCTCCGCCCCTCGCACTAAACCTTATAGTAAAATGAAAACATAATCTAACTAATACTTAGAGTTTGTCGTTTTAGGAATAGGGTTTTCAGACTTCAGTTGTTTTTGAAAAGAATATTATTTTTCCAAGTACAAGGCGTATATCACTTTCAAAAATTGAATCTTCGAAAAGTAGGAGTCTAAAGACCAAAACAAGTAAGAGCATCCATGTGTGTGCAGTACATATTCTTGTGCGAGCCTAGTTTTTCAAAGTTTCCACGCATATCCAACTATTTGTCCTTTCGTAACTTACTGATTTGACCTCTCGATAAAATCGATAATTAATCAGAGCCACCATTGTTGCGCTCGGTATTGTTCGGAAATTTCCGATATGACACCCTGCTGTGATCATAGATTGATAAAACTGATCAACCCCATCAATATATCACGTGATAGACTCTGCATGACGTCTAGTACCAACATTTGATGTCTGTTATATTTTTCATATAATCTTATAAATAACAAATCCTGCAGTGCGCGTTAAGAATTAAAAATATATTCCATTGAGATTTATTCACGTTTCCTTTTAAGAAAAGAATTAAAATCTATGAACTATGTATCATACATATGATAAAACATTGTATGTATTAACGTTTGCAACAGCGTAACTTAATGTACACATTAATATAGTTCGTTTTTTCTCAACTGTCAAAACATGAATAATTTCACGGTGACTTCGTGCTCTTTATTTTACACCCATGGTATTGTGATAGTGTGTAATCAATCACTATGAACTTATTCAAACTTTGACACTTGAGAAAAAATAGACAATACCTACAATAAACATAAATAATTATTTCAATGACAATTAAAAACATCAATCAATAGGCATATAAATTGTACACTTAACAGACGCTATAATTCAGAGAGGCAAATATGAACGCAATGACTGAACATGAAAATACTGAAAATATGTTAATTCTTATAATTTCATATAAACTTTAAGAAACATCAATCCATATCAATATATGCTTTTTAAAAGTATACGCATCGGCCTTTTTAAAACTTCAGCGCCAAACAGGCAGAAAGCATTTCACAGATTTATTGTTTGAAAAATAAAAATCTATACCATCCTCGCTACCCTGTGTGTTTTACGACCCGGATGGTATAATAATGACTGTAGTATCCTGTCATAAAACAAGGACCCTGTTAACATTGGGTCCTTGCATTAAATGACACCCGCGTCGATGTAGATCAACGCATCAACAGGGGTCCATTAAGAAGTGTAATTAAGTTCATCAATGCGTATCAGGTCGTATCAGAAAGAATAAAGAATTATAGAAAATGCAAGTCCAAATAGTATATTGATAAAACTACTATTAAGAAAGGACAAATGTTATAAGTTGAAACAGCATTAAACTGTATGAGAAGGCAAATAAAACGAGAAATACTTGTTCAGTCATCAGGTTTTTTGTTGTTGTTGTTTTTCTCAGCTATGCGTAAATTATCTATTTCATTTTATATAATTATATATTGTTATAAGTTTTATGAGCAAAAATTCATTTGAGTTTTATTACTTATTTTATGAATTCTCTAGTAATGGAAACTTAGCAAAGGTGAAGTTATTCAATTAATCATTTAAACAGCATCGTTTTATAAAACTAAATAATATCCTTTCCTTTTCTTAAATAATTAGTTTACAGTATTACTTGTCTAAAAATAAGAAACAAATACCATAACATTTTAAACTTTCGTAACAAGTTAACTTGAAATTGGAAAAAATGCGTTTTAACCTTGTCAAAATTCATGACTTATTTTAAAATAGTAAAAAATCTTGTATCTGTATTTATAAATCTATTTCAAACACTTCTAAAGAACAAACTTTTAAGACATATAAATGAATATAGTGTGTTCTTATAATTTTAAGTACCCCACTTTTTTAAAACACGCGTACACTTAGTCAAGCTCGAATTTAGAAAGCAGAATGGTTTTAACAGTTTATTTTTATTAAATGCATGTTTTTATTTAATAATTTAATGTTTGTAAAGCAGTTAGTTTTCAAGTTGATAATTATATCTTCATATTTTTACTTCGATCATAATGCTCGATAACAAATAACAAAGACCGCTGATAAGATCGGTAGCGATAAAGCATCGTATGCTTTCAGTCATTCGGCTATCTTCGCCAGTTTCCGTAAAGCGAAACGGAATCTCCCGAAGAAGAAAAAAAAACAATACTTACTAAACTAATTCGCTAATTCCCCCTACTAAATATTCTTCAAAAATGATAATACCTATACCATTCATTAAAGAAAAGATCTTAGTAATTGAATCCGATTGGGATAGAAAAGATTTGTAAAAAATAAAACAGATATTGGACAAAACGTTGCCAATGTTGAGGCAAAAAAAATCATTTTTGTATTGAAATGCATAGGAAATAGGGTTAACATTTTTAACTCAAAATTCCCCCAACTATTTATTTCTCAATTTTTATAAGATATATACCATAAGAAAGAGAATGAAATGAATTATATGAAACTGAATGGGATGGAATAAAAAATACTTTAAAATTCGAGTTATATTAGATTAAGTACCAATGTCCTTCTTATTTCTATATAGCGCGTACTAGCCTACTAGGCTTATCGATAAAGGACTAATAGTTGGATATGGGTGTCCAATCTAAAATTACAAAATGTTATTTGTTTCTTGAAGAAGTCTGGTAACGAACATATCATTCCATAAGTCATTTTTTGCAAAGATTTCTTGAAAGTTGCAATTTGAATTGTCTATGGTAAATTAACCTCTACTCGGTCTCTTCTCCGTGATACCTTTTTCATAGGCCGATCTAGTGGGGGGGGGGGGTCAGGGGTCCGCCCCCCCCCCCAGAATTTTCAAAATGTACCTGTTCCTTAGTATATTTCTTGACTGTAAGTCATTCTTAGGTAGCATGAAACACTTTTTCTCGGTGCTTAACATAGATTGAATGGTTATATGTAGTGTTTATTATTAATATGTTGCATTATTCTGCAAAATTTGTATGATGTGGTTGTGGTTCGAAACTTTGGACCCCCCCCCCTAGAAAAAGTTCGGACCCCCCCCCCCCTAAAAAATCTGAATCCACCTTTGCTATTTATGGTTCTGGTAGCGTATAATTAAAATAGACGTTCAAGATAATCTTCATACTTACATTACGTCTATCATTGTACGTGTCTTGAGGTCATACATAGAAGTCAACAATTATTTAAATTATTACTGGTGTTTTTTGAGAATAAAAAAACCTGTTGCAACAAATAATTACGAGTGAGGTTGAAAACGACGACTTAATAATTATTTTAATGTTCACGACTGAAATTAAAGTGTACTTGTTTCATAAGAATATCAATTTTGTGTTACTTGATTTGTACAATGCTTTATAAAGTGCAGACATTCTTTCATCTCACTCGTTAAACATTAAACATTTTATTTTATTAATAATTATTATTTATTTTTTCATTACTCTCCTTGCATCGCTAAAAGTTTCACACGTCCTCTTTCGTGATATTCGCTGAGCTGCAAGAGGAGAGTAATTGTTCATTAACACATAAATGATTGTTTTGTAATAAGAAAGATAACTGTTGATGAATTTCTTGTGTGCAAGTATCGATTGTCTCCCTTTGAATAACATAAATTCCATACATCCTCAAATTTTGTACCACCAAAATTTTGGAGACATTTTCACTGTGTAAGCTCACTACGAGTATGTACATTAGTTTTTATAGAAAATTTGATAATCATTTATTTTGAGATGCTTTTTAGTTGTGCATATTTTTTGTAATGGTATAGTCCAACAGAATTAACCTGAGCTTGACCTTTATGCAAGAATATATTAAACTCAGTATTTACAGTCTATTTTTGTCTTCGTTTGTAAATCGTGCTTTATCGGAAGCTTTCGGCAAAATACACATACTAAACAATTAATATTGTTTTCATAAGAATAAATACTTTGAAACTGTGCCATAATATTGCTGACTAATAGTTTTCCCAATAACTAATGTGTCCAAAATTAAAATTACAATAACATGCCTCTTTTAATAAATTGATTTACAGTCACATCGGTTTTTATAAACGTGTATAACTGTATTCACGCATACGGAAACTCACGATTTAATGTAAGTGAAGTGTGTAATTATTATAATCCGGTAGTTGAAGCTCAGGTTAATTCTATTGGACTATACTACATTTTGTATTAGTAGTTGAGACTACCATAGTAGCTTTAAATCTATTACACGGTCAGCAATTTTAAACAGATTCCAAATCATGATTTATAAAAGTTGAATGAACTTAACAAATAGAACCATAGTCCATCAAATAAGTAACTTTCATTGCCAAGTATTGTATGTTTTTCTAATGTTTGCAGAAAGCATATGAACAGGCCAGGCCTGTAGTATGGATTAACTAAACAAGTTGAACAAGCTCATGTCCTTATTATTCAGTACAAGTTTAAATTTCCAGACAATTTTCACCATTAGTTATTTTAGAGGCCACTATTTTCTTTTACCAACGTCATAAATTTTAACCTTTATCATTTTAACCATTCTTTCATTATATGAAATTGTTAAATTTGTTCATCTGTCAGGGCACATACATTAACTCCAATGATTTAAATATATTTTTTTAGAGTATGCATACAGAAGTACTGCAGTGAGTATTTAAATCAGGAGAGTAAATGTATGAGCCAATCACAGATGAATAAAACTCAACAATAATGTAACCTGATAAAACTCCATGGTCCAAACTAGGATTCGAACCCACGACCTCTCGAGTCATAAGCGGACACTCTACCACGTCGCCATAAAAGCTAGCTTGAAGGCAAGGGAGTACAAGTGCCGTATTATACCTCTGCTACACACAGCCCCTCCTTAACAGAATTCGTCCTCAAATTCTCGGAGCTTGATTGTCTGTGGGACTATCTAAGGGTGCAATCAAAAAATTCCAAGAGGGTTATGTTGGGCGCCAAATGTAACCCGATAAAAATCCATGGTCCGAACTAGGATTCGAACCCACGACCTCTCGAATTGTAAGCGGACACTCTACCACGTCGCCATAAAAGCTAGCTTGAAGGCAAGGGAGTACAAGTGCCGTATCATACCTCTGCTACAATAATCAATTTTACAAGGATACACAAGTCTTTTCCAGCAACTGAACCTAGTAATAACAAGAAAATCAAAAACTTTAGTTTCAATTTTTATTTTTTGTCATTTTAATACAACATTTTCACAAAATAAGTTTTTTTACACATGATATTTATCACATACTGTTTAAATAATAGAAAACAGCAACAATTTAATAACACAAGAAAAAAAACATTCACTTAAAAAATTTGAACACTTACACAAATTTTGTCAATACTTTTCTTCAATAACACAAAAAACCTAATTTTACATTCTTAACTAAAATTTAGAGTGATACCAATCAAACATCAACAAAAACTAAATCATTTCTTTTCAATGCTCATTTAAGGGCAGTTAATTCACTTCGAAAAACACTTGCAAGTCTATATTGCATCTAACATTGCAGACTTAAGAAAATAGTCCACAATAATAGGTGCACAATCTGCAAACACTTAGCCGTGCAAAAAATTGTAAACATTCAATTTATTGTTAACATTCCATGTTTACAATTGCTGCAAACAGTTCAATAAATCATGGTTTGCCAAGAATTTCAAATTTTTCAGGTGATGTGTTCATGAAATTGACCTTTAAATAACACATTGATTTAATGAAGTCCAGTTTTTAAATTACACCAAATTTTTCCTCATCATATTGCAACTTGTGATATTTTAATGATTAAGCCCCATATTAGAATTGAAAGAATAAATTCTATGAGACAAAAGTTTGGAGCAATGAATGGATGAAAAACACACAAAAAACTTTATTTTGATGAAAAAGAGTTGTTTTTTTACATGAAAAATATATTTTAACATTTAACGAGAAAATAATGGAAATTATGTACAGATGAAAAAATGGAAATAAATTATGAACATTAGCACTGACACATCTACAATGAGCAACAATTTTTATCTTTCAAATAAACAATTATGCACAGATTCAAACATTTACACTTTAACAGTCACACTTCAATGCACTGGTCAATCAGCCTGGATGTAAATATGTAATAAATGTTTTTAAACAGATATTCAAATAGTGAAACATTTACTCAAGTACACAATAAACATATATACAGTTCAATTTCACCCTCCAAGATAACCCAATGGATAGTATCATTTCAACACAGGATTGATTCATATAATAGATAAACTATTTTCATATGATCAGTCTGGCTAATGAATATGCATGAAAGTCTTGCTAATGAATATGCATGAAGTCTTGCTAATGAATATGCATGAAATGGTCCCCCACAGACTAGTGTTGCACTAAAACTTGAACCTCTTTTTCAGTGCAACATTTCTGACCAAAAGTTCCTTTCACAATGTCATGGTCAACGTTTTGATATCAAGGCATTTAAATGTTATTCAAAAAATTTGGATGAATAAAAATTAAATGCCTCTATACAAAACTCAGTTAATCTGTGGAACAGAACTGCTATTTTTAATTCATTATCGTAACTAACCGCTCAGTTTTGAAGTTTTAACTTTGGTGTAGCCGCTAGTTACAAAAATAAATAATTTCTATAATTTTTAAAAATTCCTAAATTATGCAAGTCTTATAATTCGTCATGTTCACCGTCCTCATCCCCGGTGGGTGGAGCCTCACCACCAGCTCCTTGATAAAGTTTACTCATGATAGGTTGTACAATTTCGTCTAATTCTTTCTTTTGCTCTTTGTATTCTTCGGTATCAGCCTCAGGGTTGGATTCTAACCATTTAATCTTTTCGTCTAAAGCAGCTTCAATAGTTTCCTTGTCCTCATCGCTCAATTTAGCTCCCAACTTTTCTTTGTCATTGATTTGATTTTTCAAACTGTATGAATAACTTTCAAGTTCATTTCTAGCTTCAACTTTGCTTTTCAAGGCTTCATCTTCGGCGGCGTATTTCTCGGCATCGTTGATCATTCTTTCAATATCTTCAGGTGAAAGTCTGTCGTTATCGTTTTGAATAACGATCTGGTTTTTGCTGCCAGTGCCCTTGTCTTCAGCTGTTACTTTGAGGATACCGTTTACATCAATTTCAAATGTGACCTCAATCTGAGGAACACCTCTTGGTGCAGGTGGAATTCCAGTAAGATCGAATTTTCCCAACAAATGGTTATCTTTGGTCATTGGACGTTCACCTTCATACACCTGGATGGTTACGGTTGGCTGGTTATCGGCAGCAGTGGAGAAGATCTGAGATTTCTTTGTTGGGATGACGGTGTTTCTAGCAATAAGTTTGGTCATGACACCTCCGACAGTTTCAATACCCATGGTAAGTGGGTTGACATCAAGTAAGACAAGATCACTGGTGTCTTCCTGTCCACTTAATACTCCAGCTTGTACGGCGGCACCGTAGGCAACAGCTTCATCAGGGTTGATACCTCTACTTGGTTCCTGAAATAATTAATATAGGAATATTTTAGTTTGTTGTACAACAGTTTGTACTATTTTAAATCAAATAAAGTTTCACTATTAGAACTATCAAAATTAATGTCTTAAAAGCAGAATTGTCATAATATAGGGATCTTCTTATTTAATTAAGCATTTTGTACAGAAAATCAGTTAAAAATCTTGGCAGCATATCAAAAATCTTACGATAATTTAACAATACAATATAGAAGGATTTACGACTATAATCGGTCATAAGATGCTTGATAATACGAGCCCCTTACATTTATGCAGACATTGGAACATTACTGAAGTTCATACAATATTTTGGTACTGCATCTTAGATCTAATTATAATTTCAGTGTATGTGTTCAACACACCCTTTCAGTAAACAGTGGAAGGTCATATGAAGTTTCTGAATCAAGATACTAAAACATTATATTTATTAAAAGTATTTAAGTCAAACTGTTCTTACCTTTCCTTGGAAGTATTCTTTGACTAAAGCTTGTACTTTTGGAATTCTGGTAGATCCACCAACCAATACAATCTCATTAACTTCACTAATTTTAAGATCACCATCTTCCATTACACGTTGTACAGGTTTCAATGTAGATCTGAATAAATCCTGGAATAAGTAAAAAAACAAAACATTTAATAATAAGTTCTTCATTCATTGTAAAAACTAACAGGAAATTTTATCTATTTACTTGATAAGATGCATTTATCAATAAATGTATAACGGTCAACTTAATACAAAAAAATCATAAAATTGTGTCATTTTGATAATTTCGCCCAATGGTTCAAATGGCAAGTTGCAAATAAATCCTAAATATGTGGAGTTAATCAATCATTAAAAAGGCTCAATAGTTAAAACTCCAAGAATTTAAATTAAGAATACTAGATGTTGAAATTTGACATTTTCTCACTTACCATGTTCAATTCTTCAAATTTAGCTCTGGTCAAAGTTTCAGAAAAGTCTTCACCATCATAAAGGGATTCAATTTCAATCTTGGTCTGATGCTGGGAGGACAGAGCTCTCTTGGCCTTTTCTACTTCACGACGGAGTTTCTGTACAGCACGGTTGTCCTTTCTGATGTCCTTACCCTTCTTTTTCTTGTACAATTTCATGAAATGTTCCATGACACGTTGATCGAAGTCTTCACCTCCCAAGTGAGTGTCACCGTTGGTAGCGAGTACTTCAAATACACCATCATCAATGGTTAGGATTGAGACATCAAAGGTTCCACCACCAAGATCAAAGACAAGAATGTTCTTTTCTCCTTCTTTCTTGTCAAGACCGTAAGCAATAGCAGCAGCAGTTCTGTAATGTAAAATGATTGTTGACATAAATATTATAATCTTTACATAGTCTAAGTACACAATTTTTTACTATTTCACAGAGCTAGTTTTCAAATGAAACCATTAACTTAGGTTTGCAAGTAAATCCTGAGAAAAAACACAGAATTCTACTGTTTAATTTACATTAAGCATAACTCAATAATTATTCAAGCTTTGGTTAGCCCATTTTTTCATAATTTGAGTTAATAATCAGAAATTCAAAAAATTAACAAAACCAAACATTATTAATCATGAAAACCATAGAGTAATCCTTTTCATATTATTTAAGTTGTAATACAGCCATAATATGCAATCCTGAAATTACCAGCTGCAAATACTATTTTTTTATCGGTAATGAAGAAATACTTACGGTTCGTTGATGATTCTCATAACGTTAAGACCAGCAATGGCACCAGCGTCTTTTGTGGCTTGTCTCTGGGCATCATTGAAGTAAGCAGGTACTGTAACAACAGCATTCTTTACAGTCTCACCAAGGTAATCTTCAGCGACTTCCTTCATCTTGGTAAGCACCATAGCAGAGATTTCTTCAGGAGCGAAGAGTTTTTTCTCTCCCTTGACTTTAGCTTCAACATGAGGCTTGTTGTTCTTGTTTACAACTTTAAATGGGTAAAATTTGATGTCATGTTGAACGGAACTGTCATCCCAGTTTCTACCAATGATACGTTTTACATCAAAGATTGTATTTTCGGGATTGCTTGTAAGCTGATTCTTTGCGGCATCACCGATCAAACGCTCACCGTCTTCAGTGAAGGCTACGTATGATGGAGTGATACGGTTTCCTTGATCGTTAGCGATGATTTCTACACGTTTGTTCTTGTATACACCAACACTGTAAATAAAAAGACAGTTTAAAGTTAGAGATAGCAAATAGAATGTTATTAAAGATAACAATAAGAAAGATAAACTGCAACATTGATATAAGAAAATTGGTTAAGTATGAAACATGCATTGACAGCTTATTACAGTGGTGTGTAGGTTTCTAAGTTTGCATAAAAAATGATTCTTATTAAGCATTATTTTTTGCTGAACTAAGGCTTTCATAATCGTGTCACTAAAACAAAATATACAAAACAAATCAGACATATAAAGCCAGAAAATTACATGTCAGCCACACCCACTTCTTGATATTTCCAGTACGTTCATCTAGTTATTCAGACTTGGCAAAACATCCACTGGATAACCAGTGTTGTTAAAAGATCAGGCAGTTACTACAGGTGGCAGTTAACTAGCTAGTGACCAGAGAGTTGAAGGATACTCACCATGAATAAGTAGTTCCTAAATCAATACCAATAACTGTACCCACATCTTCCTTCTTCTTTGGTTCTTCTTCCTCATCATCAGCTCTAACAACAACAGCAAACACTAAAAGTGCTGCACAACATAACACATAGAACTTCTTCATGGCTGAAAGTGAAAGATAATTTAAGGTCATGAGTGGCAGTTAGAAGTTTTGAAAATAATGAAAGCCTGCTTTCAAAATATGCCTATATGGAAATATAAAAAAACCATATAAACTACACACAGAGGAATTTATTATCAAAATACTGAAATCAGTATAAATGCTACAAACATTTAGCCCTGTTATGTGGGTTTGTGATAATTCCTAACTGTGCATTATGTTTGAAATAATCTACAAATTTTCACCAGAAAGTTAATGATGAATCAGGATAGACGTCTCTTATAAACGTATTATGTAAACGTGTAATTAATTATATTAGGTACGTGTCAATAGATGACCACACCTACGTCATTCACTATTAAAAAACATGGTTCAATTTCAAGTCCATCATCATCATCATGGACATGGGTCACTCGCCGAATTTGAAATTAAACGCCCACCATAAGTAAAAAATAACATCTGTCAAAATTCAATTACCAAAAAAAAATCAATCATCAAAACAATAAAAATTTGATTTCGTAACAGGTGTTAGACTAAATATTCAATACCGGTTCAACCCGTAATGATCGACACACGTCACGACTCACGTTGCAAAGACTGAATGAAACAGACGCCGGCCGGCAAAATAATTTTGCTTTAAACATGTGAAATAAACAGAATTAAAGCTTACCTTTTAATTTGGTTTTATACTTTCCGGTAATTGTAAACGATCTGTCAAAAGTTATATGAAAAATATACAGTTCTAACTTCTATATTCGTATTTATCTGTCAACTGTTTCACTCATGAATGTGAAATACTCGTCCGTAACATGGGACTTCTTATGAGTTGTACTTCGTGTTAAATTCTGATTGGCTGAGACAAACCGTGTGTCCGTTTCTGATTGGTCAACGTAATTATACCTCGTAAAAGACACGTATTTCCCAAAATATTTACCCGGAAGTTGTGTTTTAATAGGAAAGTAATATGTATTAGTGCGTAAATATGATAATTTAATACAGCTGTGAACAAATTAACATGAAAAATAGGTCATACACATTCTAAATCGTTAGGTTTCTATTGATTTTGAGAAAGAAATAGATCTTTCTAGAAAATACTCGATTTACTATGGAACATAATTATTAACCGAGCTGTATTTTTTTATCTATCTCTAGTCATCACATCAAGTAAGTTTTAATCATCATTTTATTTTAAAATATACTAAATTGTTACCTTTATTGAAAATTGATAGTTACCTTGTGTGATTTTAAATGATTCTTATTATACAATGTACTTGGGTAATATCATGGTCCCTGGTAATAACAACAAGATAGATACTCGAGTATTATTGTACATGTACTCCTCACATTCTTATTACCGGACGTTTTTGGACATTTTCAGTGATAACTTATTTGTTTTACCATGTTTTGAATTGAAAGTTTGTCATAATATAATTCGGTCCCCGCTCAGTACATTTGTATAACAAGAAATAAGGAATACACAAGTAATCCAATCATTATTATTTCTGTATCAGAAATATTCATTTTGAGTGGGAATTTAAAATACTATTAATACATGTATTTAATCATTAATCACAATTCTGTGTCTTAAATTTATTATCATCTTAAACTTAAATGAAGGATGGACCAAGAAACTCGGGGTAACTCAAATGAATCAAAATAGTAATTAATTATGTTACATAATGTTATCTAAATTATTTCTTATTATCTTTTTATTTATATATTTGAGTTTAATTTCATGTATATACTCCTCAATATATTTTATTTCGAATTCGGACCTGTAGTGAACAGCTGCATGTAGTCGAGATTTTGATTATATTTTAGTCATTCCGACTAGCACATACACCAGAGACATAGATACTTATATCTACGTCTCTGCACACACTAGATAACAAAATTATTAGTTATCAAGATCTGTGACACTTTTAGTTTATTTGAGTTACACAGTTACAAAAATTGGAAATATATCCCTTTTATTAGACTTTTTAGGCGTCGATCGATCTACCGGTACATAAACTTTATAAGGCGTTTTTTTAAATTATGACTCCAAAAATAGCAGACGAAATGTTTGGATTGTTATTTGTATACTGACGAAGTTCTTGCAATTTCCGTATGGAAGGATTAATCAAAGGGATCATAAATAACGATACAATGCATACATAATTGTATCCATCATGTCCATGGGACATTAATATTATTGTTTACAAAGTACAAGTATTTTTATGCTTTGACTTTTAGTTACAAACAAGAGAAAACTGGTAAATCGCAATTTTGTTCGACTAATAAATAGAGGGTATTTGTTTATTACGGTGTATGATCGAGTTTTATGGGATACCCGGATTTATCAGTGTAATAAAAATCAATATTCCACTGTTTTGAAACAATAAAAATAAATGTT
This sequence comes from Mactra quadrangularis, assembly GCA_025267735.1. Lineage (NCBI taxonomy): Eukaryota > Metazoa > Mollusca > Bivalvia > Venerida > Mactridae > Mactra > Mactra quadrangularis. The sequence goes on from CM046311.1 coordinate 31,135,428, forward strand.
AGTTTTCACTGTGTGGATGCGCCGTTCTGATGACATATCACACTTAAACTTAAAAAAACCAATTTGAAGCATATAATAAACAGAAAATTTGTTCATTTCAATGTAAAATCGATATTTATTTCACGAGTGAGCTAATTAGGTCTATATGCAATATTTTCACGAGTGGTGAAACAAATTTGTTTTTATTGTTTCAAAACATTGGAATATCGATTTGTATTTCACCGATAATCATAAATCCCAGTATTCCACTGGAAGGCATATAATAAACTTAATTATCTTTGTGTTTAATCACACATAGAGGTAACCAGATATTTTCTCATTACCAAACTTGTATTTATATAAATGCGCTATTTCGCCCATTCAGGTTGCACCTGCAAGAATATGTTCTTCGCTGAGTATGGTTGATTGTAACAATCAAGCTAGCTGAAAACCCGCATGTAAAATTTCTTTTCGCTGGAGATGACTACAGGAGAGGACGTGGAAATTTCGCCTGAAGCCATCGAGGTAAAATATTTTTTATTTGCAAGTCATTGTGATTTCATTAAGTAACAACTGCGCATTTGGTTTTTGCTATGGGGGAATTTGGATTTTTATTTGTGCTGAATAACCGATGGAATTATTTTTCACGGCCACGTGGTTCTTACGTTCATAAATTATCGATAATCGAGCAAATGATGAATTTTTTTAGTGTCTGACAGATTATGTTGACACTCTTATATCACCAAGATCTCTGAAGCTTGATTTATTGAAATTCATTTTTAATTGCTGTATTTACGCATCCATTTGATAAAGAGCACGTGCTATTTTTGGCGGCAATCGGGAGCCGGGGCAAAATCAACCTGCGCGCTTCACAAAATGTGACAAATTAGATTTATCAATTTAGTAATCTATTTGTTATAATCCTGCTATAAGTGCTATATTTGATCTAGCTTAGCTAAAACATGCGTGTATTTATTTAGACACTGGTCATTTTTGTACCATTTTTATAAATCTATGATGCAAAGCATGAAACTGTACAGGCTCTCAAAAATCTTGTAAGATGGAATAAAAGAGCAGTGATGAGCTAATGTCTCGTTCGTATGAAGTTACATAGGGATTTCACCCAGACAGCTGAGCTCTTTTGATTTCTATCTACGTTGGTTGTTTCACTCTGAACAGAATAACTATTATACCTAATAAATTTATTGACAATGATGGAGAAAGCTGTAAGAATGAACTGATCAATGATTATATCTCCAGTTTATGTTTCCTTTGGCTGTGTCTGATGTCAATACTTTTTATTAGCTCGACTTTTCGAAGAAAATGAGAGCTATTGCTATCACTTTGGCGTCGGTGTCGGCGTCGGCGTTGGCGTTGGCGTTGGTTTTCAGGTTAAAGTTTTTTGAAACACTTATAACTTCAACACTATCCAAGTTATTTTATTGAAAGTTGGTATACTTATTAAGTGGGACTATATTAACCATTCTGTGAATGGGGATGACTCTGGATGAATTATTTTATGAGTTATTGCCCTTTTATAATTAAATAATTGCAAAATATGAGGTTAAAGTTTTTCCTATGTAGAATATCTTCAATACTGATCAATTCATTTGACTTAAAGTTTGTATACTTATTTGTCAGTACAATATCTACACGGCTGTGAAGGCACATAACTGTGGATGAATTATTTTTAGAGTAATTGCCCTTTTATACTTAAGAAATTGCAAAATATGAGGTTAAAGTTTTTCCTATGTAGAATATATTCAATACTGATTAAGGTATTTGACTTAAAATTTGTATACTTATTTGTTGGTACTATATCTACCCGACTATGAAGGGATGTAACTGTGGATGAATTATTTTTGGAGTTATGCCCCTTTATTCTTAAGAAAAATGCAAAATATAATGTTAAAATCATTTCTATATGTAATATCTTTAATACTAATCAAGATATTTGACTTTAAGTTTGTTTACTTAGTTATGGGTACTATATCTACACAATTATAAAGGGACATTACTTTGGATGAATTATTGTTGGAGTTATGCCCCTTTATACTTAAACATTTAATATTAAAATTTGTTCTCATGGGATATATTTAGAACTTATAAATATATTTGAATGGAAGTTGGAATGCTTATTCGTCAGTTCTTCATCTATCAGACTATAAAGGGACATAACTCTAGATGAATTACTTCAGAGTTATTCCCCTTTATACTTTGATATTTAAGGGTTATGTTTGCTCAAATTAAATATATTTTGGTTGATAGAAAGTTAGTATACTTTTTCATCAGTACTACATCTAGTTGAATACAATGGGACGTAATAATTGATGAATTATTGTTGGAGTTGTGACCCTTTTCAACTTTTTAATTCGGGAGAAAGTATTATGAAGTGAAATATTTTCAATACTTAAGAAGATATTTAAATGACAATTAGTATGCTTATTCATCAGTACTATATCTACGCGACTACAAAGGGACATAACTCATGATGTTATTTTTTGAAGTTATGCCACTTACTTTAATTTTGAATTTTGTTCAAATTGAAATACAATGTATTTATAGTTCTTCATATAGATATTTAAATGAAAGTAGGTATGCTTATTCGTTGATACTATGTTTACTTAACTCTGAAGGGGGTTACTATGGATGAATGTTCTAGGAGTAATGCCCCTTTTATATTTTACAAATATGAATGGGTAATTATTGTTTGACTGAATTATATACTTTCAAAAATTATGCCCTGTCTTGAAATTACTTTTGTTTAAAGATAAGCCTTGCCATGAACAAAACACCCGAAAAGTCGAGCGCGCTGTCCTTGGACTGCTCTTGTTATTTAATGGATGAGTCTCTTAACATATTGCAGGAATAGCTGGATAGTTGCGTAACAAATACTTAGTCAAACCCTGTCATGACACATCTTGTGAATGTTTGTACCCTAAGCTTTTGTTCACAGGCGACCGGCACAATCCCTATTCAAAAGCACTGTATATACATATCTTTTATGGCAGTGGCTAGAGTTACGGTACCGTAACTCTAGACCCAGGTTCTAGAGTTACGGAAGTTCCGTAACTGTAGACAACCCTGTCAGGGTTGTCTAGAGTTACGGAAGTGAAATAACAAGCGTATGATTCAACTTTTTAACATCGAAAAACTTGTTTATATTCATTATTACTCGAAATAAACAAATATTTACCGACGTGACGTATCCAATAGTTATTTCATCCGCCATTTTGGATATGACTAATGAAATTACCGGATGTTAAACATACGGCGATATGACGTTGTCGTCTTCAAAGTGTCACATACTTAGTTTACTTTTCAAGAGCGATTTGTTATATAGAGTTGGATTATAATTTGGACCGAATATGTCTAATTTGGACAGAATTAATATATTTTTATTAAATTAACGATTCTTTAGTATTTTTCATTTTCCTGAAAAAACGGCGATTTTCGAATGCAAAATCGACCATATTTTTGGACAGAATCCAAAGCAAAATGTCTTCAATTTGATAAAAAATGTTGATAAATGGTATATTTTTACATTGTCACGTTTAAAAGCGGCGATCTTTACCTAAAACATTGACCAATTCATTGAATTTAAAAATCTCGGCAATTTTCCCCAAGATTTGCATACTAAAGAATCACGGCGTTTAATTACTTACATGTATATTGTACGATAAGTATACTGAGTTTTTTTGGTGGAATTAGCGAATTTAATGGAAAAGATAAACGCGATTTTTTACTGGATAACTGCCGAGTTTTTAGTAAAATTGCTGACTTTTGGTTATGAATATGAATGGGTATTTTTTAACGAGATCGTTTATATTTTCGTTAAAATTTTAAAGATTTGGTGAGGAATGACAAGCTGGATTTTTTTACAAAAACATCGACTTCTTAACTATTCATTTAACGTTTTTCAGTACTAAGCTCTTTTTATCAAGCTAAATTCTTACTAGACACTTGCAAATTATTCACAATTAAAATTACTCTTAAGAATCGACTAATTCCTATAAATATTTCCTTTAAATTCCGTACACAATTATACATATTCGGTCCAAATTATATTCACACTCTTAACTTCTCGCTCAAGTAAACTTATTATGTGACACTTTGAAGACAACAACGACATATCGCCGTATATTAAACATCCGGTAAGTTTATTAGTCGTATCCAAAATGGCGGGTGTAATAACAATTGGATACGTCACGTCGGTAAATATTTGTTTATTTCGAGTGATATTGAATATAATCAAGTTTTTCGATGTTAAAAAGTTGAAACATACGCATGTTATTTGACTTCCGTAACTCTAGACAACCCTGACAGGGTTGTCTACAGTTACGGAACTTCCATAACTCTAGAACCTGGGTCTAGAGTTACGGTACCGTAACTCTAGCCACTGCCATCTTTTATAAGGTATATTACTAAAAAATCTATTTCACTTACTTAATAATCCATGTGTAGCTAAGGCTTTGCTCTTTCAAATGACACCTACAACCTTATTATTTAAAATGTTGGTGTCATTTGAAAGAGCATAGCCTCAGCTTTGTCCGTGTGTATATATCTGTGAAATGAAGTTATTAATGATGGAGAAAATGGCCTCTGATTAAACTTGGTTGAAAAAATACCATTTTAAGCAATATGCCTTATATGTATATATATTGTTTTTGATTAGGGACGGTGCCAGCTGCCTGTGCATCTGTTCAGAACAATTTTTTTTACAAATTATCACTGAAAAACAAGAAGATCTAATCCTTTAGTTATGTTCACATTTTTAATTAAACTGTCTTCTGCACAGGTACATATGGTGCAAGTGTAGTTGTTTCAGCTATAATACTTCATCAACTTGATTATCAAATCTATTCTTCTAACATAAGTAGAGGGAAATGATGATTGGAACTTGCCCTCTCTGATAACAATGAGCGAGTCTTGTTTCCTAAGTCTGATCTTAGTTTCTCTTATTGTTGTAATTATAAATATTTTGAAGACTTGAATACATTATTACATTAGACTAGTCACAGAAATGATGATCGGAACTTGCCCTCTCTGATTACAATGAGCGAGTCTTGTTTCCTAAGTCTGATCTAAGTTTCTATTTGATGTTGTCATTACAAATGTTTTGTTCGAAGTTTAAATCTGTAACCTGGTGTACATAATTAATGCTTTAGTAGTGGATATGATGATTGGAACTTGCCCTCTCTGATAACAATGAGCGAGTCTTGTTTCTCAAGTCTGATCTTTGATTTTGTTCAAAATATTTTGTTTAAAAACTTTTATTTTGTAAAAAGGTTCATATTATTACATTAGCAGTAGACATGATGATTGGAACTTGCCCTCTCCGATTACAATGAGTGAGCCTTGTTTCCCAAGTCTGATCTTTGTTTTTGTTTGTTTTTATTTTGGTATGTTAAATTTGTTAACTTTCAATTCTTTTAACTGAGTTTTATTCTTATTACATAAGTAGCAGATATGATGATTGGAACTTGCCCTCTCTGATAACAATGATTGAGTCTTGTTTCCCAAGTCTGATCTTTGTTTAATTATACCCCCGCTTCGAAGAAGAGGGGGGTATACTGTTTTACCCTTGTCCGTGCGTGTGTTCGTGCATGCGTCCGTCCGTTACAAAATTTCCATCGCAGTTTTCTCAGCAACTATAACATGCAGCAGCCTAATACTTTGCATATTGCTTCATCCCATAGTCCCATGTGGTGTAAAGCGATTTCATGCTCCTTGCTCATCTACTTCCTGTTTGTCGCATATTTTTAGATTTCGTCAAATGAAAGTTACATTATGATAGTCATATTTCTCACTGCGGGGGTATCACTAGTGAGCATTAGCTCACAGATTTTTTTGAATATTTCAGTGTTAGGAAAGTTATAATTTTAACTTATTTTAACTTTTTAATGTATATTTTTTGTTATAATAATAGCAGATATGATTATTAGAACTTGCCCTTGTATCTGATAACAATTAGTTAGTCTTATCTTAAGTCTGATCTTTGTTTCTGTTGTATAAAAGTAACTGTGCTCCTTCACAAACTAACACAAATTTGCATGCACCATTTACATTTTGCAAGCACACTTGCATGTCTTCCGACAAACACAGCTCTGGCTTCTCAGAAAATGTTCAGATGAAAATCAAGTCATTGCAGATCTTGCATGACTAGATTTGTTCTCAATTGAAGCTCAGAATTGAGAATATTACTTAATATGTATGACTTTGTTATTATGCATTCTGTGTGTACACCCTGGTCTTTTATGGATCAGTCGTGAAGGAAACGAATGCTAAATTGAACAGTGGATAACACTTTCTGCATGCTGTGTTTTCACATGACATGTTTCCTGTTGCCTACTAATAGTATAATTTGAGATACCAGATAGATAATCTTTGGCTGTGATACATTCATTATGTCTACTTATTTTGATGTATTGTTTGTCTTGTCATTGCAGGTAAATCAAAAATGGCTTGTTTTTTATTTCATTGGCTGTATGAAGTTGTCTGTACTCTGTTAGTTGTGTGCTGTTCAAGAAATGGAAACCTAGATGAAGAAAGTGTTGGTCAGTAAGTATAGACACTTGTATTTTTTTAATTAATGTTTAAAATTTTGGAGCTGTAATTCTGTCCTGTACATGATGTATAAAACATAAAAATGGGAATCTCTCTGAAAAAGAATGAAAGATTTTTTATTCTGATACAGGACTTTATCTTAATTTCATGATATCAAAAGATAAGTTGGTAGACCGCTATCCATTATTAAATGTTGATAAATCAATTAATTATAATGTTGGTTATGATGATCTTACATGTTGTCTGGGCCGATGAGTTTCTATTAAGCCAGGAACTTTGATATGAAAAACATGTGCTGAACCAACTATTTTACTGACTGTATTTTAGCTTTTATTGTAAGGTATTAGTTATTTCCCTTGTATAAACTATTTTACAAAATTCGAAATGATGAATCTGATACCTGACATTACAGTATGACGATACGTATCAGGGCAGACTCTGATCTGACTTTAGTAATTATAATATTTGTTAATTTCCCATCATTAACTATCTCACACAGAATATTGTAATTTTAAGACTGATAAATTTATATATCTGACATAAATAGTTTGTCATGTCTTGTATTAGGATAGAATTTCATTTAAGCTATAGATAAAATATTAGGTCAAAGTTTAACAATATTATTCCTTGTATTTAACATAATTAGATCTTTTTGTCCTTATATAACAGGGGCAGTGCACAGGCACCTTCCCTCTTGGAATTTCTCATTCAGTTTTCCCCAAGTTAAAGTAACTTGAATTTTTCATTCCTCTATTTGTGACATTCATCTGATGAAGGCCCCAGGTCCATTCCCTATATACTGAAAAAAAAGACCTGGTATTAATCATAAATTGGCTTGATTGATAGTGGTATTATAAGCACAATTGTTTCAAAGAAATTGTCAATGTTTATGATGATATTGTTTTGCTGTTCACATTCTGAAACTTCTTGTGGACTTTACACACTCTCTGAAGCATTGACATTTTACTATAAAATATACCAGGAAGTTACATAATTTGCATCAGCTTTAATGTTTGTTATTGTAACAGTAACAGTTAATGTTTTGATTAGTGCCACTATGAAGGCATGCCTCTGGATCAACAATTGCCTTCAATTTACATATATTCACATTTGTCTTACTTGCTATATGAATAATTTATTATTTAACATGAAAGGATAGGGGAAACTAGGGCGAGTGAAAGATAAAGAACAAGTAACTTAGTTATGTACCTGGAGGAGTCTGAGAAAGGTATACTTGCAAGTTTTTAATTGATAAGGTTAAATGGAAGCATATGGATACATGGATTACTTATTATCTGCACTCACTTGAGAATAAAAGTGAAGAGAAGGTCTGGTTGGATGGACAGATGGGATACCCAAGCATTGTTAAGACAAGAAATATAGACGGACATTACATGTTTATTCTACCATGTTGATCTGTGAATGTAAAAACTTGGATCAACTTGTAGTTGTACATTTAATGATTTTGTTATTGTCATCATTATCACAGACTGGTTGCTGTCAATATCATCATTGGATTTATTCAGACCAGGTTTAAGGATTTGAAACACATAAATGATGGTAATTTTTCAGCAGGTAACATAATAGAGAACTTCATTTGGCTTGAATAGGTATTAAATGGTCCTGTATATGATGTATAAAACATAAAAAATGGGAATCTCTCTGAAAAAGAATGAAAGATTTTTTATTCTGATACAGGACTTTATTTTTATTTCATAATACTGAATAATACGAAAGTTGACAATAAATATGTCAATATCCATTACTGGATTTTGATAAATCTGTTAATTATAATGTTGGTTATGATGATCTTACATGTTGTCTGGGCCGATGAGTTTCTATTAAGCCAGGAACTTTGATATGAAAAACATGTGCTGAACCAACTATTTTACTGACTGTATTTTAGCTTTTATTGTAAGGTATTAGTTATTTCCCTTGTATAAACTATTTTACAAAATTCGAAATGATGAATCTGATACCTGACATTACAGTATGACGATACGTATCAGGGCAGACTCTGATCTGACTTTAGTAATTATAATATTTGTTAATTTCCCATCATTAACTATCTCACACAGAATATTGTAATTTTAAGACTGATAAATTTATATATCTGACATAAATAGTTTGTACATATATTTAAGCTTTATTGTAAAATATTTTATACAAGAATAATTGAAGATTATTCCACTCGCATGAACTTTAACAACTTTTTTAGAAATGATGAATCTGATACCTGACATTACAGTATGATGATACGTATCAGGGCAGACTCTGATCTGAGAATATTTGAATATTAGATTACCTCCCTTGTTAAAACTATACAAGAGTTATATCACTTAAGAAATGATGAATCTGATACCTGACATAAAAGTATGACGATATATATCAGGGCAGACTCTGATCTAAAACCTAGAACTTGCTTATCTGAAATTAAAAAAACTAGACATTTTTAATTTTATTATGTGCTGTAATATTGCTTTCACTGAAGTAAGGATGATATATTACTTCAGAGTATAAATCTTGGATGACAGTATTTTAATGGAGGATAAAGGATAAACCATTCTTTCAGGAGTAAGAATAAGTAACTTTGGAAAAGGATCAAGAACCTTAGAAATGAGAAAAATCAGCATTGGAGGATAAAGAATAAATGGAACTTGGAAAAAGTATTGGATAAATCAATGGTGGAGATGGAGGACATATCGACGTAAAGGAGTCTGAGGACAAATCAACTTAGGAAGAGATGAAGAATATTCAAAAGGACAAAGCCTTCTAGGGGATACAACTTGCTGTCACATAGAAGATAGAAATATAGACAAACATTACATGTTTTATTCTACAATGTTGATCTGTGAATATAAAAACTTGGATCAACTTGTAGTTGTACATTTGATGATTTGTTATTATCATCATTATAACAAAAAGAGTACTTGCTGTTCATCATCGTTTTATTATCTTAGATATTTAATTCTAGATTGAATGTTGCTGCCATGACCATACACAAACTGTAAAATGATGAGTGAAATTCTGTTGATCCGATAAACTAAGGAGGAATGGGTTATTTTATTGCGAGATTCTATCGGGGATTGTGAAAACTTGCCTTGTTCTTCTGTGAAATTGAGTTCCTAATAATTATTTTCGTAAAATTTTAGTAAGTCAGCATGTTAAAAGTTTTGTATGATAGTGCGCCAAAAGAGGATGAATCTTAGGATAATTGACTTAACAGGTACATGGATGGAATACCCAGCCCATTAACTCAATTTCTGAGTCAAATTAATTTTTTATTAACAGTTGACATGATGATTGGAACTTGCCCTCTCTGATAACAATGAGCGAGTCTTGTTTTCTAAGTCTGATCTAAGTTTCTATTTATAATGTTGTCATTTTAAATGTTTTGTTTGATAAGTTAAAAATCTGTTAAGTGGTGTTCATAATTAATGCTTTAGTAGTGGATATGATGTTTGGAACTTGCCCTCTCTGATAACAATGAGTGAGTCTTGCTGCCTAAGTCTGATCTTTGTTCTTGAAATGATTTTTTATGAAAGGTACACTTTTGTTATTTTGTGTTTATTTTTATTACATAAGTCACTGACATGATGATTGGAACTTGCCCTCTCTGATAACAATGAGCGAGTCTTGTTTCCCAAGTCTGATTTTTGTTTATGTTCTTTTTATTCCACCAAAATAATTTTTGGGTATATAGGAGTCAGTTTGTTTAAAAGCTTTTAAAGTCAAGAAAACATTTCAGAGAATTAATCTTTGATTATGGAATTTAAATATAAGATAAATCAATTTTGGAGGAAATGCAGTGTAAATTTACCTTACATGTTAATTCACTTTTAGTAGTACTTTATAGTCTGAGGGTAAATCAACTTTGGTGTCTGGAGATAAATCAACTCAGGAGTCAGAGGATAAATATACTTTGGTTGCTGAGAATAAATCAACTCTGGAGTCTGAGGATAAATCAACTCTAGAGTCTGAGGATAAATCAACTTTGTAGACTGAGGATAAATCAACTTTGGAGTCTGAGGATCAATCAACTTTGGAGTCTGAGGATAAATCAACTTTGTAGACTGAGGATAAATCAACTTTGGAGTCTGAGGATCAATCAACTTTGGAGTCTGAGGATAAATCAACTTTGTAGACTGAGGATAAATCAACTTTGGAGTCTGAGGATAAATCAACTTTGGTGTCTGAGGATAAATCAACTGGTGTCTGAGGATAAATCAACTTCTGGTGTCTGAGGATAAATCAACTTCTGGTGTCTGAGGATAAATCAACTTCTGGTGTCTGAGGATAAATCAACTTTGGAGTCTGAGGATAAATCAACTTTGTAGTCCTAGGATAAATCAACTGTGGAGGAGATGGGACAAATTCAACTTGAAGGGGAGGCTTTTTGTTGTCACAAAGAAGGTAGAAATGTAGACAGACATTACATGTTTATTCTACAATGTTGATCTGTGAATATAAAAACTTGGATCAACTTGTAGTTGTACATTTAATGATTTTGTTATTATCATTATAACTGGAGTGGTTGTTGTAATCATCATTTTATTCATCTTCAAATGGTAATTCTGGATTGAATGTGACAATGACATCATCCATTTACTGTTGACTAGGATCAAGCATTAAGACATCTTTACCAATTAGATCAAGCATTAAGACATCTTTACCAATTAGGCTTTAGGGTATGTGTCAATGCAGCTCTTGTGATTTGAAAATCAAAAAGATATTCATTTCTCATGATGAAATCTATTTTTATTAACCTTGTTAATTTTTAGTATAAATTATGCTAAGTCATCTACATATTGACAATGATGGAGAAAGCTGTAAGAATGAACTGATCAATGATTATATCACCAGTTTATGTTTCCTTTGGCTGTGTCTGATGTCAATACTTAACTTTTTATACCCCCGCTTCGAAGAAGAGGGGGGTATACTGTTTTACCCTTGTCCGTGTGTGCGTCCGTCCGTCCGTCCGTTACAAAATTTCCATCACAGTTTTCTCAGCAACTATACCATGCAGCAGCCTGAAACTTTGCATATTGCTTCATCCTATAGTCCCATGTGGTGTAAAGCAGGCTGTCAACCAATTCCTATATTCCTATATTATTCCTATATTTTGGGTTTCATTCCTATATTTTCAAAAGTGTCCTATATTTCCTATATTTATACTATATTTTGTCCATCATTCCTATATTTTTGTAAATCATTCTAATTTGAACATGTCGAGTATGTTTAATTGGTTTTTTTTCCATATATATTTGAGTATTTTGTATCTGTTTCCTCTTATACTGCCTATAAGTTGAATATAGTAAGTGCCTATGATGAGTTGATCTGGTAGGTGGCTGTCAAGTGTCAGTATTCATGTTGCCCTAACCCTTTGCTACTTATGCAACTCTTTTTTAAAAAACCCTCTTGAAAAATTTAGAAGAAATGTTCTTTGTTCAAGTTTTCAAAGTGTTCTATTCAACCTAATTTTATTTTGTAGTCAATGTCACTTATTGCCCATTCACTGCAACCTATAAAATACATTGCTAAATTATACTACAAAGTAAAGCAATTGCAAGGGTATTCCAATACCCTACTCTACTTGTAGTTAATTAACAGTACCACTGGTGTGTTATAGATCTCTAAATCTGTAGGCATGCATCCTTCCACTCATTCATTGTATTTCATCAAAAATATGGTTACATAGTTATTGAAATGAAATGAATCAATGAACCTGTTTTTTTAGTGACAGTGCTAGAAATTGTATAGTTTGTCCGAAAACATTGTCTAGTATTTTTTCTTAAATGATTGTGGGTGACAAATTTTAGCCTTAGGTTCAAAACTAGCCCTGTTAGGGTGTATTTTTTTTCTCTCAATGTATATAGTACATTGTAGTTATTATACCCCCGCAAACGAAGTTTTCGGGGGTATACTGGAATCACCCTGTTGGTTGGTTGGTTGGTTGGTTGGTTGGTTGGTTGGTTGGTTGGTTGGTTGGTTGGTTGGTTGGTTGGTTGGTTGGTTGGTTGGTTGGTTGGTTGGTTGGTTGGTTGGTTGGTTGGTTGGTTGGTTGGTTGGTTGGTTGGTTGGTTGGTTGGTTGGTTGGTTGGTTGGTTGGTTGGTTGGTTGGTTGGTTGGTTGGTTGGTTGGTTGGTTGGTTGGTTGGTTGGTTGGTTGGTTGGTTGGTTGGTTGGTTGGTTGGTTGGTTGGTTGGTTGGTTGGTTGGTTGGTTGGTTGGTTGGTTGGTTGGTTGGTTGGTTGGTTGGTTGGTTGGTTGGTTGGTTGGTTGGTTGGTTGGTTGGTTGGTTGGTTGGTTGGTTGGTTGGTTGGTTGGTTGGTTGGTTGGTTGGTTGGTTGGTTGGTTGGTTGGTTGGTTGGTTGGTTGGTTGGTTGGTTGGTTGGTTGGTTGGTTGGTTGGTTGGTTGGTTGGTTGGATATGTGGTCTGTCCCAAAAAATTAATTCATTTGCAGGCTGTCAACCGATTCCTATATTCCTATATAACTCCTATATTTTGGGTCAGAATCCTATATTTTGAAAAACCTCCTATTTTTCCTATATTCTCCTATATTTTAAAAAATATTCCTATATTATTTAAAAAAATTGTCGCCAAAAATGAAGAGTTCATATTGCTTTGATACTTTGATAGTTGTTCAAAAATAATGGTTTCGTTCATCTGTACGGTAGACACTTGCTTGATGTCAATTAAATGGGCATTTAGGATTTGACAATTGATCAAAAATGAAGTAACAGTTTAACATCTTTTATCATTATAATCTTTAACATTAACCTATTTGGAGTAGAAAATACACATCAGAGATTTTATTAAGGACTATGCTGAAAGTTGTCATTGCTTAACGAAAGGTAGTATAAATGTTAAGTAAGATACGTTAAACTTATAAATAAAATAAAATTTCTAGAACAGATGGACAATAGCAAATCAATAATTATTAAAAGGTATTTCATAGCATGACGGTAAACTACATGACAACTATTTATATACTTCTTACGGAATGAAGTTCTATTTGTCCTTGATTTAACAATAAACACAATAAAAAAATTTATTTGAATGTGTTTCTAAATCAATTCATTTTATTCAGGTAATACTCACGTTAATAAAACAATACAACCAGAGCACAAAAGTCAATGTAAGAACACACTAAAAACCCAGTTCAAATGCTGCTAATATGTTTCTAGTGTAAGGTTTAATCACTTTATTTGTACAAGGTAAATGATAACGTATCTTACTAAAAAAGTATTGACATATATTAAGGGTAAATGTAATCAAAAAGCAAAAAATATGCAAGCATTTGCTTACAAACATTTCAAAGGATAATTCAAAATTAAACTTAGTTTGTTTAGACAACAATCAAACGTTCACATACGTAAACCTAAAATGGTAACATATCTTACTTTTTCAATTCACATAAGTTCCACTGCCTTTTATTTTAAAAGACATACTCCTTTAGGCACAATTTATGTTTCAAAGCAAAACAATGCTAGCTCTCTTGCTTCAAATATGTTTTTTTGTCAGAAAAAGACAAATTTATTTGATTTTTCTGTAAACATTTATTTTGTATTTGTTAACGTATCTTACTCATTTATCAAAAGCAGTTCATGACCTATGAGTTCAAAATATCTGGTCCATTTTCATATAACTTTACATATTATCTAGTTCTGTAGAAAGCTGCTGTCAGTTTTATTGCAACAAAATAGTTGATTTGTTTTTCAACGAGGTAGAGGCTCTACAATTTGTTTTAAAAGTCTCACTATCTAAATATTTTTTCAGCTTGTCCTTCTTTCGGCTGGTGTACTGTTTTGGACCGTGGCGTTGTTGTTTGTAATTAAACTTTTTCGTTTACATTATTTGCATAAACAAGTGTTTCTTGAGTTCCTCTGGTAATATGTCAGGAACTATACCTGCATCATTAAGTTTTAATTTGGTTTTAGATCCTGGTGTGCTGGACGATGTTTTGTTTTCATTAGTGTTAGTCGTATGGTAATTCCTTACAATCTGAATTCATGTTAAGACTTTTGTTTATTTTTTGTTTGTAAAAAGGTTTATAATTTTGTTTTAGTGCTTTCACCTGATCATTTCAAGACCAACTTTTGTATGCCTCTGACCTTGGTCTTAAATCTACAAGGTGGCCCTTTGTTTTCCTAGGTCACAAATAGGCATTTTTAAAAAAAAAACAATCTTGTTTTGTCTATTTGTCGTGTCCATTGGTTTGATGTGCTTGCTCAAACTCCATTCAGTACTTTTCAATATTGAATTTACCTGATACCTTATCTTTTTTTCTCATGTAAACATGTAGATAGTACTGGGTGTGTAAAAGCCTCATTTGTAATGCATTCTTCTGTTGTTGTTTTTTCTAAATCATTTGGAATATTTGCAGATAAATTTTCTTTTGTTGCACTACTCAGACATTTTATTGTTACTTTGGTTGATTTATCATGTGCTCCATATTCAGGAGGAATGTTTGATCATTTGTCATTTTTCATTTCTCGTATCCTTGCTGGTGACATATGCAGCAAAAAAAGTATACTATCTCAAAACTATATTGTAGTTAAAACAAATGCCCTATGCAGGGACAACGCAAAATCAACAGTTTTTGTCTCTTTGGATTAAAGTTTTCATCAGAAAGTATGTTCAATGAGGGACAAAACTTTTGTTTGAGGTACATATAATTTGGATACATCATCTAATGAGAAAAAATCTCTGCTACCTTCTGTTTTTAAAAAATGTGGACCAAAGGACAGTGAAAATTTGAAAATGCCCACTTAGCTGACATTGAGTGTTTAATCATTGACTATTGTAAAATACAGTAAGTGAAAGGTAGTTATTGTAATATTAATTATATGTATATATAGTAGCAGAAAATGATACTATTTTAAGTTGGAAACTCCTATATTTTGCCTCAAAAAATGTCCAAAACCTCCTATATTTCTTGCAAAAATGTTCCTATATTCCTCCTATATTTTGGAGATGATCTGGTTGACAGCCTGTGTAAAGCGATTTCATGCTCCTCGCTCATCTACTTCCTGTTTGTCGCATATTTTTAGATTTTGGCGGGGGTATCACTAGTGAGCATTAGCTCACAGATTTACTTGTTTCTTTTGATTCTATGATGTGTAACTTTCATTAAAAGCAGAAATGATGATTGGAACTTGCCCTCTCTGATAACAATGAGCGAGTCTTGTTTCCTAAATCTGATTTTTTTAATTGAATTTTATTGTTAACATTGAGGATACATGGATTAGAAGGATTTTCATGTAGTTACATATAGGAACTGAGACTTAAAGGAAAGATACTTTGGCTGACTGGACGGACATATTGGATACCCAAGCATTGTTAAGACAAGAAATATAGACAAACGTTACATGTTTATTCTTCAATGTTGATCTGTGAATGTAAAAACTTGGATCAACTTGTAGTTGTACATTTAATGATTTTGTTATTATCATCATTGTAACAAAAAGAGTGCTTGCTGTTTATCATCGTTTTATTATCTTAGATTTGTAATTCTAGATTGAATGTTGCTGTCATGACCATACAGAAACCGCAAAATTGATAAAGTTTAAACTCTGTTGATACAAAAAAAACTTAAGGAGGAATCAGTTATTGTAGTGGGAGATTTTATTGGGATTTGTGAAAACTTGCCTTGTTCTTCTGTGAAATTGAGTTCCCAATAATTGTTTCTTTTTAATCAGCATGTCTGCATGTTAAAGTTTGTATGACAGTGCACAAATATTACATTAAGGATGAATCTTGGGATGATTGACTAAACAGGTACATGGATGGAATACCCAGCCCCATTATTTCAATTTCTGAGTCAAATCTATTTTTTTAACAGTGGACATTATGATTTGAACTTGCCCTCCCTGATTACAATGAGTGAGTCTTGTTTTCTTAGTCTGATCTAAGTTTTATTATATAATGTTGTCATTATAAATGTTTTGTTTGAAAAGTTATAAATCTGTAACCTGGTGAACATAATTAATGCTTTAGTAGTTGATATGATGATTGGAACTTGCCCTCACTGATAACAATGAGCGAGTCTTGTTTCCCAAGTCTGATCTAAGTTTTATTTGTTTTATTTTGAACGTAAAATTTAAAAATTCACAATTTTACACTTGTTTATTTTTGTTACACTGGCAGCAGATATGATAATTGGAACTTGCCCTCACTGATAGCAATGAGCGAGTCTTACTTCCTAAGTCTGATCTTTGTTTCTTTGTAATATGTTGTCATTTTAAATGTTTTATTTCAAAAGTTATCGATTTGTTTTTTGTGTATATTCTTATTACATTAGCAGCAGACATGATGATTGGAACTTGCCCTTTCTGATTACAATGAGCGAGTCTTGTTTCCTAAGTCTGATCTTTGTTTTTTAAATGATTTTTCTGAAAGGTATACTTCTGTTATTTGGTTAATATTTTTATTAGATAAGTCACTGACATGATGATTGGAACTTGCCCTCTCTGATTACAATGAGCGAGTCTTGTTTCCCAAGTCTGATCTTTGTTTTTGTTTATGTTCTTATTATTCCACCAAAATAATTTTTGAGTATATAGTAGTCAGCTTGTTTAAAAGCTTTTAAAATCAAGAAAACATTTCAGAGAATAATTTTTGATTATGGAATTAAAATACATGTATAAGATAAATCAATGATGGAGGAAATGTAGTGTAAATTTACCTTACATGTTAATTCAATTTTAGTAGTACTTAGTCCGAGGATAAATCAACATTGGAGTCTGGAGATAAATAAACTTTGGAGTCTGAGGATAAATCAACTTTGGTGTCTGGGGATAAATCAACTTTAGA
The DNA here is from genome assembly GCA_025267735.1 of Mactra quadrangularis. Lineage (NCBI taxonomy): Eukaryota > Metazoa > Mollusca > Bivalvia > Venerida > Mactridae > Mactra > Mactra quadrangularis. The sequence continues at coordinate 31,152,788 of CM046311.1, forward strand.
GTCTGAGGATAAATCAACATTGGAGTCTGAGGATAAATCAACTTTGGAGTCTGAGGATAAATCAACTTTGCAGTCTAATAATAAATTAACTTTGGAGTCTGAGGATAAATCAACATTGGAGTCTGGAGATAAATAAACTTTGGAGTCTGAGGATAAATCAACTTTGCAGTCTAATAATAAATCAACTTTGGAGTCTGAGGATAAATCAACATTGGAGTCTGGAGATAAATAAACTTTGGAGTCGGAGGATAAATCAACTTTGCAGTCTGAGGATAAATCAACTTTGGAGTCCGAGGATAAATCAACATTGGAGTCTGGAGATAAATAAACTTTGGAGTCGGAGGATAAATCAACTTTGCAGTCTGAGGATAAATCAACTTTGGAGTCCGAGGATAAATGAACTCTGGAGTCTGATGATAAATCAACTTTGGTGTCTGAGGATCAATCAACTTTGGAGTCCGAGGATAAATCAACTCTGGAGTCTGAGGATAAATCTACTTTGGTGTCTGAGGATAAATCAATTTTGGTGTCTGAGGATAAATCAACTTTGCAGTCTGAGGATAAATCTACTTTGCAGTCTGAGGATAAATCAACTTTGGTGTCTGAGGATCAATCAACTTTGGAGTCCGAGGATAAATCAACTCTGGAGTCGGAGGATAAATCTACTTTGGTGTCTGAGGATAAATCAATTTTGGTGTCTGAGGATAAATCAATTTTGGAGTCTGAGGATAAATCAATTTTGGTGTCTGAGGATAAATCAACTTTGCAGTCTGAGGATAAATCAACTTTGCAGTCTGAGGATAAATCAACTTTGCAGTCTGAGGATAAATCAACTGTGGAGACGGAGAATAAATCAACTTTAGAGGAGATGGGACAAGTTCAACTTGAAGGGGAGGCTTTTTGTTGTCACAAAGAAGGTAGAAATGTAGACAGACATTACATGTTTATTCTACAATGTTGATCTGTGAATATAAAAACTTGGATCAACTTGTAGTTGTACATTTAATGATTTTGTTATTATCATCACATCTTGATTGAATGTGACAATGGCATCATACACAAACTGTCAACTTGGATCATGCATTAAGGCAAGGTTTCAAGCAGTTGGTTAGTGATGTCAAGAAGATAATATCTGATACTTTGTCAATGCAGCTCTTTTGATTTGGAACTCATGAATATCTATTTCTGATGGTGAAATCAATTTAAATTAACCTTTTTTAATATAATTTAAGCTATGTCATCTGCATGTTTACAAAGCTGTAAAAATAAACATAAATGGTTATATCACTAGTTAATTTGGTCCCTCTGGCTGTGTCTGATATCAATACTTGATTTTCTTATTCTGCTCATATGTTAAGTTTAGACTATAATGTTCTATGTGATGCTTACTCTGCTGAAAGTTTGTAATTTTGCATTCTGTGTGTACACTTTGGTCTTTTTTGGACCATTAGTGAAGGAAACGAATGCCAAATAAAATAAGAGGATAATTCTTTCTACATGCTGTGTATTTTACATGTCATGTGGTCAGTTAACTTCTTACAATGTTAATATCACTAATTTATGTCTCTTGTAATTTAAATTTTCAATTGTATGTGATCCTACATTGGTCCTTTGTGTGATTGGTAGGGCACTGAGATTTTGAATCTAGTTATCTGAAGGGGATAAAGGTTTGAATCCTACCCAAGGATATAATACCCTTAAAAGTGAATGCAACAGGATCTGAGAAACGAAGTTTTTGCCTAACCAACAAATACTAAATAAACATACCAATTTAGGCTTAATTGCTAAGTAAAGAAAACAAAGTAATTATCTACAAAAATGCAACATGCAAAACAAAATTTAAAAATAACAACATTAATTTTGTTTCATTTCAACCTACATGTAATTTCAAAATGCAAAATTGATAATTACCTATATTTAAATTCAACCTTTGTTAGAATACTTATCTATCATCAGTATTTTGATGATTAGTTAAACATTCACAGTGATATAATGATGATAAAACTGGTTAAAATTGACTGAATGTCTATGAATGAATTCTTTCAGTTCTGTTCCCTTTGGCTGTCTGATGTATCACTGTTGGTTAAAGTTATTGTGAGTCAACTGTATTTATAATGAAATCCCCCCGGGCTAGCCAAGTTGGTAGCATATTAGTGTACTGATTGAGAGGTTTTTTGTTCAATTCCAAGGGCGACCTTCTTTGTGAAATTGTTGATTGTGTAGTAGGTTAATAGTACATGCTGTATATTAAATTGTTCAGTAAAGGCCTTCAAAACGATAAAAATACTCTTAATTCTTGCAATATAAGGGTATATAGAAAGTATTTAAATGTTTGGCTGTGATATAATGATGATAAAGCTGGTTATGTATGTCTATGAGTGAATACTTTCAGTTCTGTTCCCTTTGGCTGATACTTATGTTTTCTTTGATATTCTAATGTGAAGTTTCAATTAAAAGCAGACTTGATGCTGGGAACTTACCCCCTGATAACAATTACCGAGTCTTGTTTCCTAAGTCTGATAAATTTGTTTTAAATGTTTTTTATGACCGGTATGCTTCTGTTATTTGGTGATTATTTTTATTACATTAGCTGACATGATGATTGGAACTTGCCCTCTCTGATAAAAATGAGCGAGTCTTGTTTCATAAGTCTGATCTGAGTTTTGTTAGTTTTTATGTTATTGTTTAATTTGAAAACTTACAATGATGTTTACTCGTGTTTATTCTTACAACGTGAATAACAGACATAATGATTGGACAGGGCCAAAACACTCTTCTAAGCTGAGGCCGAATACAGGCTGCTTCCCCAAACAAAACTGACTCTTTTTTCCCCAGTTTGGTCCTCAAAACTCCCCATGGAATGTTGAACCACAGTTCACATAGAAAGGGAAGCTATTTGAGATACCTACTCAACAAAGTCTGTTGTTTCCTTAACAAAATGATTTAGTGGATTATTTCATTGATTTTGTAACACTTATCATTGAATAAATATATTTTTTATTCTGGCAACAAAGTAGGTCATTTTCCCCGAATAAGTGAAAACCACTCTAATTTTCCCCAAGAAAAAGGCTGTGGCCCCTTCCCCAAAAATGGTGTTTTGGCCCTGTTGGAACTTGCCCTCTGATAACAATGAGCGAGCCTTGTTTCCCAAAGTCTAGTCTGTTTTTGTACATTTTTATAAATTTTAAATTTTTATGTTATTTTTTTTATCTAACATATCTGTTAACTTGGTTTTATTTTTATTACATAAGTAGAAGAAATGATTATTGGAACTTGCCCTCTCTGATAACAATGAGCGAGCCTTGTTTCCTAATACTGATCTTTGTTTATGTTGTTATTATTCCATAAAAAATAATTTAGGGTATATAGAAGTCAGCTTGTTTAAATACTTCTTAAATTAAGAAGACATTCAAGAGAATTAATATTTGATTATGGAATTATGATATATGATTATTTAACCTTGGATGAAATGCAGGATATATTAATCTTATTGATTCAATATTTTGAGAAGTCTGAGGATAAATTAAGTTAATCAACTTTGGAATCTGAGGATAAATCAACTTTGGAATTTGAGGATTAATATACTTTGGAGACCGAGGATAAAACAATTTTGGAGTCTTAGAACCAATTAGTTTTGTAGTCTGAGGATAAATCAACTTTGGAGTCTGAGGATAAATCAACTTTGTAGTCCTAGGATAAATCAACTGTGGAGGAGATGGGACAAATTCAACTTGAAGGGGAGGCTTTTTGTTGTCACAAAGAAGGTAGAAATGTAGACAGACATTACATGTTTATTCTACAATGTTGATCTGTGAATATAAAAACTTGGATCAACTTGTAGTTGTACATTTAATGATTTTGTTATTGTCATCAGTATAACTGGAGTGGTTGTTGTACTCATTATTTTATTCATCTTAAAATGGTAATTCTGGATTGATTATGACAATGACATCACACACTTACTGATGACTAGGATCAAGTATTAAGCGACTTAACTAATTAATTAGGCTTTTAGGGTATATGTCAATGCAGCTCTTGTGATTTGAAAATCAAATAGATATTTATTTCTTATGATGAAATCTATTTTTATAAACCTTGTTAATTTTGAGTATAAATTATGCTAAGTCATCTACATATTGACAATGATGGAGAAAGCTGTAAGAATGAGCTGATCAATGATGATATCACCAGTTTATGTTTCCTTTGGCTGTGTCTGATGTCAATACTTAACTTTTTTTCTTTTGATACTCTGATGTGAAGCTTTCATTAAAAGCAGAAATGATGATTGGAACTTGCCCTCTCTGATAACAATGAGCGAGTCTTGTTTCCTTAGTCTGATCTTTTTTTCTATTTAATAAGTTTTAATTGTAAATATTGATTAGTGTGTAAAGATTGATTCTGTAAAACGATGATTATTTTAAGACACTGGCAGCTGACATGATGATTGGAACATGCCCTCTCTGATAATAATGAGCGAGTCCTAGCTGTTTCCTTAATCTGATTTTTTTACATTTTATGTTTATTCTACAATAATGTGTGAATATAAAAGCTTTGATCATCTTGTAGTTGTACATTTAATGATTATGTTATTGTCATCATTACCACAGAGTGGTTGCTGTCATTATCATCGTTGCATGTATTCAGACCAGGCTTTAAGGATTTGAATCTCATAAATGATTTGGAATGGTTTTTCAGCATTAAACAAAATTGAGAACTTTATTTTGTTTGAATAAATTATGGTCCTGTACATGATGTATAAAACATAAAAATGGGAATCTCTCTGAAAAAGAATGAAAGATTTTTTATTCTGAAACAGGACTTCACTTTAATTCATAATATTGAATAATACCTAAGTTGACAATCAGGATGTCAATATCCATTACTGGATTTTGATAAATCTGTTCATTAAATTGTTGGTGAGGATGATCTTACATGTTGTCTGGGCCGATGAGTTTCTATTAAGCCAGGAACTTAGCTTTATTGTAAAATATTTTATACTAGATCATTTCACTCGCATGAACTTTTACAAAATTTTAAGAAATGATGAATCTGATACCTGACATTACAGTATGACGATACGTATCAGGGCAGACTCTGATCTGAGAATATTTGAAGATAAGATTACCTCTCTTGTTAAAGCTATACAAGAGTTATATCACTTTAGATATGATGTATCTGATACCTGACATAAAAGTATGACGATATTTATCAGGGCAGACTCTGATCTAAAACCTAAAACTTGCTTATCTGAAATTAAAAAAACTAGACATTTTTATTATGTGCTGTAAAATTGCTTTCACTAAAATTAGGAAGACATTATTTCAGAGGATAAATCTTGGATGACAGGATTTTAATGGAGGATAAACCAATTTTTAAGGAGTAAGGATAAGTAACTTAGGGAAAGGATCAAGAACCTTAGAGATGAGAAAATCAGCGGAGGATAAAGATAAAATGGAACTTGGAAAAAGTATTGGATCAATCAATGGTGGAGATGGAGGACATATTGGCTATAAAGGAGTCTGAGGACTAATCAACTTAAGACGAGATGAAGAATATTTTAAAGGACAAAGCCCTCTAGGGGATACAATTTGCTGTCATATAGAAGATAGAAATATAGACAAACGTTACATGTTTATTCTACAATGTTGATTTGTGAATATAAAAACTTGGATCAACTTGTAGTTGTACATTTAATGATTTTGTTATTGTCATCATTTTAACAAAAAGAGTACTTGCTGTTAATCATCGTTTTATTATCTTAGATTTGTAATTCTAGATTGAATGTTGCTGCCATGACCATACACAAACTGTAAAATTGATGAATGAAATTCTGTTGATCCAAAAAACTAAGGAGGAATGGGTTATTTTAGTGTGAGATTCTCTCGGGGATTGTGAAAACTTGCCTTGTTCTTCTGTGAAATTGAGTTCCAAATAATTGTTTTGTTAATTAGTAAGTCTGCATGTTAAAGTTTTGTATGATAGTGCGCCAAAATTACATTATGGATGAATCTTAGGATAATTGACTTAACAGGTACATGGATGGAATACCCAGCCCCATTAACTCAATTTCTGAGTCAAATCTATTTTTATAAGAGTTGACATGGTGATTGGAACTTGCCCTCTCTGATAATAATGAGCGAGTCTTGTTTCCTAAGTCTGATCTTTTTAATTTAGATATTTTGTAATGTTTGTTAAGTTATAAATTATGTTAACTGATGTTAATTCTATTTAATTTATAGCAGATATGATGATTGGAACTTGCCCTCTCTGATAAAAATGAGCGAGTCTTGTTTTCTTAGTCTGATCTAAGTTTTATTAATAATGTTGACATTATAAATGTTTTATTTGAAAAGTTATAAATCTGTTTACTGGTGTACATAATAAATGCTTTAGTAGTGGATATGATGATTGGAACTTGCCCTCTCTGATAACAATGAGCGAGTCTTGCTTCCTAAGTCTCAGTTTTGTTAGTTTTTATTTTGAATGTGAAATTTAGAAATTCACAATTTTACACTTGCTTATTTTTATTACACTAGCAGCAGACATGATGATTGGAACTTGCCCTCTCTGATAACAATGAGCGAGTCTTGCTTCCTAAGTCTGATTTAAGTTTTGTTAGTTTTTATTTTGAATGTGAAATTTAGAAATTCACAATTTTACACTTGCTTATTTTTATTACACTAGCAGCAGACATGATGATTGGAACTTGCCCTCTCTGATAACAATGAGCGAGTCTTGCTTCCTAAGTCTGATCTTTGGTCTTTAAATGATTTTTCTGAAAGGTATACTTCTGTTATTTGGTTAATATTTTTATTACATAGGTCACTGACATGATGATTGGAACTTGCCCTCTCTAAATACAATGAGCGAGTCTTGTTTCCCAAGTCTGATCGTTGTTTTTGTTTATGTTCTTATTATTCCACCAAAATAATTTTTGAGTATATAGTAATCAGCTTGTTTAAAAGCTTTTAAAATCAAGAAAACATTTCAGAGAATTAATTTTTGATTATGGAATTAAAATACATGTATAAGATAAATCAATGATGGAGGAAATGTAGTGTAAATTTACCTTACATGTTAATTCAATTTTAGTAGTACTTAGTCTGAGGATAAATCAACATTGGAGTCTGGAGATAAATAAACTTTGGAGTCTGAGGATAAATCAACTTTGGTGTCTGGGGATAAATCAACTTTAGAGTCTGAGGATAAATCAACATTGGAGTCTGGAGATAAATAAACTTTGGAGTCGGAGGATAAATCAACTTTGGAGTCTGAGGATAAATCAACTTTGGAGTCTGAGGATAAATCAACTTTGGAGTCTGAGGATAAATCAACTTTGGAGTCCGAGGATAAATGAACTCTGGAGTCTGATGATAAATCAACTTTGGAGTCTGAGGATAAATCTACTTTGCAGTCTGAGGATAAATCAACTTTGGTGTCTGAGGATAAATCAACTTTGGTGTCTGAGGATAAATCAACTTTGCAGTCTGAGGATAAATCAACTTTGAAGTCTGAGGATAAATCAACTTTGGAGTCCGAGCATAAATTAACTGTGGATGAGATGGGGAGTCTTTTTGTTGTCACAAAGAAGGTAGAAATGTAGACAGACATTACATGTTTATTTTACAATGTTGATCTGTGAATATAAAAACTTGGATCAACTTGTAGTTGTACATTTAATGATTTTGTTATTATCACCACATCTTGATTGAATGTGACAATGGCATCATACACAAACTGTAAACTAGGATCATGCATTAAGGCAAGGTTCCAAGAAGTTGGTAAGTGAATTCAAGAAGATAATGTCTGATACTTTGTCAATGCAGCTCTTTTGATTTGGAACTCATGAATATCTATTTCTGATGGTGAAATCAATTTAAATTAACCTTTTTAAATATAATTTAAGCTATGTCATCTGCATGTTTAAAAAGCTGTAAGCATAAACATAAATGGTTATATCACCAGTTAATTTAGTCCCTCTGGCTGTGTCTGATATCAATACTTGATTTTCTTATTCTGCTCATATGTAAAGTTTAGACTATAATGTTCTATGTGATGCTTACTCTGCTGAAAGTTTGTAATTTTGCATTCTGTGTGTACACTATGGTCGTTTTTGGACCATTAGTGAAGGAAACGAATGCCAAATAAAATAAGAGGATAACTCTTTTTACATGCTGTTTATTTCACATGTCATGTGCTCAGTTAACTTCTTACAATGTTAATATCACTCATTTATGTCTCTTGTAATTTAAATTTTCATTTGTATGTGATCCTACATGGGTCCTTTGTGTGATTGGTAGGGCACTGAGATTTTGAATCTAATTATCTGAAGGGGGTAAAGGTTTGAATCCTACCCAAGGATAAAATACCCTTAAACGTGAATGCAGCAGGATCTGAGAAACAAGAAGTTTTTGTCTAACCAACGAATACTAAATAAACGGACAAATTTAGAAGGATTAATTGCTAAGTTAAGAAAAAAAAGTAATTATCTACATAAATTGCAACTTGCAAAACAAAATTTAAAAATAACATTCATTTTCCTACATTTCAAGCTCAATGCAAAATTGATAATTACCTATATTTAAATTAAACTTTTGATAGAATACTTATCTATCATCAGTATTTTGATGATTAGTTAAACATTCACAGTGATATAATGATGATAAAACTGGTTTAAGTTGACTGATGTCTATGAATGAATTCTTTCAGTTCTGTTCCTTTTGGCTGTCTGATGTATCACTGTTTGTTAAAATTTTTTGTGAGTCAGCTGTGTTTATAATGAAATCCCCCCCTCTGAGCTAGCCAAGTTGGTAGCACATTAGTGTACTGATTGAGAGGTCTTTTGTTCAATTCCACAGGCGACCTACTTTGTGACGTATATTAAATTGTTCAGTAAAGGTTTTTTAGTGATAAAAATACTTAATTCTTGCAATATAAGGGTATATAGAAAGTACTTAAATGTTTGGCTGTGATATAATAATAATAAAGCTGGTTATGTATGTCTATGAGTGAATACTTTCAGTTCTGTTCCCTTTGGCTGATACTTATCTGTTTTCTTTAATATTATAATGTGAAGTTTCAATTAAAAGCATACATGATGCTCGGAACTTGCCCTCTCTAATAACAATAGCAAGTCTTGCTTCCTAAAACTGATATTATACCCCCGCTTCGAAGAAGAGGGGGTATACTGTTTTACCCTTGTCCGTGCGTGCGTGCGTCCATCCGTTACAAAATTTCCGTCGCAGTTTTCTCAGCAACTATAACATGTAGCAGCCTAATACTTTGCATATTGCTTTATCTCATAGTCCCATGTGGTGTAAAGCGATTTCATGCTCCTTGCTCATCTACTTCCTGTTTGTCGCATATTTTTATATTTTTGCGGGGGTATCACTAGTTTTTTCTGTTTTAAATGTTTTTATGACCGTTATGCTTCTTTTATTTGGTGATAATTTTTATTACATAAGCTGATATGATGATTGGAACTTGCCCTCTCTGATAAAAATGAGCGAGTCTTGTTTCCTAAATCTGATCTTTTTTTATTTTCTGAATTTTAACATTGATTATTGCTCACGGGATACATGGATGAGAAGGAATTTTATGTAGTTATAGTCCAACAGAATTAACCTGAGCTTGAACTACCTAATTATAATTATTACACACTTCACTAGCATTAAATCGTGAGTGTCCGTATGCGTGTATACGGTCACGCACGTGTTTTTAGCAACCGATGTGACTATAAATAAATCTGTTAAATGTGGCATGTTATTGTCTTTTGTTTTTTTAAGACATTAGTTTTGAGGAAAACAAGTAAGTCAGCAATATCATGGCACAGTTTCAAAGTATTTTAATGTTATTCTTTTGAAAACTACATTAATTGCTCAGTACGTGTATATTGCCGAAAGCTTCCGATAAAGCGCGATTTATAAACAAAGACAAAAGTATACTGTAAATACTGAGTTTAGTATATTCTTGCATAAAGGTCAAGCTAAGGTTAATTCTGTTGGACAATACATATAGGATAAAAATGATTGAGCATTGTTTCTTAAGTCTGATCTGGGTTTTGTTAGTTTTCATGTTGATTGTTTAATTTGAAAATTTACAATGATGTTTACTCGTGTTTATTCTTACAACGTAAATAACAGACATAATGATTGTAACTTGCCCTCTGACAACAATGGGTGAGCCTTATTTTCTAAGTCTGATCCTAGATTCTGTTTGATATGTTGTCATTTTAAATGTTTTGTTTTGATACATGTAGTAAGAAATATGTAAACTGATGTATAAAGAAATGTATTCGTATCAGAAATGATGATTGGAACTTGCCCTCTCTGATAAAAATGAGCGAGCTTTGTTCCCAAGTCTGATCTGTTTTTCTTTGTTATTTTAAATTATATGTTTTTTTTAAACTAACAATTCTGTTAATTGGGTTTTATTTTTATTGCATCAGTAGAAGAAATGATGATTGGAACTTGCCCTCTCTGATAAAAATGAGCGAGTCTTCTTTCTTAGGTCTGATCTGAGTTTTGTTTGTTTTTATAAATTTTTATTTTTATGTTATTTTTTATCTAACAATGCTGTTAACTTGGTTTTATTTTTATTACATAAGTAGAAGAAATGATGATTGGAACTTGCCCTCTCTGATAACAATGAGCGAGACTTGTTTCCTAATACTGATCTTTGTTTTTATACGCCCGTTTTGAAAAAAACGGTCGTATTATGTTATGCTGTTGTCCGTCTGTCAGTCTGTCAGTGTGTCCGTCTGTCCGTGGACAATTGCTTGTCCGGATAATAACTCAAGAAAGGATGCACCTAGGTTCCCCAAATTTTATGTGTGGATAGCCCGTGGGTGGAGGAGGTTCCCTATTTATTTTGAGACCCCAGGGTCAAAGGTCAAGGTCACTGGGACTTAAAATAGGTAAAACTTGTCCGGACAATAACTGAACCACCAATGTACCTTGGTTCACCAAATTTTATGTAAGAGTAGCCCATGTGTCAAAGATGTTCCCTATTGGTTTTGGGGCCCCTGAGTCAAAGGTCAAGGTCACAGGGGCATCATATGGGAAAAAAACTTGTCCTGAAAATAACTGAACAAGCAATCTACCTAGGTTCACCAAATTTCATGTGAGAGTAGCCCATGTGTCAAGGATGTTCCCAACTGTTTTTGGGGCCCCTGGGTCAAAGGTCAAGGTCACAGGGGCATCATATTGAAAAACCTTGTCTGGAGGATAACTCAACAACGACTGTACCTAGATTCACTAAATTTTATGTGAAGGTAGCCCATGCGTCAAGGATGTGCCCTATAGGTTTTTGGGCCCCAGGTTCAAAGGTCAAGGTCACAGTGGCATCATTTTGAAAACCTTAACCGGACAATAACTGAACCACCAATGTACGTAGGTTCACCAAATTTTAACGGGTCAAGGTCACAGAGGCATCATATGGAAAAACCTAGTCCAAACAATAACTGTACCACCAATGTACCTAGGTTCACCAAAATTTATGTGAGAGTAGCCCATGTGTCAAGGATGTTCCCTATTGTTTTTGGGGCCCCTGGGTCTAGTTTAAACCTTCAACCAGAAGATATCAAATTACCAAGCTGTGACTTCATATGTTCATTCAATATGTTAATAAAGTCAAAATGGCAAACAATGAAAAACTTGTCTAGACAATAACTGAACCACCAATGTACCTAGGTTGATTAAATTTTATGTGAGAGTAGCCCATGTGTCAAGAATATGCCATACTGGTTTTGGGGCCCCTGGGTCAAAGGTCAAGGTCACAGAGGCATCATATTGAAAAACCTTGTCCGGACAATAACTCAACAACGATTGTACCTAGGTTCACCAAATTTTATGTGAGAGTAGCCCATGTATCAAAGATATGCCCTATTAGTTTTGGGGCCCCTGGGTCAAAGGTCAAGGTCACAGGGGCATCATATTGAAAAACATTGTCAGGGTAATAACTCAACAATGACTGCACCTAGGTTCACCAAATTTCATGTGAGAGTAGCCCATGTGTCAAGGATGTTCCCTTTTGATTTGGAGACCCCAGGGTCAAAAGTCAAAGTCACTTGGACTTAATTTATATTTAAACATTTTCCGGACAATAACTCAATGATTGTACCTAGGTTTACCAAATTTTATTCAAGGGTAGCCTTAATGTCTAGCATATGCCCCTTTGGTTTTAGGCCCCTGGGTTAAAGGTCAAAGTCACAAGGAAATCATGAGGAAAAACCTTGTCCAACAACCAACTTTATCTAAGATCACCTAATTTTATGTATCAATACTCTTTTACTCTTTGGGTCAAGGGTGAGAACTTTTGGTTCTGAGGCCCCAGGGTCAAGGTCACTGAAAGTTTGTATGGGGAAAACTTTGTGCCGGTGATAACCCAACCATGGCTGTACCTAGGTTCTCAAAATCTTTGCTTTGGATAGCCCTCCAGTTAAGGGTTGGACCTATTCTGAGATCCCGGGGTCATTGGTCAAGGTCACAGGGACTTCATATGAGATAGAACACAGCATGGACTGCACACGGGCGTATAATGCCCCGCCCAGCGGAGCTCTTGTTGTTTATGTTGTTATTATTCCATAAAAAATAATTTAGGGTATATAGGAGTCAGCTTGTTTAAATACTTCTTAAATTAAGAAGACATTCAAGAGAATTAATATTTGATTATGGAATTAAACTATATGATAATTTAACTTTGGATGAAATGCAGGATATATCGATCTTTTAAATTTTATTCAATCTATGGAGAAGTCTGAGGATAAATCAAGTTAATCAACTTTGGAATCTGAGGATAAATCAACTTTGGAATCTGAGGATGAATCAACTTTGCAGTCTGAGGATAAATCAACTTTGGAATCTGAGGATAAATCTACTTTGAAGTCTGAGAGTAAATCAACTTCGTGGTCTAAAGATAAAGCATCTTTGGAGTCTAAGGATAAATCAATTTTGGTGAGAAGTTGGAGGATAAAACAATTTTGAAGTCTAAGGATAATTCAACTGAGGTGTCTGAGGATAAATCAACTTTGGAGTCTGAGGATAAATCAACTTTGAAGTCTGAGGATAAATCAACTGTGGAGTTGCAGGATAAATCAACTTTGGACACTGAGGATAAATCAACTGTGGAGGAGATGGGACAAATTCAACTTGAAGGGGAGTCTTTTTGTTGTCATAAAGAAGGTAGAAATATAAACAGACATTACATGTTTATTCTACAATGTTAATCTGTGAATATATAACTTGGATCATCTTGTAGTTGTACATTTAATGATTTTGTTATTATCATCATTATAACTGGAACGGTTGTTGTAATCATCAGTTTATTCATCTTACATTAGTTATTCTGGATTAAATGTGACAATTACATCATACACTTACTGATGACTAGGATCAAGCATTAAGACATCTTTACCAATTAGGCTTTTGGGGTATATGTCAATGCAGCTCCTGTGATTTGAAAATCAAATAGATAATTATTTCTTATGAAGAAATATATTATAGTAAACCTTTTTAATTTTGAGAATAAATTATGCGTATAAATTATGCTAAGTTATCTACTTATTGACAATGATGGAGAAAGCTGTAAGAATGAACTGATCAATGATTATATCACCAGTTTATGTTTCCTTTGGCTGTGTCTGATGTCAATACTGAACTTTTTTCTTTTGATACTCTGATGTGAAGCTTTCATTAAAAGCAGAAATGATGATTGGAACTTGCCCTCTCTGATAACAATGAGCGAGTCTTGTTTCTTATGTCTGATCTTTGTTCTTAAAATGATTTTTTATGAAAGGTATACTTCTGTTTTTTGGTGTTTATATTTGTTACATAAGTCACTGACATGATGATTGGAACTTGCCCTCTCTGATTACAATGAGTGAGTCTTGTTTCCCAAGTCTGATCTTTGTTTCAGTTTTAAATGTTTTTATGAAAAGTATACTTCTGTTATTTGGTGTTTATTTTTATTAGATAAGTCACTGACATGATGATTGGAACTTGCCCTCTCTGATTACAATGAGCGTGTCGTTTCCCAAGTCTGATCTTTGTTTTTGTTCATGTTTTTATTATTCCACCAAAATAATATTTGGGTATATATGAGTCGGCTTGTTTAAAAGCTTTTAAAATCAAGAAAACATTTCAGAGAATTAATCTCTGATGATGGAATTTAAAAATAAGATAAATAAATGCTGGAGGAAATGCAGTGTAAATTTACCTTACATGTTAATTCAATTTTAGTAGTACTTAGTCTGAGGATAAATCAACATTGGAGTCTGGAGATAAATGAACTTTGGAGTCTGAGGATAAATCAACTTTGGAGTCTGATGATAAACGAACATTGGTGTCTGAGGATAAATCAACTTTGGAGTCTGAGGATATATCAACTTTGCAGTCTTATAATAAATCAACTTTGGAGTCTGAGGATATATCAACTTTGCAGTCTTATAATAAATCAACTTTGGAGTCTGAGGAAAAATCAACTTTGGAGTCTGAGGATAAATCAACTTTGGTGTCTGAGGATAAATCAACTTTGGAGACTGAGGATAAATCAACTTTGCAGTCTAATAATAAATCAACTTTGGAGTCTGAGGATAAATCAACTTTGGAGTCTGGAGATAAATAAACTTTGGAGTCTGAGGATAAATCAACTTTGCAGTCTAATAATAAATCAACTTTGGAGTCTGAGGATAAATCATCTTTGGTGTATGAGGATAAATCAACTTTGGAGTCATAGGATAAATCAACTTTGGAGTCTGAGGATAAATCAACTTTGGAGACTGAGGATGAATCAACTTTGGAGTCTGAGGATAAATCAACTTTGGAGTCTGAGGATAAATCAACTTTGGAGTCTGAGGATAAATCAACTTTGGTGTATGAGGATAAATCAACTTTGGTGTCTGAGGATAAATCAACTGTGGAGGAGATGGGACAAGTTCAACTTGAAGGGGAGTCTTTATGTTGTCACAAAGAAGGTAGAAATGTAGACAGACATTACATGTTTATTCTACAATGTTGATCTGTGAATATAAAAACTTGGATCAACTTGTAGTTGTACATTTAATGATTTTGTTATTATCACCACATCTTGATTGATTGTGATAACGGCAGCATACACAAACTGTCAACTTGGATCATGCATTAAGGTAAGGTTCCAAGTAGTTGGTTAATGAATTCAAGAAGATAATATCTGATACTATGTCAATGCAGCTCTTGTTATTTGGGACTCATGAATATCTATTTCTGATGGTGAAATCAATTTAAATTTACCTTTTTTAATATAAATTAAGCTATGTCATCTGCATGTTTACAATGATGGAGAAAGCTGTAAGAATAAACATACATGGTTATATCACCAGTTAATATAGTTCCTTTGGCTGTGTCTGATGTCAATACTTGATTTTCTTATTCTGCTCATATGTAAAGTTTAGACTAAAATGTTCTATGTGATGCTTACTCTGCTGAAAATTTGTAATTTTGCATTCTGTGTGTACACTATGGTCTTTTTTGGACCATTAGTGAAGGAAACGAATGCCAAATAAAATAAGAGGATAACTCTTTTTACATGCTGTTTATTTCACATGTCATGTGCTCAGTTAACTTCTTACAATGTTAATATCACTAATTATGTCTCTTGTAATTTAAATTTTCATTTGTATATGATCCTACATGGGTCCTTTGTGTGATTGGTAGGGCACTGAGATTTTGAATCTAATTATCTGAAGGGGGTAAAGGTTTGAATCCTACCCAAGGATATAATACCCTTAAAACTGAATGCAACATGATCTGAGAAACAAGAAGTTTTTGCCTAACCAACGAATACTAAATTAACATACCAATTTAGAAGGATTAATTGCTTATTAAGAAAAAAGTAATTGTTTACAAAAATTGCAAAATGCAAAAAATAACACCATTCATTTTCCTTCATTTCAACCTAATTACAAAATGCAAAATTGATAATTACCTATATTTAAATTCAACTTTTGTTAGAATACTTATCTATCATCAGTATTTTGATGATTAGTTAAACATTCACAGTGATATAATGATGATAAAGCTGGTTTTATGTGACTGAATGTCTATGAATGAATTCTTTCAGTTCTGTTCCCTTTGGCTGTCTGATGTATCACTGTTGGTTAAAGTTTTTGGTGAGTCGGCTATTTTTATAATGAAATCACCCCTCTGGGCTAGCCAAGTTGGTAGCACATTAGTGTACTGATTGAGAGGTTTTTTGTTCAATTCCAAGGGCAACCTACTTTGTGGAACTGTTGACTGTGTGTGTTGTAGGTTAAGAGTACAGTCATGACGTATATTAATTTGTTCAGTAAAGGCCTTTAAAAAGATTAGTAATACTCCCAATTCTTGCAATATAAGAATATATAGAAAGTACTTAAATGTTTGGCTGTGATGTTATGATGATAAACCTGGTTATGTTTATGTCTATGAGTAAATACTGATAGTTATCTGTTTTCTTTGATTTTCTAATGTGAAGTTTCAATTAAAAGCAGACATGATGTTTGGAACTTGCCCTCTGATAACAATGAGCGAGTCTTGTTTCCTTAGTCTAATATTTTTTCTGTTTGAAATGTTTTTTATGACCGGTATGCTTTTGTTATTTGGTGATTATTTTTATTACATTAGCCGATATGATGATTGGAACTTGCCCTCTCTGATAACAATGAGCGAGTCTTGTTTCCAAAGTCTGATCGTAGTTTCTGTTTTTAATGTTTTATATGAAACGTTTACTTCTGCTATTCGGTGTTTACCCAGTATTTCTATTATATAAGCTGACGTGATGATTGGAACTTGCCCTCTCTGATAAAAATGAGCGAGTCTTGTTTCATAAGTCTGATCTGAGTTGTGTTTGTTTTGATGTTGATTGTTTAATTTGAAAATTTACAATGATATTTACTCGTGTTTATTCTTATGTACAACGTAAAAAACAGACATGATGATTGGAACTTGCCCTCTCTGATAACAATGAGCGAGCCTTGTTTCCTAATACTGATCTTTGTTTATGTCGTGATTATTCCATCAAAATAATTTAGGGTATATAGGAGTCAGCTTGTTTAAATACTTCTTAAATTAAGAAGACATTCAAGAGAATTAATATTTGATTATGGAATTAAAATATATAATAATTTAACCTTGGATGAAATGCAGGATATATTAATCATTTGATTCAATTTTGGAGAAGGCTGAGGATAAATAGAGAATATTAGGTTAGTGCCAATCTGTATCTAGTTTATCCGGCAAGTTGGAGAAAGGTTTATTCGGCGAGGCTTGCCGAGTCGAATAAACCTTTTGGAGACGAGCCGGATAAACTAAGTACAGATTGACACTAACCTAATATTCTATTTATCCTACTCGCATTTGCTTGAATGACTAATTTAAAATCCGAAAATTCCGCGTTTAACATGCTTTAAATTCAGATCATGGCCGAATTGTTCAAAGCGCAGTAATTGTGTAAAACGGTCTTTTAACTGTTTGCGCGTCAAGAAATAATTCCGATGATTGACTCCATTATATATTAGTAAAGGCTATATTTTAAATAAAAGAAGCGAAAATACTAAATAAACTCGGTTTAGAAATAAACAAGGAAAAAATCATTTTTGGACGAATAAATCACTTGCGAATTTTCCGAGGACGAATCAGTTTTTATGACGTCATGTAAGCGAAGTTTGTTGTCAACATGGCGGTCGTATTTAGGAGCGTTTGTAGGATTCGTCATTTGACGCGTTTACTATTATTTATCATGGGTTTAACCAATATTATCAGGATAATTTGTTATTCAAACTTTAAATAGACGATAGGATATATGGATGAAAGGATTATTAAGGGAAATACAGTCGCAGCGAGCCAGCGACGCTGAATGATGTCAACCATTTTCAGAAAATGGCCAGGACGGTCTGTGTCGTGGATGACGATGATGATTTTTGAAGCCAGTTTCATTATATTTAATTTATGCGTGGCTTGGCTTTGGTAAAACAATAGTCAACCTATGTATTTACTGTATAATGGCTGGATATTCGTCAAAATATACACAGAAAGGAATTCATTGCAAATTTTGGAGTTTGGCACTGTACAGCGTCAACGATTGAGTTTTTGTAAAATTTGAATGATGAAGTAAGTGATTTAATTGAAGATTTAAATTGAAATTGTTTGTAAAAGCCCGTATTTGATTATTTTGTGTAAATTTTATTTGTTAAGTTGTCGTTAAAAGAATGAAACGCGGCCGCTTTTGATGCCCAATGTTATGATTATGTAGAAAAGTAGTCCGTCAATGCGTAGTCACGTGACTGCCGAATAAAGCAACGCTGCCGAAAAAAGATAGGTTTATTTGGTCAATAGGTTTTCCTTCTAAAAGATCACTTTGGGGTAGGATAAATCAAGTTAATCAACTTTAGAGTCATGAGGATAAATCAACTTCGGGGTCTAAAGATAAAGCATCTTTTGAGTCCGAGGATAAATCAACTTTGGTGCCTCAGGATTTATTAATTACGGAGTCAAAGGATCAATCTATTTTGATGAGGAGTTGGAGGATAAAACAATTCTGAAGTCTGAGGATAAATCAACTTTGGTGTCTGAGGATAAATCAACTGTGGAGTTAGAGGATAAATCAACTTTGATGTCTTAGGATAAATCAACTTTGGAGTCTGAGGATAAATCAACTTTGTAGTCTAAGGATAAATCAACTTTGGAGTCTGAGGATAAATCAACTTTGTAGTCTAAGGATAAATCAATTGTGGAGTTGGAGGATAAATCAACTTTGGTGTCTGAGGATAAATCAAATTTTGAGTCTGAGGATAAATCAACTTTGGAGTCTGAGGATAAATCAACTTTGTAGTCTGAGGGTAAATCAAATTTAGAGTCTGAGGATAAATCAACTTTGGTGTCTGAGGATAAATCAACTTTGGAGTCTGAGGATAAATCAACTTTGTAGTCTAAGGATAAATCAACTTTGGTGTCTGAGGATAAATCAACTGTGGAGTTGGAGGATAAATCAACTTTGGTGTCTGAGGATAAATCAACTTTGGAGTCTGAGGATAAATCAACTTTGTAGTCTAAGGATAAATCAACTTTGGAGTCTAAGGATAAATCAACTTTGGAGTCTGAGGATAAATCAACTTTGGTGTCTGAGGATAAATCAACTGTGGAGTTGGAGGATAAATCAACTTTGGTGTCTGACGATAAATCAACTTTGGAGTCTGAGGATAAATCAACTTTGTAGTCTAAGGATAAATCAACTGTGAAGTTGGAGGATAAATCAACTTTGGAGTCTGAGGATAAATCAACTTTGGAGTCTGAGGAATAATCAACTGTGGAAGAGATGGGACAAATTCAACTTGAAGGGGAGTCTTTTTGTTGTCACAAAGAAGGTAGAAATGTAGACAGACATTACATGTTTATTCTACAATGTTGATCTGTGAATATAAAAACTTGGATCAACTTGTAGTTGTACATTTAATGATTTTGTTATTATCATCATTATAACTGGAGCGGTTGTTGTAATCATAATTTTATTCATCTTAAAATGGCAATTCTGGATTAAATGTAACAATGACATCACACACTTACTGTTGACTAGGATCAAGCTTTAAGACATCTTTACCAATTAGGCTTTAGACTATATGTCAATGCAGCTCTTGTGATTTGAAAATCAAAAAGATATTTATTTCTTATGATGAAATCTATTTTTATGAACCTTGTTAATTTTGAGTATAAATTATGCTAAGTCATCTACATATTGACAATGATGGAGAAAGCTGTAAAAATAAACTGTTCAATGATTATATCACCAGTTTATGTTTCCTTTGGCTGTGTCTGATGTCAATACTGAACTTTTTTCTTTTGATACTATGATGTGAAGCTTTCATTAAAAGCAGAAATGATGATTGGAACCTGCCCTCTCTGATAACAATGAGCGAGTCTTGTTTCCTAAATCTGATCTTTTTTTGTATTTAATAAATTTTAATTGTAAATATTGATTAGTGTGTAAAGTTTGATCCTGTAAAATGATGTTTATTCTTAGACACTGGCAGCTGACATGATGATTGGAACTTGCCCTCTCTGATAACAATGAGCGAGTCTTGTTTCCTAAATCTGATTTTTAAAATGAATTTTATTGTTAACATTGGGGATACATTGATAAGGATTTTCATGTAGTTACATATAGAAACTGAGACTTGAAGGAAAGAGACTTTGGCTGACTGGACTGACATATTGGATACCCAAGCATTAAGACAAGAAATATAGACAGACATTACACGTTTATTCTACAATGTTGATCTGTGATTGTAAAAACTTGGATTAACTTGTAGTTGTACATTTAATGATTTTGTTATTATCATCATTATCACAAGACTGGTTGCTGACATTATTATCATTGGATGTATTCAGACCAGGTTAAAGGATTGGAAACACATGAATGATTTGAATGGTTTTTTTCAGCATTAAACAAAATTGAGAACTTCACTTTGCTTGAATGAATAATCGTCCTGTATATGATGTATAAAACATAAAAATGGGAATCTCTCTGAAAAAGAATGAAAGATGTTTTATTCTGATACAGGACTTTTATTCATAATACTGAATAATACATCAGTAGAAAATAATTATGTCAATATCTATTACTGGATTTTGATATATCTGTCAATTAAATTGTTGGTGATGGTGATCTTACATGTTGTCTGGGCCGATGAGTTTCTATTAAGCTAGGAACTTAGCTTTATTGTAAAATGTTTTGTACTAGATCATTTCACTCGCATCAGCTTTTACAAAACTTAAGCAATTATGAATCTGATACCTGACATTACGGTATGACGATATATATCAGGGCAGACTCTGACCTGAAAATATTTGAATATTAGATTACCTCCTTTGTAAAAGCTATACAAGAGTTATATAACTTAAGAAATGATGAATCTGATACCTGACTTCAGTATGACGAACCTCAGAGGATAAATCTTGGATAACAGAATTTTAATGGAAGATAAAGGATAAACCAATCTTTAAGGAGTAAGAATAAGTAACTTTGGAAAAGGATAAAGAACATTAGAGATGAGATAAATCAGCTTTGGATGATAACGAAAAAATGAAACTTGGAAAAAATATTGGACAAATCAATGGTGGAGATGAAGGACATATTGACTTATATAAAGGAGTCTGAGGACAAATCAACTTAGGACGAGATGAAAATTTTTAAGGACAAAGCCTTTTAGGGGATACAACTTGCTGTCATATAGAAGATAGAAATATAGACAAACGTTACATGTTTATTCTACGATGTTGATCTGTGAATATAAAAACTTGGATCAACTTGTAGTTGTACATTTAATGATTTTGTTATTGTTTGTTATTGTTATCATAAATAAGAGAGCTTGCTGTTTTTATCATCATTTTGTCATCGTAGTTTGATTCATCTAAGATTGGTAATTCTGGATTGAATAAGACAATGGCATCATACACTGTTAACTTGGATCATGTTTCAAGGCTAGGTTCCTATAAGCCAATTAGGAAATTCAAAATGGTATAATCTAATACGTACGTCATTGTAGGTCTTTTGATTTGGGACTCAATGGATAATATCTACTTCTGACGGTGAAATTAATTTTAATTAACCTTATTAAATTTGAATATAAGTTAAGCTAAGTCATCTACATATTGACAATGATGGAGAAAGCTGTAAGAATGAACTGATCAGTGATTATATCACCAGTTTATGTTTCCTTTGGCTGTGTCTGATGTCAATACTGAAGTTTTTTCTTTTGATACTATGATGTGAAGCTTCCATTAAAAGCAGAAATGATGATTGGAACTTGCCCTCTCTGATAACAATGAGCGAGTCTTGTTTCTTATGTCTGATCTTTGTTCTTTAAATGATTTTTATGAAAGGTATACTTCTGTTATTTTGGTGTTTATATTTGTTACATAAGTCACTGACATGATGATTGGAACTTGCCCTCTCTGATTACAATGAGCGAGTCTTGTTTCCCAAGTCTGATCTTTGTTTTTGTTTATGTTCCTTTTATTCCACCAAAATAATTTTTGAGTATATAGGAGTCAGCTTGTTCAAAAGCCTTTAAAATCAAGAAAACATTTCTGAGAATTACTTTTGATATTGGAATTTAAATATAAGATAAATCATTGTTGGAGGAAATACAGTGTAAATTTACCTTTCATGTTTATTCAATTTTAGTTATATTTAGTCTGAGGATAAATCAACTAAGGAGTCTGGAGATAAATGAATTCTGGAGTCTGAGGATAAATCAACTTCGGTGTCTGAGGATAAATCAACTTTGGAGTCATAGGATAAATCAACTTTGGAGTCTGAGGATAAATCAACTTTGGAGACTGAGGATAAATCAACTTTGGTGTCTGAGGATAAATCAACTTTGGAGTCTGAGGATAAATCAACTTTGGTGTCTGAGGATAAATCAACTTCGGTGTCTGAGGATAAATCAACTTTGAAGTCTGAGGATAAATCTATTTTGTAGTGTGAGGATAAATCAATTTTGGATTTTGAGGATAAATCAATTATAGAGACTGAAGATAATCAATTTTAAAGTCAGACGATAAATAAACTATAGAGACTGAGGATAAATCAACTTTGGAGTCTGAGGATAAATCAACATTGGAGTCTGGGGATAAATCAACTTTGGAGTCTGATGATAAATAAATCAACTTTGGAGTCTGAGGATCAATCAACTTTGGAGTCTGAGGATAAATCATCTTTGGTGTCTGGGGATAAATCAACTTTGGAGTCTGGGGATAAATCATCTTTGGTGTCTGGGGATAAATCAACTTTGGAGTCTGAGGATAAATCAGCTTTGGAGTCTGAGGATAAATCAACTTTGGTGTCTGATGATAAATCAACTTTGGAGACCGAGGATAAATCAACTTTGGAGTCTGAGGATAAATCAACTTTGGAGACCGAGGATAAATCAACTTTGGAGACCGAGGATAAATCAACTTTGGAGTCTGAAGATGAATCAACTTTGCAGTCTGAGGATAAATCAATTTTGTAGTCTGAGAATAAATCAATTTTGTAGTCTTAGGATAAATCAACTTTGGTGTCTGAGAATAAGTCAATTTTGGTGTCTGAGGATAAATCAAGTGTGATGGAGATGGGACAAATTCAACTTGAAGGGGAGTCTTTATGTTGTCACAAAGAAGGTAGAAATATAGACAAACATTACATGTTTATTCTACAATGTTGATCTGTGAATATAAAAACTTGGATCAACTTGTAGTTGTACATTTAATGATTTTGTTAATACCATCAATTTAACAAGAGTGGCTGCTGACATCATCAACGTTATATAACTAGGTTGGTTGCCGTCACTATCATTATTATACATGTAACTTGAGTTGTTGCTGTCATTATCATCATTTCAACAAAGAGTGGTTGCTGTCGTCGTTTGATTCATCTTAGATTGGGAAATTCTAGATTAAATGTTTATATCATTTGATAATCATGTGCGTTAAGAATTCGAAGAATTCGTCACTGTTAATTTTCAAAACCTATAGAAGTCTTATTTATAAAAAAAATGGTTAATCTTTCTATTGAAGCTTTATAATGAAAAGTCAATGAAGAAAGTTACTTGACGTTGGACAGGATAAAAGAGACTGTCAGATGTTTCCTAGAGAATTGACGTCAACTTCCCGGAAGTAACTCTTAGTTCGTGCATCTCCAATAAAATCAGAAAATAACAATCTACTCTGTAACATCCATCACAGTCGTCTAAGACAAATCATTGATCACTATCGAAAAAATTCGTGATTCGCGGTCGCGGCGTAGTGGTTAGCATGTCTGACTTCGAATCCGGAAATCGCGGGTTCGAGCCCGGTCGCGGTAGGTCAAACCCTATATATGAGTTGCCGGCATGGTGGTAGGGTAAGTTAGTACTGGTGATAGAAAAGTGTCCAGGAAACCTATTGTAAGAAGAGCTAGCCGTCGCATATATGACCTAAATATGTGTTGAACACGACGTTAAAAAAAGAAAAAATTCGTTGACTTGTCATGTTTTTCCGTTGACCTCCATTCCGAGAAAAAAATCTAGTATAAAACCGAA
Source organism: Mactra quadrangularis (assembly GCA_025267735.1). Classification (NCBI taxonomy): domain Eukaryota; kingdom Metazoa; phylum Mollusca; class Bivalvia; order Venerida; family Mactridae; genus Mactra; species Mactra quadrangularis. The sequence goes on from CM046311.1 coordinate 31,176,858, forward strand.
CTTATAAATACGATTTTGCGGACGGTACAATTTATCCAGAGGACAACTGAAATGCAAATGAAAGTTCAAATATCCATGACCTATAACAAGCTGTTTCACTGTAGATATAATGGAATGTTGAGTAGTCTTGATTTTATGACACTCTGTTGTAATTTTATTCAACTACCAGTGGCTCATACATTTACACTCGCTGATTTAAATGAATTTTGAGTACATTAGTACTGCAGTATTTAACTCAGTGGGGGTAATATAATTTTGCACCACTGACAGTTGGATAAATTTAACAATACCAACAAGTCACTTAGTGACTGATTTTCTAATAGCTTTCACTTTGCTGCAAGTCTGAAAAGCCAAAATAATTAAGGCAGTTAATTATCCCACTGCCTACTTCATTTCAATAAGTTATGGTCAGTAACTGTAAATAAACCTATATTTCTTTTTTGTGCCTGAAGTTAGACTCCGATCTGTCCTTTTATATTTGCATCTATATATGTCGACGAAAATAATCTATTTTATACGGTGTAATAGACACTGATTGTATGCTTTAATATATTTTAAAGAAGAGTTCCCTTGGGCAGGGCATTATACACCTGTGTGCTGTCTATTGTGACCTTGACCTATGACCCGGGAGCTCAAAACAGATAGGTCACATCCTTCATCGGGACTATCCACAGCAAAGATTTCATGAACCTAGGTACAGCTGTTGTCCAGTTATCACCTGCACAAAGTTTCCATATGAACTTCCAGTGACCTTGACCCCAGGGCCTCAAAACAATAGGGCACTCTCCTGGCCCATGAGCTATCAACACATTAATTTTTAATAATAATAGAATATGGTGAACCTGAGTAAAGCAGTTGTCGAGTAATCCTCCAAACAAATATCTATATGTGATGTCCCAGTGACCTTGACCTTAGACCCTGGGGCATCAGATCTGATAGAGCACATGCTTTCAACAATGGCTATACACATGTCAAATATAGTGAGCCTAGGTACAGCAGTTGCTGAGTAATCATCTGGACAAAGTTTTTCCCTCAAGTCCCAGTGACCTTGACCCGGAGGACTCAGATCCAATAGAGCACATCCTTGACACATAGGCTAAATATTTAACACATGGTAAACCTAGGTTCAATAGTTGTTATTGTCCTGACCAAGTTTTTCATAAGGCATCCAAATGACCTTGAATTTTGACCCGGGCCTCAGAACCGATAGGGCACATCCTTGATCCTAGGGCTATCCACACATAAATTTGGAGAACCTCAATAAAGCCATTGTCAAGTTTTTGACAAAGTTTCTAACATATGATGTCCCTACGACCTTGACCTTTGATGTTGGGGCCTCAAAATTATTGGGCACATCCTTGACACAAGGGCTACTCTTATAAGAATTTGGTGAACCTTGGTACAGCCCTAGTTGAGTTATATTCCACCTTAAGTTTTCCCATATAAAGTCCCAGTGCCCTTGACCCCAGGGCCTCAGAACCAAAAGGGCACATCCTTTACCCAATGGCTATCCATACATAAAATTTGGTGACTTTGTTGAATTATTGTCTGGGCAAAGCTTTTCCATGTAATGCCCTCATGACCTTGACCCTAGGGCCTCAAAAGCCAAAAAGGCACATCCTTGACACAAGAGCTACCCTCTCATTAAATTTGGTGAACCTAATGTAATTAAAATGTAAAATGTAATTACATTTTATAGTCTAAGTTTCATGCTTACGCACGTTCACCAACTTTACAGCAATTACCCCTGGTCACTGGGCTACTGGTATCTATCTATCAATCTCCCTGGGGAGTCTTTTTACTCCGCTTATTAGTGCAGCCGACAAATTGGCGCAGCGGAATTATACCACCCTCGCAGGTACCCATTTACACCTGGGTGGAGTGAAGCAATCGCAGGTAAATTTCTTGCTCAAGGAAATTAGCAGTGCCCCTGGTGGGACTCGAACCCAGGACCTCTCGATCCCCAAGCGTCCTACCACTGGACCACTGCTCCTACATGGTATACCTAGGTATAGCCGTAGAGTTACTGTCAGGACCTTATCGTGACTGTGGGGTTTAAAAATCAATAGGTCACATCCTTCACCCGACGGCTATCCACACATAAAATTTGGTGAATCAATGTACATCCTTTATCATACGGACAAGCAATTGTCCATGGACAGCCATCAGTAGATTTCCACAATATTGCAACAAAAATCAGGAGTACAATATTGTTGTCAATTTTCAGAATACATGTACTAAAGTTCCAAAGTTTATATTAGAATTACAGCAAAAATCATTTAAAAGCTGAATTTTTTCACAAATATTTGCCTAAGTAATCAGTTTTAAAGCAAATATTGAATTTATACTTTCTACACTCGCAAATTTTATTCGGGTGGCACTGCTGATAAAAACACTCTATAAGTTTGATAATCCCTTTAATATACACAGTGACTTTTGAAATAACAAATATTGAGTACTTATATCAGCAGGCTTAATAAATTTGCCAATGACAGTTGAATAAAATTTACAAAAAGTAAGTATGAATTAAATATTTGCTTTAATGTAACTGATTACTTTGCAATACATATGCAAATTTCAAGAACGAAAACATACACACATTCAGCTTTTAAATGATTTTTGCTGTCATTTTGTGTAAAATGAATGAATAAAACATAACAAGTCTTGATATTTCTTTGTGAGAAGATGTCTTTTATTGGCCTGTAATAAATACATTTTAACCCATTTTCTGTGCCAATTCTTTTGCCTTGATTCTTTCCACCTTGGCGATACGAGCTTGTGATTTGCTTCCCATAATACCACCACCCCAATGACGTCTGATCTGTAATACACAAAAGTTTAAGAATGGTTAAATGTAGTGTAAAGATGACAATACATGTGTCGCTAATAGCGAATATTGGTTAAGTCTGGTATACGTAACAACTTAAAGAAACTACACCACAACATTGACACATGATTGTGATCGAACAGTCAACAAAAATAAGATATTGTTAATTATATTCAGTGGCACATACATAAACTCAGCCGATTTAAATATATTTTATCTATCATGAATACAGAAGTACTACAACTGTAGTGAATATTTAAATTGGTGGACTTAATGTATGCACCACTTACAGACCTTTTTTTCCTTTTATAACGGGTTGTTTACAGGCACCTTCCCCTCTTAAAATTTCTTTATAAATCACACTGTTTTCCCCTAACTTCGAGTTAACCTTGGATTTTTTGTTCCCCTAGCTATGAAATTGCGATATATTTTCCCCTATTGTTCGGTATAAAAAAGGCCCCAGGCCCCTTCCTAAAATACTGGAAAAAAGCCCGGACTTACAGTTAAAATAAAATTTAACAATATAAGTCTTAACCCCTGGAATTAAGTAACACACAAGCAGTAGAGCTAAAATGACAGTTTTCTAGTGGTCCAATTGACTATTGATTAGGTACATACTCCTGATTAATATATATTATAATAAAGCTGTGATACATCAGACAGCCAAAGGGAACAGAACTGAAAGAATTCATTCATTGTCATTCAGTCACAAAAAAACCAGCTTTATCATCATTATATCACAGCCAAACAGAAAAGTACTTTCTATATAATAATACCCTTACATGACAAGAAATAATTGTATGATTTTTATTTAATCATTTCAAAAGGACTTTACTAGACAATTTAATACTAATAAAACTGTAACCATACTACCGAAACAGTTAACAGTTTCACAAAGTAAGCCACCCTGGGAATCAAACCCACCATCCCTTGATCAGTAGTCTTGTGTGCTACCAATACATAGCTGGTACATAATTTTTTTATCAACAGTGATAGATCAGACAGCCAAAGGGAAGAGAACTGAAAGAATTCACACATAATTCATTAATTTTTGTATGTTTATTTTTTTGTAGATAATTAATTTTTCTCTTAACTTGGCAATTAATCCTTTTAAATTAGTATGTTTATTTAGTATTTTGTTGGTTAGGCAAAAAAATCTTGTTTCTCAGGTCCTGTTGCATACACTTTTAGAGGGTATTATTGCCTTGGGTGGGATTCAAACCTTTACCCCCTTCAGACAACTAGCAATCTCTGTAAACAGAGATCCTGTAGAGCGTTGTCGTTCTGGATCTCTACTTAGCCAATGCAAGGTCACGTCGAGATGAACTTTGTGTCGACCAATCAATGCGTAGCTTTCATCTAGACGAAAACACTATTAATCACATTTTGATTTCGTAATTTCTTTTTTTAGACCAAGGTTTGTATGTAAATTTAACAGCAGTATTATTCACAGTATGCGATTGGGTGGCTTAATTTAAATTGCGCGACGAAGACGATGTAAACAAGTTACGTATCATAACAATTTCATGATGAATATTATGATGAGAAAAGGTCACCTGAACGTGACCTTCGTTTGGAAAAGGCCAGATCTAAATTAGCTAGTATGGGAGTGGTAAAATTTTAGATCGGGTTTAAATCAGATTGGACAACTAGATACAAAATCCCAGTGCCTTATCAGTCGCAGTAAGGACCCAAGTAGGATCACTTACAAATGAAAATTTAAATTACAAAAGACATAAATTGGTGATATTTAACATTGTTAGAAGCTAACTGAGCACATGACATGTAAAATACACAGCATGTAGAAGAGTTATCCTCTTATTTTATTTGGCATTCGTTTCCTTCACAAATGGTCCATAAAAGACCAAAGTGTACACACAGAATGCAAAATTACAAACTTTCAGCAGAGTAAGCATCACATAGAACATTATAGTCTAAACTTTACATATGAGCAGAATAAGAAAATCAAGTATTGACATCAGACACAGCCAAAGGAAACATAAACTGGTGATATAATCATTAATCAGTTCATTCTTACAGCTTTCTCTATCATAGTCAATACATTGATAAAATGCACAACAAAATATGTCCCTAGCTTAACTATCACCCTGGCCTCTACTTACTTAGAAGTTAAATCATATAAATGAAAACTGCTCGACTGCCTACAGACTGGGTCAAGTTAGACCAAATGTTACTTTTGATTATTTAGCTTGCTCAGATTTAAAAAGCTCGTTTTCATACCATCATGGAAAATCTGGTGAAAAATATATCAGATCATCATAGCAAGCTTATATCTTGAAACTTGTAAAAGAACCCAGGTTCCATCAATAAGTAAGTGCAAGTGAAGTACACTAAAATTCAAGCAATAAGGTTTTTAAATAACATTATATTCGTTTTAGAAGTTCAGACTTCGATGGAAAAGTATCCCTACCAAATCATTTCTGGAGCCTATGCAGCCCTAACACCCAAATTCTGATATTTCAGCCAAGATTGATTCAAGTTTCAGCCGAGATTGTCAAATGGGAGCACTGTCATATATTACAGTGATATAAAATATTTCTACAACACTTATACTAACCTCATCAGCTCTTTCATTATAATTATTCCTAACAGCTTCAGCAATTTTGTTATAAGCATTTCTGTCTTCACTGAAAATACATAAATACATTTTTTTATGGTATTGAATCAATAAAATGCCATCATAGTATAGATTATGAAAACAAGTTCAGGGATCCTGCTGCCACCAACTACATAAATTTGGGTTTGGCCAACTTGTTACTACTAGTTAACATCTGATCCAGGAAAGTAAAATGTATAGCTGGTTGTCCAACCTACTTAAAAATTAATGCTGAGCACTGAACTATTTGAGACAATGCTTGTAAAGCAACTTTTTTTCAAAGCAAAAATGGACAATGGATATTTTCCAAGATTTTCAGCAGAACTATTAAATCTGTAACAACACTGAGTGACTGACATCATAATACCTTGCAAATGCTTAAGGTAGACAAAGTGTGTTAATCAGAAAGACTAATCATATGACCTAATCATTATCTATCATTGACTTGGATATAGGGCTTTATGATTATTCATCATTTACACACACTAGTCACTATCAGGAAAATATGCAAGTATTCAACCCCCCCCCCCATGTTCGGTAGATAGAAACATGAAAGAAGTTTACAATAGATCATTTTTTTCCATAAACTAGGAATTTTTAAGAATTCTTCAACAGAGCTCAAAATTTAAGGTCTTCCTATTGCCCCTGACAACCTATACTTGGTTCAGGCAACTTCTTACTGCTAGTATTAAAGAAAACTAAGGTTCAGGCATTTGTCCAGTTCAGTTGTCCAAAAGGGCAAACTAGTATTGGGCCTCAACAAATTGATCATATGTTCTATGGATTCGCTCGCACCTTAATTTTGACAGTTTTTAAAAAACAAATATTTTTATTATTAATAAATTATTTCCTCGCTCGCTCATAAAAATTTGGTCAAACCGCTATATAAAGCAATTGAATTAAGTTTTTTTTTATTTTTTCTTTCTTTGCTCGCTCACCCCATTTTTTTCTAGAAAATCCGTAGAACATATCATCAACTTGTGGCCTTAAATAAATGTTGAGCCTTGCTTCAAGAAAACTTCTTAATTAAGTTATGCATTAATTGGACAGCGCAAAATTTTTCAACATTCTACTTAATTTAGATGAATTAAGATCAAGTAAACTACATTCTATTATCTTTTCAGAAGGATGACAGGGGCTACTAACAATAACTAATTGTTGAGAGTATAGTGTTAATTGAGAGGTGTGACATCAGAAAGACTAATCATATGACCTAATCATTATCTATCATTGACTTGGATATAGGGCTTTATGATTATTCATCATTTACACACCCTCACACGTTCTATATACATTTTGTAAACATAAGAAGTTCTAAACTCCAAAAAACTAAAATTTCCAAAAAACTAAGTATTTAAGTTAGGGATAAATATTTTAGGGTGACATTGAAACCCTTCTAATGTTTTTTTATTCTACAATAACATACTATATGTCAGAAAGACTAAATCAGTTTTCACAGACTATCAAAGACTTAGATATAGGGCGTTTAGTGAGTCATCATACATATAGTACTTCAATTGCTGAATTTAGAGCTGACAATTCTATAAGTCTGCCTAAAATAGCAGGGTTCAACAACAACAGTGTTCTGAGATAAGGAGGATCCCCTTGATCCTTAGCTGGCGATTCTGTCAGGATCCCCAAAACATTGCCATGTTCTTATGTGAATTTGAGTTTCAATGACTTGTTTGCACATTCTTTGCCTGCAATCTGTATCGAAAATAATTGCTTTATTTGGAGGAATCTCAACATAATGAAGAAGTCTCTGTATAAATGAATAAGAGTTTCTTTAGGATCCCTAGTAAAAACACCAAGTGTGGAACCCTGTTTAGGAATTCAATACATGGTCTTTAGAAATGATTAATTATCTAACAACTCATATATACATTCACTTTCTTTTTTTTTAGTTAAGCCCTGTACAAGCAAAAATAGCTGCAACAGCAAAGTAAGTATCATTTTCTAGCCTCTTTATAGGGACAAATACATCAAAGAGTCAGTGCAAAACTAGTCTTAACTACATGTAAAAAAAGCAGGATGCAAACTAGTTTTGCACTGATACATCAACATGAAATTCAGGCAAAACTCCCGGAAGGATATCAAAGACTAAGTATACAATGTGTCAGAAAGACTAAATAAATTTTCACATACTTTCAATTTTTAGATATAGGGCGTTTAGTGAATCATCATACACATTGTCATTATCAAGACTTAAAGCCAATTTTGATTAACAAAGTTCAAAGAAGTTTTATGTTGGATAAAATTAAAAGATTTCTTGAATCACACTGTGAAATGTATTCCTGTACAAATTAAACCTCCCAAAAATGCAGTTTCTAATGACTGGATTCCCAGAATTCTCCTAGGATTTTTCAGTTGCATTAATACAACCTAATTAAGATATTGAGAAACTTAGTTAAAACAGTGCATCAGAAAGACTGAAGGAAATTTTCATAAAACATCAATTATACGAGCTTTATAAGTGTTCATCATACACACTGTTCTTTCCAATAAACAAACAAATCTCTCCCAGTTGCACAAATTGAAAACTTTTCATAAGAAACAGTTCAGAGCATTTTGTCAGCATAGTTCACTCAGTGAGAGTTCAATTTTTTCATCATAACTGTATTTTGAAATTACAACTAGAACACACAGTATGTAACCACTATTGCCTGCCTTGTGCAAAATTTATAGTTTTCAACCATGGAATTTCGAATACATTATATCTGTGGTAAAACAATATGATAAGAATAAACAGTGCTTCAGAAAGACTGAAGGAAATTTTCATAAAACATCAATTATACGAGCTTTATAAGTGTTCATCATACACACTGTTATTCAAGTTAAAATCTTCAATGGAAGTTGTGCATAAAAGTGGCAACTCAAAATGCTACTGGTAGCCAACTTTGCATTTTCCTGACATAGAAAGAGTTGGGAACTAAATCTGGTGGGGAAAATATAACAGAGAGCCTTAAGCACTTCATGGTTGTATACCATGTAAACAAATAGTTTTATGTTTAAAAAGAGTATATAAATTATAAGAACAGTTCAGAGCATAGTGTCAGCATAATTCACTCAGTGAGAGAGTTCAAAGATTTCATCATAACTGTTCATTAGAGTACTTGTAAAATGTTACCTAACTTGGTTACTTTTTTGTGGCCATAAAATTACTAGATAAACCTCTTATCACAGTCCTTCTGTTCAAGTTAGTTCATATGAACTAAAGACAAGTATGAGGTTCTTATGAAAGTTATCCAGTTAAACAATTCAATGAATGTAAATGATATTGAAATTTGAAGATGTATTCCTCATCAAGGGTAAATTTAGACTAGCTATGATATTGAAATGGTATTTTTGACTTTAGGACAACAGAAGCAATCAATATAGCTGGTTTATTTCCCCTAAAATATGTGAAATATTCTAAAAGAGTATACATACGGGTTGATACCAGCTAAAGCAAGACAAGATGTTGTTTTTCTATGTACAACACGTCCAAGACGAGATTTTCCTTTCACTATACAATATGGTACATCCATCTTTCTACATAAAGCTGGTAAATGAAGAACAAGCTGAAAAAATAAAAAAGATAAATACTAGTTATAAATAAACACTGGTCTTCTATTACCTAAAATGTAGAAAAAAAGTTGTGAAGAATGCATCATTTTTTTTATGACACATGAAACCTGTCCATGACCATATAACTAAACAGAACAGAAATCTTTCTGAGTTAAGTCAGAAGTTACGCAACTCTTGTTAAACTAAAATACAAGGGAGGTAATCCACAATTCATAAATTATAAGTTATAACTTCAGATCAGAGTCTGCCCTGATACAAATCGTCATAGTGTTATGTCGGGTATCAGATTCATCATTTCCAAGTCACATAATTCTAGTATACATGTAAAATAGTTTAAACAGGGGAGATAACCAAATATTAATACTTCAAAATCTTTAGATCAGAGTCTGCCCTGATATATATCGTCATACTGTAATGTCAGGTATCAGATTCATCATTTCTTAAATTTTGTATAATAGTTTATACCATGGAAATAACCAATACCTTACAATGAAAGCTAAAATATAATAAGTAAAATAGTTGGTTCAGCACATGTTTTTCATATCAAAGTTCCTGGCTTAATAGAAACTCATCGGCCCAGACAACATGTAAGATCATCATAACCAACATTATAACTAACATATCAACATCCAGTAATGTTGACATACTGATTGTCAATTTATGTATTATTCAATATTATGAAATAAATATAAAGTCCTGTATCAGAATAAAAAATCTTTCATTCTTTTTCAGAGAGATTCCCATTTTTTATGTTTTATACATCATGTACAGGACTAAAAACGATCATACATGTATTAATCTTCAGCATGAAGAAAGATTTTGATGATAAAACCTTCAACATAAGTTTAAATACGGTTATTAACAGAGTAGAAGATTACAGTTTAAATGATGATTTTAATGTCAAGAACAAACATATTTAAGCTTGGTCATCACCTAATTTTTTTTTAGCACTAGTCCAATTTATTATATGATACAGTATATGGAAAATATTCAAATAGCCTGACAATGTATTTAATAAGTAATTTTCACTAGTCCGAATCAGTTTTCACTAGTCGAAGGCTACAGGCAAGCGGGGTTAAGGCAATGATTGGCATACTTAATTTAGATAGAGAATTAAGTTTAAAGTAGCTTCATCAGATTTAAAAAGCTCGTTTTTCATACCACCATATATTTGACGTCTGGTGAAAATATTTGGGTAATTCATCATAAGCTACTATTTACAATCAAGAACAAATGTAACAAGACTTGACTGAATGGAAAAGCTAACACAACTTTCAGCAATACAAGAAAATTGAACAACTCGACTCACAATAGTAAGAAGTCAAGTATCTCCTAGTCCCAGATATTCAAAATTGCCTTAGTCGAGTTAGTTCATCAATAATCAATATGTAAGGCCTCAACAAGTTGATCATATGTTCTATGGATTTGCTCGCACCTTAATTTTGACAGTTTTTACACAATTTTTTTTCCCTCACTCGCTCATAAAAATTTGGTTAATATGCTATATAAAGCAACTAAACTAAGATTTTTTTTAATTTTTATTTCTTTACTCCCTCGCCCCATTTCCCCCCAAGAAAATCCATAGAACACACGATCAACTAGTTGTGGCCTAATGGTGACTTAAATGGTTCAATAATGTACTATTTCTATAAACGTTATCAGTTTGACAAACAAACTGAGCATGTGTACAAAAATATACTTTGATATATCGTTCTCGCAAATTTCATGTCGTATTAATTGACAACTGAAAACCCAGAGAACGAAGTTGTGATGTATATTGAAACTTCCAACCTGATATGGACAGATTCAGTGTACCCTATAATTTAATGAATTTGTGAAATCCATTCACCAAAGACATGTCAATGTATTAATTTATTTGGGAAGGTAAAAAAAGAAATTCTGAAATTCTAAGCAAAATTCAATTTAAATGACAAAATTGTGTTATTTTTTAGAATAAACAAATCTGCTTGACAACAAACAGCCTGTGTACAAAAATAAATTTTACTTTATCATTCTCGCAAATTTCATATAGTATTAGTTGACCACTGAAAACCCAGAGAATGAAAATCTTAAATGCTGTTCTAATAATATGATAAATGAACTATTAAGAAAAAGCTTAGAACAAATTTACACAATATAACACTTCACTTGTATGGATACACAAGCACTTAATATAGAAGGTTTGTATATTTTTTTTAAAAACAAATCTGCTTGAAAACAAACAGTCTGTGTACAAAAAACAATATTACTATATCGTTCTCGCAAATTTCATGTAGTATTGATTGACTACAGAAAACCCAGAGAACGAATACATATACTTGCTGGCAGAACAGCCAATCATATTTATTATGACAGAAAATCACCAAGAAAAAAACAGCCATTGGGAATCAAACCCATTTAACAAAACAACTACTTCAGATAATAATTTGATGGTTAGAACTGATTTGACTGCAGACTGTCAGAAAATATTCACAAATTAACTTCAAAATTACAGCCATGTAAGGTAGGAATACTAGGATGTAATACAGTTCTACGAAAATAATGTTGTTTATTAACAAACTATCGAGAATTCTTCAATGATTAAACTGATGTTCAATAACCAATATTTTATGTAAAAGAATGTACGACAGACGTCCACAGCAATGTAACATTATAATTACATCACTTCTACTGCTGTTCCAAATATAATCTAGGCTCACTATAGAATTCAAATGTAATAAAATACAGATGAAAAACGAGAGCTGCCATAAAAAATCATACTTCAGTACTACGTAGTGATGTAAAACCCATTACAAAATCTGGCAGGAGACAACTTATGTTAAGACTAAGAGCAACAAAACAGAGATACATAAACAAGATATGTCATAAAATGTTGAAACACCAAGAAGGCATTAAGCTTGCTCAGATTGTCGGGAGTCTACCTGTTGTTTCAGACGAAGAAATTCAATCTTTCGCATCACAGCAAGCTATCAGTCTACTTGGAGTTTATTATCAAAATTATGACCTATCTTACAACATGAAAACTACTACTACCAACGAAAACGTATGTTGTCACAGACAGACATGAGTGTTCCACAAAAATATCTACTAATTGAAAGTTACTGTAATTACAAGTTAAAAAGATATGAATTAAGCTTGCTCAGGTGTCAAGTTTTCTACCTGTATTGTCAGTCGAAGAAATTCAATCTTTCACATCATTGCAAGCAACAACATTCATACTTACTACAATGGAGACAGAGAACTTAACAATTGAATGAAACAACAAGTATTTTGTTTTGGAAACTAAAACATAAATATTATCATGTTCAAAAATGCAGTTACTTAGTGACAAGTAATTTTCACTAGCCCACATCAATATACACTCATCACAGGCTAAAGGGTTAAAAGTAAAACAATAACTGCTGATGAAATGGTTTACCTCTAATGGATCAACATCATGGGCAATAACAACAAGCTGTGCTTTCTTCTGTTCAATCAATGTAGTGACGGTGTTAGTACCAGCACGTACAACTTGTGGACGCTTTGTTGGTGCGTCAGGTTTACCAGCGGCACGCTGTTCAGCACGAGCCTTCAATCTTTCTTTCTTTTGTTGTTTAGTTTCTGGTCTGTACTTGTCAAGTAATCTGAACAACTGGGAGGCTGGAAAAGAAATAATTCAATTCATGAAATAGAAAATGTGTCAATGGTTAATTAATAATAAGGAAGCTGGCTTTACACCCCTTTTCACTATTGAGAGAAATATGAGACACTAAGCTCACGGAGCCATTAATAAGGTACCAAACTTTACACTTAGAAATATCTAAACTCTCAGCAAGTAGGAAATTGTAAGAATGAATTCAAGAAACAATTGTTTAAAAAAACTTGACCTTTACAAAAATGGCATATTCAAGCCTACATTCGATAATTTCTTTAGGAAAATTAAGGCAATTGCACCAAAGTATGTTAAAATATTGAGCAAATCAGTAATACAGAAAGTACAACATACAACAATCAGCATCCGGATCGCTCATTTCATTTTACCCTAATGTAGTAAGTCAAACAGCTATTGTTTAGCTATCACTTATTTCCAAAGGGATGTATTTCTTACAAAAGTTTCAGTACAGCATATAACTTAAACAATAATTCAAGCTTCAGAGATCTTGGTGATAAGAGTGTCAACATAATCTGTCAGACACAAAAATTCATCATAGCTTGAAAATACACTGAATATGCATTTCTGATATATGAAGCTTACAAGAATGTGAACATACCGGTTTGTCTGTCCAAAGCCTCGTTGAATTGGTTGATTGGTGGAGGTACCTTCAATCTTTGCAAGAGCACAGCCTTTTGTCTCTGAAGACGGATATATTTGGGCCATCTCACAAATCTACTCAAGTCTCTCTTGGGTTGAATATCCTGACCTGAAGCAAAGAAATATGTCAAGTTAACTAATTCTTTTTGAGTTTGTTCATTTGTGTCAATAATAAATTTCAGATTGAGAATGTTGCATGTTACACATAATTCCAATATGATTGTACATTATACAGATTATTTGCTGTACAAGGTTCCAACAACTTGCACACATTTGTGAAGGTAGTAAAAGGCACATGTTTTCCAATGCATGCAAAACGAAGCAGACTGCGAAGCTAGTTCATGGCATAACTTATTCAATTTGTTATCGTGTTTCTCTGAAAACAATATCCTAGATAAAAACTTAAACGCAGAACAAAGGTCCCAATACTATACAATTAGCTCTGAGCTCAAACTTGATAAGCTACAGTCTACATAAGGTTAGGAGTATCATTCTGAGTTAAAGAAAACCTAAAATAAACTCACCAATGCCAAAGTTCTTGGCTCTCTTCTCAAATAGGGGATTCACCACCTTCTTGGGCTCAATTTGTTTCTTAGCCTTTAAAGGGGCAGCTGCCACCTTTTTCCTCCCCTTCTTCTTAACAGGCGGCTGAAAAAAATAAATTTCAGGATCAGAAGAGAATTTATACGTTCCACATCATTCATGTTTTTAAGACAAGTAAAACATTAATGGCAAAAAATAGCAACTGACATCGATAAAATGATGTTGTACAACCAATAAGTCGTTGTTAAATAATCAATTCAAACTTTTCCTAAGCCGATTGAAGCAGATAAACATTGCAATTTTAATTTTGCTTGTACCTACCATGTTGACAATCTCGGAAAGGCCTGTAACATCGCGAGATTTCCGGTCGAAACTACAAATCAACCCAAAGATTCGGATGACCTTCAAAGATTAATTACGGGAAGTTTCATTAACTCAAATTATCGTTTATTAAGCTGGTTATTAGTCTTTTACTTTCAAAATTAAAATCTAATTACAAATTATCTCCATTATAAGTTTTTAAACGCAAATAATTGTTTAAAATGAATAGACTTTAGGGTCGAATTGAAAGTTGCTTTTTGCTACTTTCCTAAAGTTGGGTTGAACTTCTGGAAAAAGGTTTTTACAACAAAGCGCACGTAATTATTGTTTTAATGTTTTTATCTTCGAAAATAATGCACGAAACTTCGTGTGTACCTTTGTTTTATATCTATGTAACCATATGATTAATCAAAATATAATAACAACCATTGTAATTCATTTCGTGTTGCTTTCAATTTTTACATAGTATTCGGATACTCTAACATTCGGACAAATTTCTAATTACAGGGGCTAATGACTTAAAGTTTATATTTTACCCTAACCAAAATGATTGTTTATGTATTTCAGATGAACTGTGATCATAATTCCTGAGTTGTCATGTCTCAGGGTGCGTCAAGTAGGGCTATACCTCAGAGTAAAGAAGCATTGTTGAAATCATATACCCTAAGATTGAAAGAAGATGTAAAGTCTATGCTGGATAATTACACTGAGGTTATCAAATTAGCAAGAGTAAGTTTGTTTTCTTCATAAAATATATAACGTAACTGTTTAATTATAAATTTTATGAGAGTGCTTAGGAATGCATTTTATAGCATTAACTGACAAGTAGTAAGTTTCATATTGATGCATGATCACAACTTTACAGCTTTTACTGGCTGATGTTATCTGTCTATTCATCTCCCTGAAGAGTTCTCCCTAGAGTGCAGCTGACATACCACCCTTGCCGATACAGTAAGGTTCCGCTATTAAGACCACCTGAATTATTGCAAAACCATGCGATTTTGGATAATTTTTAAGTCCCAAATGCTTATTTTGAGAAGAAAACTGTTCCTACATTAAGACCACCCTGCTATTAATTTTGATGGTCGTATTAGTGGAACTTTACTGTACCCATTTACACCTGGTCCTGGGTGGACTGAAGCAATCACAAGTAGTTCTGGCTCATGGAAATTAGCTGTGATACTGGTATGCATTCTACCTTCAAATTTACTTTTCTGGAGTGCAATACAAATTCAGGAATGTATGCTATATTAAACCGCTAAGAGTTTGGATGGGTCCAGTGAAAAGAATTGGATGTACTAACAGATAAGCAGTCTAATCCCTTATCAGTGAGGCTTTGTTACTGCATAAGATCTGAACAGAAAGCGAACTTGTCAGCATAAATTTATTCATGAAGCTTGGATTTTTTCATTTATCTTTTAATAATAAATAATTTTGCTGTGACAGGGCTCGAATTTAACAAAAAATTGGACTTGCAAATTTTTGCGAGTTGAAATAAAGATGACTCGCATTTTTTTCAAAAATCTTAACAAAATTCATTGCTTCAATTCATATATGCAACTTAAAAAACAACATAGTACCCTATTTAACTATGCATGGAACAAGGGTGTTATTGTGGGATAGAAAAAGAGCATCAAACATGTCTTTTAGTTGAATCTTTAATATCTTTAATTTATACTATCGATCTATCTGGCCGTTTCTAAGCTGATTTGAGCGTCATTAGTACAGACAGTAATATTTTTATGTCAATTTCAACTTGCGAAAATATGCGAGTTATAATGAAAGTTACTCGCAATTATCAAAATACACTCGCTATTTTCGAGTATGTGAGCTTAAATTCGAGCCCTGTGTGATCACTTTTACTGAGTAATTACTGAATTTAGTTTAGCTAACGTCAGGATTGACGGGTACTTATAAACATTAACTTGAGTGTTTCATATTCCAGGTTGAAGAAGAAAGCCAATTATCCAAGTCTACCCAAGCAGAACAAGATCAATATGAGATGCAAGTTAGAGCTTCAAATATTGTAAGACTTACATGTATTTACTTACTTGCTTCTTGTGTTGACTGGCTTTGTATACTCAGAAAACCAAACTTACTGTTTTTTCCCAGGGAAGGAATAGTCAGTTATTGGAACTTATTCAGACATCTCTCCAATAAATTGGACACAGATTAGCAGTCACAAATTGTAATATACATTTATGTTTACTCAAATTTATGTAAAACAGGACAATTTTGGGGGATCCTTAGGGAATCCCCAATTAAGAATCATTAGGGATTCTTCCCAAGTTTTGGGAGTCCTCAGTCCCAGAACACTGCTAGTTTCAACTCGTAATATTTGTGTAGTTGATGTTGATAGTGGTTTCACATAAAAATTTAGCTTTTCAAAGGCATGAACACATTACTAATGTTTCGCTGTTGGTATGCATGTTGCATATGACTGTGCATTGGATGTCATTCCATTTCGTAGTTGATTACCAGATGACAGATCTAACTGGTGAAGTTCTTGTATCTGTTGACTAAGTTTTGTAACATTTGTTTTGTTTTTATATAAACTACATTATTGTGACTTGTCTTATGGTAGAATTGCATTATTTTTGTTGTCTTGTCAAAACCTTGTAACTTCCATTCAAAAAAGGTTAAGTTACAAGGGTTTTGACTAGACAACAAAGTTATGCTCCTGGGGCCCATATTATCAAGTGTCTTACCACTGATTTGAGTAATATACCTTTCTATATTGTATTGTTAAATTATCAAAGGATTTTTTGATAATATGATGCCCTGTTTAATAAGTTTACTTTTAAAGCCTGTGCTCAGTATGGCAACCTAGAATTTATTTTATGATTATGAGTATCAATGTGACACTACAGTACTTAATCCTGTATAAATGATACTTTCTGATACATCTTCAAAGCTAATACACATAAATTAATGCATGTGTTTTGTTGTTTGTTTCAGGTAAGAGCTGGTGAATCATTAATGAAACTTGTATCCGACTTGAAAATATTTCTTATCTTGAATGACTTTCCATCAGTAAACGAATCAATCTCTAATAAAACACAACTATACAAACATTTACAGAACGAGTTAGACGCTAAACTTTTAAGTTTAAGAGACGAACTTGCTAGTGACCTCTATGAACTGGAAGAGGAGTATTACTCTTCTGTCTATAAATAGAATTTAGGTGTTTTTTTTACATTAATTGACAAATTTGGGGTTTTCCATATTTTCTGATTTGTGTGAGGTTTATCATCAAGATACAGATTTGAAAATTCAATTTGAGTTGATGAACAGTTATTGAAACAAAATTGTGCTTACATATTGTTTTTTGTTTGTACTAGACTGTGTTTGTATTGACTGGGAATTCATAGAAGTTTATTCACCGAGATTTGATTAAAACTAGTCAATTTTGAAACTTAGTGTTTTGAGTATATGTAACTATTAGCGGAAGGTCATTGTGCTACCTTACAGTTCACGTTTGGAACCTCTTGGACAGATTTCTTAATTTGAATAAATAAAGTTAAAAATGTCATCGATGCAATCAGTCATTAAAGAATTGCGTACATTGAACCAAGAGGAGGGAACTATGATTAACCTTGCATCAAAAATCAGTGACCAGTTAAATAGACTGAAAGTGGAAGAGTTAGCTCTACAAAATATGGTCAGACTTCAAAATGAAGAGCTTGAGAGAAGATCTCGTGCTAGTCAACATTCAATGAATCAATCTCAAATACCTGAAGATGAAATGTATGAAGAAATGGAAGATAACTCTGATCATGATGATGAGGAGTTCATTCCCCTTGATTTAGAAGTTAATACTGCAGTTAATGATAATATGGTGGAGGAAGAAGAGGAGGAAGATGATGATGAGAATGATGATATTGTTAACGTTGGAGAAGAAGAAGTACAAAGTCATGAAGATATTGAACAATTTGTTAATAGTTTATAAAGTTTTTTATGGTCAAAGGGAGATAATTTGGTGAAATATTGATGTTAAAGGGAGATAATTTGGTGACCTATTCCATCTAGAGCTGATTTCCCTTGTTCAGAACATTGTGAATAGCTTATGAAGGTGAACAAAAAACTGAGAAGACATTGAGGATATTTTAGATGTAAATGTGTCCATAGTTAAAGGAAGTTAACTTTGATTAGAGAGAATTATGGTATTGTTATTTTGCAAAGTTTTTTCCCTTTGTTTTTTGGTCATACTATTTCAATAAAATGGTAGTTATTCTTTTTAATTAAAAAAAGACTTATTAACTATGCTTCATGGTTTGTGATTTGGACTATAATTAAGATTAATTTTCATAGTCAGTTTTGGACATTTTCATTTTGTTACATGTGCATTGTAAATTGTCATGCTTACTATCATGAAATAAAGAATTTCTTTTTTGAATTATTGATTTTGTTTCAGTACTTGGCAATCTGATTAAAATACTTAATCTATGAGGTGCTTTGAAATCCTTGATCGATGTAATACTCAACTCATCCTGGCCCCAACTGCATGTGCAGGCTTGGCCAAGTGGTCAAGATGTTGGACTGGTTAACATTTGAAAGCTAACTAGCTAGCTCTTTGTAGTCAACCCTTCAAATAAACCTGTATGAGAGACTAATTGCTGTCCCCTTCACAAAACAACACATTACTTGAATAATGACTTTTATTAGAGGAAAAAAACACAAAAGTGGACATATATAGTAAAATAATTAAAAACATAAAAAAACAAAAATATCACTCAAATGCTTATTGTTCTTTAAGACAAAAATATACATTTACAAATTATGTAAAACAATTAAAAACATATCACAAATCATTTACCGTTACCGACAACTGAGCAGTGAAAATTCTGTTTATTCAAATTGTTCACGGACAGATCTGAGATGAGGCTTGCTGGGGTTAACCATTCTCGTACCCAGGTTATCAAGATTACCTCTAGGTACAAGAATGGGGGTAAGCTTGCACATGATTGGAATAACAGAACTAAATAATTAGATATTGACAACCATAGAAACTTTATATTATACTAACACATTTAGGTACTTCCTTCATACAGTAAACTACAAATTTAGGTGTCAGAAATGAACATGTCATCAATACATCATTAACAATTCTAATATTGTTGATCATAATCTACCACTAAAACATCGATTAATTCTACTCAACTGTCAGTTGCAAATACATTAACCTTGCTCATTAAAATACTCCTTTCAGTATTTTTGTACCGATTATCAAAAATCAATTATTTAAATCAGTAGGGTTAATTTATGCACCACTGACAGTTGAAAAAAAATTACCAATACTTCTGCTCCACAACGAAATTCATCAAGCATCATAATGGTGCTAACAAAAAGATGCAGTGAAATCCAACAGTTTTACATAATAAAGAGTCCTTCATGGAATAAAATATGCATGTATTACATAATAGTATAGGTTTTTCAATTCAGCAGTTTTCTTAAACTTACCTCTTCATTCAGCAGTAAGGTATACATGTATTGGTACACATTAGAATAAAAAATCCTGGATCCACCCCTGATAATGCAAAATAAACAGAACAGCAAAAGAACATTTAATTCTGAAATAATGCTACGTAGGCAATAACATGTAGACTTTTATATAAAATAACAAATTCTGTATCACAGTCTAAACAAAGTAATAAAATAAATTACATAACACAGACTTAATATCAACAGTCAGTTTGTCAACACAATGAACCAGTTTCCAAAGCATATCTCTAACTAGCCCTTCTCCCCTTGGTACCCTCAAGTTGATATCACATACTTATTCCTTTTGTTGTAAAAGGGGTACCGGAGACATAGCACTAGGTAGTGATTTCCTTACAGAACAGGCTCAATATTCCCCTACAGTAGTTATTTTAGGGTCACTCTATATTGATGACCACTACAGTAAAAGTAGGATTCTATATTGAATGTATATACAATAGAAATCACTAACCTAGTACAAGATAATGAACAATATTCATCAAGATCATGATTTTACCAATTTTGGTTTTATCAAATATAATTACGAGTACATTGTAGTTCAATTAATAATTCTAAATTTCACGAAGTTCTAGAAAGCATTCTTTTTCACAGGTGAGGTACTTGACTTCTCCAGCAATTATAGATTCTATTTTTTTTATTGGTGAATACAAAATTAACAAAGTCCTGACTAATCAAACTTGTGATTTACTTTGAGTACAAGAATGTTTAAGGTGACAAAAACAACTCTTATAAGTTCTTATTAAGTCAAGTAATTAAAAAATAATTAAAAGACAGTATCAAAGTCAACTAGCACAGTGGCCCTTAAACATCAAAGACACTTTATGTGATAGTGATGATCAGGGCCTATAATTAATGAATGCCCATGGCGACCAATGATGACAACCATGGGTGATCAAAGACCAAGCAATATTAAACCCATTGTAGTAACAATTATATGTATATGTAGTCACATAACAAAACATATTTTCATATATGTATTTAAACAATTTAATCTCTTATCCCAGATTCTTTATCTATTTACATGATTTCAAATCTTAAATATTTTGAAATGTCACTAAAGATCCACATTTCTTTGTAATACAAAAATAGCTTATACAAAATTAAACTACATCATTTTCACATAATTTCATTTTCACATAGTTCACATAAAATACCAAATTCAGGCCTCTTAGCAGGTTTTCATGAAAAATAAAGATTATTATAAAAGATTTAAAGGTTTTGCCAGGCCAAAACTTGTCACAAATATTTCATATATCACAGTTTGAAACACATTGTCCATCAGTACAAAGTTTACAGTATAAAGTATGGTGTATTCTATGCTTCTACGGCTACTTGTTGGTTACCTGCAGGTTTCAAGTCAGGGCTTGGTGTCCTAGCTACCGGTGGTTTGGTACAAGCTTGTAATCTTTCTAATGCTTTCTCGCATGGTCCCATTATATCCTGGTAAACAAAAGATAATTTATTACACAAATAAATATAAGCTTTAATCACAGGAGCTTGACATTCTGTATCATAGTTTGAAAATTTCCCTCCTTATAATAAAAACTAACTTTTATACATATTATTATTATGAGTGAATTTTTCTAACTGCTATACAGAATGTCACGCTCCTGTGCTTTATTATATGAATTAAAAGATAATTGAAGAATAATTGACAAGTATAAAAATATATAATGAAAAAATTTCAACCTGTTTTCTTTTTTAAAACACATACAATAAATATTATTTTCATTATTTGTTATTGAATATGAATAACTTTTTTGTTACATTTTTTATTATTTTGCTTTCATCAAATTTGTCAGCTTCAAATGATTTTTACATTTTCTTATCAATGAGATACATTTTATGAAGCAAGTTTTTTCTTTATGTAGCCTGAGCAATACTACAAGTAATACGACATAGGGTTGCACTATTAATAAAACCAACTGGACATAGCTATAATATATCATTACTATTTTCAGTTAACTTCAAGTTGACCATGGTTAAAGCATCACAGACTATTTAGTCAGTTACTTGTTCAATTAAGCAGATGTCTTGATTCACATTTTTATCAGGATAAGCTCTATAGATAAATAAAAAAAAAGCAAGCAAGCTTTCTTAGTCAGATATCACTATGAGTAATATTTTTTAAGGTTTTAGTTCGGTGTTATACTATCACTATTTAGAGCACAGTATGATGTAATCACAGTAAAAAAAACAGTAAAATAACTCCAACAACACACAGCTAATGTTTTACTGAGTTAATATATAGCCACACAAGAAAAAGCCACACAGAAAATACTGATAATGTTGATAAAGCATAAAAAGATGGAGTGTAGGAATGGCAAGAGTAAAACAAGAATGTGAGTGAAGTACAGTTCAATATTAAAACTGAGATATTATAGAAAAAATAAAATATACTATTTGTGTTAGAATGAAATACAAAAAGTTAAGTTTGAAAACAAAACAGTGAAAGCAAAAGGTGGTTAATGAACTAGGATATTTCAAAGATTTAAAATTATTTTTAAATGAGGCCAAATGTTGAAATAAATGACTAAATGAGGTCAAAGGTTGAAATTAGGCAAAATGGGGTCAAAGGTTAATATGAAATAAAATAAGGTCAAAGGTTAAAATGAAATAAGGTCATGGGCTAAATAAAATGAAATGAAGTCATGGATTAAAATGAAGTAAAATATGAAAGAAACCAAATGAAATGAAAGTCAATAAACTCAAAACAAGGACAAAAAGGATTAATCAAAGAAAATAACTAAGACAAATAACTTAAATAATAGTTAAAAAAGTGCAAAATATTAAGCAAAGGTGAAGATTAGATATTAGGGTTAAAGGTCAAAAGGTCACAGATTCTGTTATAGTACAAACATCTACAGATCTTACCACATTCTCTTTAAATCGTTTGAATATTTCAGAGAGTAAATTAGGTCCAATATTTAAATGAACCATTTCTGCTCTTACATCATCTGTGTGGTTACATAGATAAAATAACATTAAAGGTCAAGGTCAAATAAAATAGAAACATTAAAGGTCAAGGTTAAATGTTGCATTGAAGAGATTTACTATTAAACATGATTTTTTCATCCAACAAAACAATGGGATCATCACAGACTGCTCCAAATTAGCCTATTTTTTGGGTCATGATCCAAACCATCTTTATAAATAATCAAAAAATTCAACTTTTAAAGAAGCAAAGTTTCACAAAGATTTTGCTGAATTCACTGCATTTACCCTATTTTGACCAGTAAAAAAACACACTCATGTATAACATGCACTAAAAAAATTAGCAAAATCAGACGAAACAACTTTTGGTCAATTTTTACAGAAAATGTTTAAGTTAAATAACAATTTCAGATGTACGTCATAAAGAATGGAATTGAAAAGGGACCTTATAATAACATTGATTAAAACCAAGAGAGAAATTTTAATCAAAGGGAAGTAATTCAAATATTTGGAGCAGACTGATAGATGATTCCATGTTTTTTATACATACAGCTGAAATAAAAGCACAGCAAACAGTATGTTTACACACCACTTTGGCTCTTTTATATAAAACTAGCCAAAACCCCAAAACACAGTATATGCAATATATAAAGTCCATAATCCCAAACAATAATAGTTAGACCCTTGTCTGAACAGTAACCATTTTTAACAATAGCTGATCCCATTGATCTATTTTACTGGATAAGATTAATGTAGTTAGTGGATAAAGATTTACATAAATGAAAAGCAACCACTTTAATCAGTGATTTTATACTGGAATTCATTGGCAATGACAGAAAAAAGCATTTTGAGCCCTTTGATTGCCCAAGTGTACATTCATCAAATAAAATGACTGACCATGTTATTTGAAACCAAAATGTCAACCCAGTAACATAAATCAATGGACAGCCTGCTCTTCAAACAATAGTTGGTCCCTAATCCAGACAATAACCAGTCCCTAGTCCAAACAAGAACCAGTCCCTAGTCACAATAGTAACCAGCCTCCTGATTCAAACAGTAACCAGTCTATATTTTGTTTGAATACCTCACCTGATTAGTTCTAAATTTTTTCTCAACTTCAAGTATTTGAGGTCTTATATTAAAACTGGATAAATCTGTACAAATTTCAGCTAATAAAAAATAGAAAGAGTAGAAGTAAGAAAAATACAGAAAAAGAAATGAGAACATGGGCATAAGAGAAAAATACAGAAAACAAAAGATTATAAAGAAAGAAAGACAGGCTTGAGGATAGATGACAAAAAACATTTAACATGGTATATGTAAGTTTCATTCAACTGGCAGTTGTACATACATTAACCCCACTGATTTAAATACTCGTTATTTGCTAAAAATCCCTGTACATAAACACTACAGTACTTCCATACTTAGTGTTGATAAATATATACTGTATTCATGGGTTATCAAGTAAATATTGAGTATTTAAATCAGCAAGATTAATGCATGCACCAAAGACAGTTGAATTATATATACCAGTAGTCGGTCTAGTGTATAAATGTATGGCACATTCATAGAAATCAATCAAAGAATAGGAAAATACACACTAAAAATTAGACAACAAGTAAATCTGTGAGCTAATGCTCACTAGTGATACCCCCGCCAAAATCTAAAATATGCGACAAACAGGAAGTAGATGAGCAAGGAGCATGAAATCGCTTTACACCACATGGGACTATGGGATGAAGCAATATGCAAAGTATTAGGCTGCTGCATGATATAGTTGCTGAGAAAACTGCGACGGAAATTTTGTAACGGACGGACGGACAAGGGTAAAACAGTATACCCCCCTCTTCTTCGAAGCGGGGGTATAATTATTGATTGTAAACAAAGGAAAAATATTCAGTATTAAGAAGTGTGAAGATGAAAACCAAACATCATGTACTCTCATAAGGTTTTCAGTTGACTCTCCTACGCATGCAGTTGACATGCAGCTTTTTTTTAAACACATGCAGATGCTCATGATTATATACATTTAAATATGCCCACTATCAAACAGCCTTTCTAAGTTCAGTGATTTCATTTTACTGTGTTAATTAAAATTCATAGACTATAAACAAAACATTAAACATCCCCTAGACAATCATAGATTTAATTACTACAACACCTGTCAAACATTTTGTTTGGGCATGTGACACAAAGTTAGTTCTAAAATGGCATCTAACAATATCCAAGGTTATTCGTAGTGAATGGCTGAGGAGTTCAGCCCTTTATTTATGGACTCTACCATACCCCAGTGACTTACCGTAATCAGCAAGTTCCATCAGTAAAGTAACTATACTCTCTACAACTTCAGCATTATCTTTGTGTAGTTCATAAGTAGACATAATTATAGGTACACCAGCTATGTGGGTCTTGTTTGGTCCTTCATTAGCTAGTACTCTGTATGCCGATTCCTCTGTTAACAATAAAAACAGGAATATTTTTTTAATTTTTTATCATTTATTCATTTGGGGGTTCAACCTTCTTACATACCTGAACATGCCTTATGTTTATATATTCCATTTACATAAATGTTGATACATTAACTTATTCGTAAAATTTTACTTTTTAAGCCTCGGCCATGTCGTAGTGGTTAGCATGTCTGATTTTGAATCCAGAGATCATGCTGCCAGGTTGCAGTAGGTCAAACCCTATACATGAGTTGTTGGCCTCATGATAGGGTAAGTTAGTACTGGTGATAGAAAGTGTCCAGGAAACCTATAGTAGGAAGAGCTGGCCAAATACCACGTTAAACCCAATTAAAAAAATATTTCGATTTTGAAACAAATATTTCAAAATTACACTGACCACTCTCAACGCCATGTCAACACAATTTTAGGTTATTTTCGGTGAACAGCACACCTACCATAACCTAACTTTCCTGGACCTTTACCTACAACCAGTACAAACATACTCTTTTATAAGACTGGCAATTTCTCCAAGTACCATATGATGCGCAACGTGAGAAAAGGGCCCTTATGGTCAAATTTTTGGAAAATGAGATTTTTACAGAAAGTGAAAGAGTAGGCTTCGTTGTTTCCAAAAATGTATAATTTATTAAAATATCTAAATCAATGACATTGCTATGGCGATTTGAAATTCGATACTCGGTCCAAGAAAAAAGCGACGTCACGTTTAACGTCGCGTTTTTGTTGGACATTTGGTAACTGAATACCATAGTAAATTAACTGCAAAAATCATTTAGAATTAGTTTTATCAAGAAGGGTTTTTTAAGAAAAGTCAACATTCCTTACATTTATAATAAACACAATCTCGAATTTAAAATGAATTTCAGTTTACAATAGGCGTAAAGAAAGTCTTCATGTATGAGTCCAAATAACTAATCTATACTGACAGTTTACTAATAACCATATATTTGTGGTCCCAACAAATAACTTCAATCTCATTAGCATTATTAAGTCTGATTGTGAAACAAAAATGCATTGATACAAACGGCGTTGTTTTATCTATGATACAACAAAAATATGTAAAGGTCTATTTTTATCGAGGTCCATCGACGCCAAATTTCCTTTGAAATTGTTGTTAGGGCGTTTAAATTTAGTAAACTGTTATTATTGGTAAGAGTTGTCACGAAATATGTATACTGCAGTGTATACTGATAATAAAGAGTACAACTAACATAATTTGACATTGAACTCATTTTCACATAAAATTATGTTATACATAAACATGAATGTGTATACACCAATTTGTATAAGAACATATTTTAATCATCAAAAAAACAGGACCCAACAAAATGTATCATCCGTGAATATTTTTTGAAAAATATATGAATATGAGCCTCAAAATGTTAAAATGAAATTCAATATGTGAACTGCTTTTAATGACAACGATCAGTACAATACTCTCATATATTTACACCATATTTATATGTCAGCATTGTCGTAGCTTACACGGGCATTGAAATCATGCAATACATGTAACATAGTAACGCTAACTTTGATTTGTCCTTAATATTTTCACCATCTTAAATTTGCAGGTATTCATAATGGCGGATTTGTACAACTACAGTCTGAATATTATAATTGACATTTTAAGAATGAGATAAATAAACTATTTTACTTTCTTCCACAAGAGGTTGATATAAATAGAAGTTTATTTCACATTAATACACACGTAAAATTTAACATAATTTTCAAGCAAAATGGTGCTTACTATTCCTTAATATTCTTCCTTACAGTCACATCAGAATTAAAAAGACTGATAATGTGGTAATTAATCCGTATGACAAAAATGAATACGATGTTAACTAATAACTTTCAATGTCAATTATGAGATGTTTAACATATTTTAAGTCCAAATCCAGGTGAAAGATGGATAAAAAGATTTAGTTCAACATAAATGGGAAATTAAAGTAATACGGAACTAGCTAACCTTTACTTTGAAAGATGCATGAATGCCGACATAACAACGCTTTTGGAAGGCAATATTATCAAAGAAATCAGGAGTATTGAAGTTCGGAGGTGATAGTCGGTAATCCTTTGATATTTTTATTGGCCCAAGGAATGCATGAACAGTTATAGTTGTGGTACAGTTGACGAAACTGAGCATAGATAAATCCGGCCCTGAATCCAGGAAGTTTCATGTTATTTCAAGTTACACTGAAGTTTGACAAAAGTTCTTGGTATCGACAATGACCTGTGTATAAGTTGCATGCTCTATCATTTACGAGGGTTAATGTCATTTTATGACAAAATCAGATTGCATGATAACGCTTTGATAACGCTAATTAATGTGTCAAACAGAAAACAACAGGAATTTTGCTTCTAAGGCCTACACTCATGTGTGGATCTGGTTTAAACGCAAGGTAAGATAAAACATCACTGTAGTACAAAATGTACACACACATTACACTTAATATAATGATATTGCAACCATTTTGTTTTCAACAAACTTAAGTAATTGTTCTTAATGAAATAAAAAAGTATTTACAGTTTCGTATGACGAAAATGATGTGTACTGACGAAAATGATGTGTACTAACGAACTTGCAGTTAGTTATAATTGTATTTAAGAAAGAACGATCTTTATCTTAAACCAAATTTGATTTTATTACCATGATGTATAGGTAGATGGAAACATTATGTTTCGAATACTTTTATTTCATACTGCGATACGCCCTTAGAAAACTTATGCAGACAGTCTTATAAGCAACGGGCTCACATTGACTCACAAGTGTTATCTTGCTCGACAATTGTGATGGATTTCTAAGATCTAACGGATAGATGTGGTAATTAGACAGAGCTACAATTTGCTAGCAATAGATATATATTTTTTCGATCAGTGATGTCAATCAAGCTTTATTTAGAGCTAGTTAAATTATGAAAAAAAAAGATGAATGCCGATATCTAGCCAGACCAAATTTAGCCTACTCCTCACATTCCAATTTCCGGACATTCTTTGTACATTTTCAGTGATATCTATTTGTTTTAACTTGTATTAAACTGAAATTTTGACATCATATATTTCGGTCCCCGCTCAGTACATTTATATACCAAGAAAAAGTAAAACATTTTTTACTTCAAAATTGGGTCTAAATCTCGTGAGGAAATCGTCCGTAAAATACGGACAAGCGACATATAAACCAGACGTTTGAGTCGGCGGGAATTGGAATCAAATTCCTTCTTAAATAAACACAATACACTTAAATTATTATTTAGCAACTCGATGAAGTAACAATATATCGCATACTGCGCAAAATTTGAGTTAAAAACGACCATCACTTACTTCAAAATGTAACATTTTCTCCTCTAGTATATATGAAAATTGTGACAGCTGGGGCTGCTGTTCAAAGTAAGCCTACGGACTGGTAAACACAAGTTTCGTAATAAATTCCATATTTCAATTTAAATGACCATTTTAAATATTATAAACGACAGCAAAACAAGAGCAATATTATATATACATGTTTGCATTCGATGCACATGTGTCTAAGAAATAACAGATCTAAACTAAAAGTCTAAAAGACCCAATGACATTTCAGTTCAGAAAGTGACGACATTATTCTAATTTTGCATTACCTATTCACAAAATTTCCAGATCAAGCTAAGATTTTAAGATGAACTGAATCAAAATTCAGAATAAAAAGTACAAGTCCGCATTTAACATTATAGCGTGTGCTGTATTCAGGGGTGTGCATGTATACCCGTAGTTACGAGTAAACAATTTGATGGCGACGCGTGTAGAGGCTGTATCCATCATCAATTTAAATCAATGGTAGCGAAATTATGCGTGTAATTCTCCCTAAAATTCTAATTGTAGCTTATTTATTTAGCAATCCAATTTTAAAGCACACATAAAACAGACTATTCTAAATGCCAAGTTCCAAGTTAGCCTAGTTTTAAAAGTGTCAACACCACACGGGGGCTCGGCACGTTGACGAAAGTTGGATGAAAAAACAACTCATGACGGTCAACAATCCTTCCCTTTTACGCTATTTGTTATTGATTTCTTGAAACATTGATACTTAGACATTCATATTTTGCAGAACATATATTTATTCGCTTTAAATAATGCAATAGAGCCAGTTAAATCGTCAGTATAAACAATGCAATAGTCACTGACGTGACACATGTACGCTAAAATTGACCTCGATTACGTTTGTAACGTTTACCGCAAACGACATCAAAGAGCTTAAGGGCCCTTTTCTCGCGTTGCGCATCATATTACTGGAAGAACATTGACATTATTGTAAAATTTTCATGGAAGGTTACAACTGCCCCAGATGGGACTCAAACATGTATCCCCTTCAGCAAACTAGTTTCAAAATTCTGGTGTGCTCCAACTGCGCTACAAGCCCACTTTTGTCAACCTATACTTCATGAAACTTCTAAGTACCCCCATTTCAGTATTGTAGGAAATTCTTATTTTTCAGCATTCATGTCTGATAGATGATGGAAATGAGTTATTGATTATACTGAGCTTTGCTTTCATGCTACTTTATTGATGCAAAACCATTTTTGTCGAACATGCGTTGATATGGGAAGATTTTCTAATTGTTTTGATTGAACATGAAATTAGCAATTAGAAGTCTTTTTCTGCAGGTGACGCACCATCTGGCAAAAGACCTATGACAATTCCTCAGTCTTGTAGCGACATTCAAGCTATTTCTTGATTGCTTGTCGTGCATATCAACACACTTATGATTTTCACTTAAACTGACCACATGGGATTTATGCACGATAAGCATGTGCGCATTTCTGCTTTTCAGCGCATATGCGACAAAACCAATTTTGCATCAATTAAGAAGCTTGAAAACCATGCAAGTAGACAACAGTATACATGTAGTCCTTTACACATTTCCATTAACGATCAGACGTAAATGTTGATAATAAAAACTTCCAACACCATTGAAATCGGGGTACTTAAAAGTTTCATTAAGTATAAATTGTAAATATAGAAACAACTAAAGACTATAGAACTTACCATTACTCTCGACCAAACTAGCTAATGCTAGACAAGCATTTTTAACAACCTTAGCATTTTTACCATGTGTATTAATAGTTGATATCAATAATCCTACACCATCTAACTCACAGATTAATTCTAAATTCTCCTCTGAAACAAAGTTAGCAAACAGATATAGATAATGACTGAAGGTTCATTAACACTGTGTATCAAAGATGAACAAGAGCTCTGTTGGAGGGGGGGGGGGTAGTCCAAACCAGGATTATGTAGCAGATTAAAGGCCTGCAACAATGAAAATGACAGGAAGCTGTCTATTCAAAAGGCATTGACCATTTTGGATTTCAATAGGAAAAGATAGCACATGCTAAGGTTCTATATAGAAGAATTTTTTGGGGGGTAAAATGATGGTAAACATTGTCCCATTCAGAATTCACACAGGTAGGGGACAAATTTTAACCTTAAAGTTTTTTAAGATTTCAACATTCACTAGCTTTTAGTTTTAAAAAAAGATATAAAAGAGGTGCCAAAATCAATTATGAAAAACAAGCACCTAGAGACCTAAGCCCTATACAATCAGTGGCAAAATAATTGTCACTGTAGGTTTAAACCTGATTCTAGGGTGCATCAACCTTGCACATTCCCCAACAGAATCAAATACCGGTATAACAATATAAAATCAAGACATAATAAGGGAATTTACTCTGAAAACAAAAGGGAGATAACTTACCATCAAGAGACAATCAAGGGAGGTAACTCTAATAAAAAAGGGACTAACTCTGATAAAACAAGGGAGATAATTAACCACCAGGAGACATAACAAAGGGAAGTAAGTCTAATAAAACAATGGGACTTACTCTGATATTACAAATGGAGATAACTTACCATCAAGAGATAATGCTAATACTGAAGCACTACCAGCCTCTGCTACCTCAGATGAGTTTATATGTTCTCTTAAAACATTGCACACTTCTCTTATACCTTTTATATCTGAAGCAATTCTTACATTGTTACCTATAGAAAAAAGAAATCATTAAATATAAAAAATACAACAGATATTAGAACACACTTTAATAATTTTAATACACTTCAGCACATAACAGTGCTTTTGGTCATAGAACTAATTATTTACATATATCATGATTCTCTAGGACACAAACAAAATCAACAAAATTTGTGCTCACTTGAAGATTTTTGTAAAAAATCTGAAGTTTTTGGTGAATACCTTCAGTAATTGCAAAAATAAAATGTTGCAACAAAAAACTTAAGACAATTCAATGTATAACCGGCCATAATTCAAGCAATGTTCACATAAGAACTACGCTACTTAGTATTTGACCTCCATTAGTAACACCTTAAACATCTGATAAATTTTTAAGATAAAAGGGCAATAATTCAGTCAAAATTCATGCCAAAGCTATACAACTTGGTGTTTGGCCTCCAGTGGTAACACTGTAAACATAAGTGCAGTTTCAAATGAATTCCTCTAGTTGTAGCAAAGATGTAAAAAAAAATGTTGCACATAAAAACTTAACCCAGAGTTACAAAACTGATCCTGACAAGGATAAACCCATCTCTTCTCCAAAAAGTCAAGGTAAAAATAGTTAATTTATACACTGTACATACCATATACAGTTAGTCCCCACAATGCATTTAGACATACACTACAAAGTTTAGCATCTTTTGTATGATTTTTTAGAGCAGCTAAGATGTCTTGTACACCACCAAGATGACCTATCACTTCACCAGCATCACCTGTAGAGGGTTATATAAGATTATTACACTTGTAACAAAATAAAGACTAGACTGCAATTATTTCTTTTTTAGCTTGGGTCTAAAGGGTATTATTACGCATAATCAGCCCGCTGTATGACATTGGGCGCAAAAATGATGTCATGACTTTGTTTAAGATGGATTCAAATGATTTTTCTACTTGGTTGCTATGGTTACTCTCTATAAATGTGAAAATTCTTACATTTTTAATCATTAGGTTGTTGAGTATTAGAGACAAATTATACAATTAGCCCAACTATATAAACTGAGTTATTTTCGCTAGCCGAATCAATTTACACCAGCACCAAGTTTTGGGCTAGTGGGTGATGATCACAGGATATTTTACACAAAACTGGTACAATAACTACAGTTCAAATTTTAAATACTATGGATATATTTTACTTACTAAGTGTACAATATTATCGGTATAAATGATTGTTATTTTAAAAGAGCAATTTTGTGTATTTTTTCATTTCATAAAGGGTTGACATGGCAACTGAAATAGAATATATGTTTTACTTTTTATTGTCTTCTGTTTTAATTACCTAATATAACATCTTTTATAAAACAGACTTTGGTATGAATTCAAGATGGGATCAAATATGACCCTAAGTGAACCTAGTCCATTGATAGATACATTTAATCATAAAATAACTTACTATTAGCAGCTAAAGCCATCAATAATGAAGCAGCAGCTAGTTGAACATCTACGTTTGTTTTATGATACTGAAATTATATATCATATTAAATTATTTCCATAATCGCAAACATATTTCTGACTGTGTTTAATGTCAATATATACGAGGGGTGACTCAAAATTACGAAGATTTTTGTTATGACTTAAAAACTAGAGAAAACAATGACAAACAAATTTGTCAGGACATGAATACACCTTTATTGTATACACACAAAGTGAATTTCATCACTGTCTGACACCTGTGTCGGGCTCTATTCCTGGTCGACATAGGCTCTTCACATGTTTATAACAAACAACCTATGTAACTTATAATCAATTTTGCAAAACATTGCATGTTATTGTAACTTTTCATTTTAGACTCATCATTAATGTGGAAACACATGAGTCTGCAATACTGCGGCACGGTTACAAAATATTTATTCTTTAAAAAATAAGTAGCATGTGTATTTTGTTGAAAGCTTCTGATAAAGCGTGATTAACAATGACAAAAAATAGACAGTTAATTCTGAGTTTATTATATATTCTTGCATAAAGGTCAAGCTCAGGTTAATATTGTCGGACTATACAGGTTTTAAATTTCTTCCACCTTACTATGTATAATTTGTCCATCAGTTTATGATTTTTATGGCATACTTTGTAATATAATTATGAGTAAAGTAGAAATTGGGAAATAATTCTTGACTAGAGATTCTTATAACTTAATGCCTTTTTCAAATGTCTTCATTAAGGTTGATATAAGAAGCTTATTCCTACCTCCATAGCAAGGGGGACAACTGCGATAACTTCTGCTGAAAACAGGACATCATTTGGTTCAGCTGAAACATGAATATTAGTCTCAATAGATTATTTCAATTTAAGACTTGTACATTCTTAAACAGAAAGTACTAACAATAAAATAAATAAATAAACATATATACTTTTTGAAACTAGAACTGCCACCATTGGCGAAAATACCCCCGCAACAGCAACATTTCAAGATAAAAGCAAGTCAACATTGTGGAAGTCCAAAAGGGTAAATGTTGTAAGAAGCATAAAAAACATAAAAAGAATAGGATGCAAATATCAAATTGGAAATAAACAGCAAATTACAGTGTAATTCACTATAGATTTATGAAAAAGCAAAATAAACAGAGTTGTCATATGTCAAATGATTTTTTACATGAAAATGAACACCATTTGGTCATTATGAATGTAAAGTGGAACAACAGACAAAGAGTGATCACATTTAAACTCATCATGAGTATGTTGTAACCAGAAGACCAAAATGTAGAATGTGTTTGTAATTTTTTGATAAATAAGTAAAAAATAAGGCAATTGTAAAAATGGTAGTCAGCAATGTACACAATATAAATCAAACAATTAGTATTTACAATATCTTGTATCAAGAATTTCACAAATACCCCATAAGAAAGCTTAAATTACCGATCATTATTTTCACAGAAGTAAAGTTAAAATAATATCTAAAATCTCATGTAGCTATAACGAAATAAGATGTTTTCTTCACAACATTACAGAAAAAATCAAGGTGGCTATTAGTTGGTCCATTGAAATACATAAAAAAATAAATACATATAAAAATTTCATCAACAAGAATTTGTCAGCACAATTTTATCAAAATGAGGTGAGAAAAAAAAAGATGTTTGCTGTACAAGATATTAGAAAATTCAACATGGCTGCCAGTCAGCCATTTTGAATTCCACTAAAGAAAATGCCAAGCACATTAACTTAAACAATTGCTTACTTTCTCAAAGTCTGTACAAAAATTATCAAATCATTTGCTTTTCTGAAAAGAAAAACTCAGAATGGCTGCCAATCAGCCATTATGAATTTGATAAAATATCAATACATCAAAAAAAAGTTCAACAATAAGAATTTGATAAAAATAGCAGTACATAATAGACTTCAGCAAGTCAAAATGGCAAACAATGTGGAATAATGCTATATTTAATAAGTTACATGACATAAAGCCATAAACCCTTGATTCATCTTCGTCAATAATTTTTGCTAATCACTGAGATAAATAGTTACTATGAGATGTAGAATTGGTCATACTATATTAACACATTCATACCTGCTCAAAAGAAAGAAAGCACCTAAATGTATACCATGTGACGAGCATTTGAATGTCAAATACGTTCTCCTTGACTGTCAGGATCTTAAATACATCCGTGACAAACATTTTAAAGTTAACTCACATAAAGAACTTTTTGAGTCTGTACCGTCATATTTTCTAATCGCCGAGATCAAATAGTGATTTCGCGATGTAGAATTGGTCATACCAGATTAACACATTCATACCTTCTCAAAAGAGAGGAAGCACCTAAGTATATACCCTGTGACGAGCATTTCCATGTCAAACACGTTCTCCTTGACTGTCAGGATCTTAAAGACATCCGTGACAAATATTTTAAAGTTAACTCACTTAAAGAACATTTTGAGTCTGTATTATATGCGATACTTAACTTTTTGAAGGAAATAAATGTATATAATAAGATATAGAGCTTTACATCATTAATATCGATTTAATAAATAGTATCATTGATTGCTTTCGACGCGATATGACCTTTTTGTGTTGGTGCGCCGTAAAACCAAAACAAAACCAAACAATACTTGAAGGAAATAAATGTTTATCATAAAATATAAGACGTAAAATCTTCATTATCTATTGAAGTAATAGTATCATCAATTGTTTTCGGCGTAATATGACCTTTTTGCATTAATAAGCCGTAAAATCCAATTAATCAATCAATAAATCAATCAGACTTCAGCAAGAAGAAATTGGTAATGAAATAAGCTTACTATACAGTTATTTAAACAAAGTCAAAATGGCTGCCAGTCTGCCATAATGAATTTGTATCCTAAGTAAATCCATGTACAAGTCAACTACATCAATAAAGACTTTGGAACGAAATTTGGATAAAATTGAGTAAAAAAACACATACATGAACTATACAGTAATTTAGATAAAAATTCAAGATGGCTGCCAGTCAGCCATATTGAATATAAATTGTTGAAGAATAGTCATCCTCATCAACTGTATTAGTAAGACCTTGTATGCAATTTCTTTTCAAAATATGTATGGTAATATGTCAATATAAGACTGTATTAATTTTGAAAAAAGGATGACAGCCAGTCCGCCATTTTGAATTGGAATTGAGTTAAAGTGTATGTACACATCAACTGTGAACGCCTGTGCAAAATTCTATCTAAATTAGTTGAGAAATAAGCATACAGTAATTAAACGAAATTAAAAAGAATTCAAGATGGCCGCAAGTCGGCCATTTTGAATTTGGAATTGATATAAAGTGTATGTACACATCAACTGTAAACGCCTGTGCAAAATTCTATAAAATAAAAAAATAAAAAATCTGTTGAGAAATAAGCATGCAGTTATTAAATTAAATAAAAAAAATCAAGATGGCCGCAAGTCGGCCATTTTGAATTGGAATTGATATAACATGCATATAAACATCAACTGTAAACGCCTGTGCAAATTCTATAAAATAAGATAAGAAAAAAATCCATTGAGAAAAAAGCATACTATACAGTTATCAAATTAGATTTAAAATATATAACACCATTAAATATTTTAAACAAGTGAGATATGTTTCCATAGTTACATGAGTTTTGTATACACCATTAAATCATGGTATATAACAGCTTCTATTAAAATACATTAAGAAATAAACATACTACAAATGTATTAATTTTTTGGGACAGACCACATATCCAACCAACCAACCAACCAACCAACAAACCAACCAACCAACCAACCAACCACCAGGGTGATTCCAGTATACCCCCGAAAACTTCGTTTGCGGGGGTATAAAAATCATAAAGGCCTATGTTATAATGGGTGTACTCCCATTGCCCAATTTCCTTAAACATTATTATTACTAGATGGGAGCCCGTGCATGGATGGGAGCCCGTAATGACAGTTCTCAAAACTGTTCCTCGAAACAGGCATGTTTAAGAGTCATATGAAACTTGATCATAAGATTGCAAAATATTTGTAGGAAGTTTGAAATTGATAATTGTGTAGTATTGGAGATATGATTTTGCAAGTGTAAGTTTAATCTGGATTTGTCAAGTTCTAAAAGGACTGAACACTGTGAAAATGTAACATGGAGTTATGAAACTTGGTCATCCGAGCTTGTATTTTCATTTCAAAAGTGAATTCTCGATATTTAATCCCTTTCAACATGAAACCTGAAATAATTACATGAATAATATTGATCTGTCTAACAACTGTGTCCAATCATTACAGACCGTTGGGTCAGCGTATAGAAAACATCAGCAAGCTTCTCAGGGGGGTTTAGATTATCATGAATATTAAGTAGGGCGTTCCTACCGGCGAACGTAAGTTTTCAGCGATATTCATGAGGGGCGTGTCTAAAACTCGTCTCAGTGGATACTGGTAACGCCCCTCGGCTGATTGGATACAGATAATCTACTCCCGAGAATCAAACTCGATTTTCCGGTTTGGCGTGTCTATTTTTAGTTTTATCTAGAACTATTTTTAGACACAAAAAAACCCACTATTTTTGTTGATTTTTGGTAGTTTCTGCAAATATCAAGAGGCTTTGTCAAAAAAGAATTGTCAACTTGATATGCCGGTATATAGGTGCTCCAGCGACAAACAAAAGATTTATTCAAAGCTGCGCAGTTTCTTCCACAAAACAGGAAACTCGCAAATTTAATAGTATAGATATCCTTTACACCTCAGTCATATACTATAGCCAGTTGGCAAGGAGAGAATTTTAGATCAGGTTTTTATCAGATTGGGTAAAAGCCTTAATGACCAGACCAAATAGATATGGTCCTTTTCTATAATCTAAGATCATAAAAATATTAATCTGTTTGAAATATTTACAGTGTCAGAGCAATAATTCTTTATAATTACAAGTATTATTTGTGATGTTTAACTACACAATTTTTTCATATTTGTAATTCAATACTTTGAAAGTGACAGAGAAAACTATTATCCATGCTGAAAAGGGGCCATTATAAAATTTTGATTACACAGTCCATCCAGAATTACCTTTGCACTTGTAAAAAAGCTTGTCTTTCATTAATAGTAATACTCTTAGATTTTATTTCAGTTATGATGTAATTTACAAGTTAGGATAGTTATAACAGATTGTAACATTTGAAAGGGAAGTAATGATACTTGATAAAACTGTACTTGTTATGCATGTACATGTATTAAATAATACGTTTTTAAATTCTTGTGTATTGGTAAAAGTTAAAAACAAATCACACGTATGAAGGTTTTTATAGATTGCACTGTATTATCATATCTAAGATGGTCAGGGATGGGGTACTCGTACTTGTACTTGAGTATTATGAGTTCAAGTACCACTTTTTCCAGTACTCGCCTGTACTCAGTACTCAGGAAAATAAATTGTACTTTACTTGTAGTTTCTCAAGTACTGAACGAGCAGTACTCAATACTTATTGAGTATTTCTGAGTACTGGCCATTAACAAAATTGACCTAAAGTAAACACTGCTGCATAAAATGTTTACAACAACATTTTGACTGTCTTGTTTAAAATTGAATTTGAAGCTTGATTTGATGTATAATTGAATAGATACATGAAATTAGCCTCTTTTATTTCAACTAAAAATCTTTTATATGCTCATACAAAACAATCTGGTTACTCAGAAATACTCATGGGTACCTAAGTACTACTTGAGTACTACTCGAGTACTGAAGAAAAAAACAGTACTCATTACTCATAAGTACGAGTACAAAATTTGAAATACTCAATTACTACTCAAGTACTGGAATCTAGTACTCGACCCATCCCTGAAGATGGTTTTGTATAGTTATACTTTATAATTAAGATATTGTTATGTTCAAAATGCTTTGCAAGTGATATGTAGAAAAAGAAATAATAAGAATAAATCATCACACTTAATGTAACTTAAACTTTACTTAAACCAGTTCTCATCGTATGAACAACATTCAATATATACATCAATTTGTAGACCCTAAGAGGCCCCTTTTAGGCATACTGTGACCCAATACAAAGTGAAATTACTTCATTAATCATAAACATGTCTGTGACAATCAACTTCATGAATTATTATGATAATATCATTGTAATATTAAGTAATTATTTTGTATATTTGTAATTAACAAGTGACTAGTTAGTACAAAATTAAATTTACCATTAAATCTGGTTGGTCTAAAATTCATAATAGAAAATAGCTTAGATGAAAGCTAATTGACAACAAAAGCACAGTAACTTAACATTTAAGAAAGTAATGGAGAATGAGCCTCTTAGAGCAAGTTTGTGATACTTTGAAGCATTTTTTTACCACAATGGCAAAGCAGAGTTCATTTTATTAAGAATAAAAAAATCAAGCTAACTTTATAAGCACATTATTTGAAATAATTTAAATGCATATAATGAGTCAGAGTACATTATCTTAAAGTTTATACTGCTTCT
This sequence comes from Mactra quadrangularis, assembly GCA_025267735.1. NCBI lineage: Eukaryota > Metazoa > Mollusca > Bivalvia > Venerida > Mactridae > Mactra > Mactra quadrangularis. Next base: position 31,215,843 of record CM046311.1, read on the forward strand.
TTTTTGGTTGGTTTTAATGCTGTAGCAACACATTGTATAGGTCATATTTCAGTGGCCAGTCAGTCTACTCACAGTTTCTTGAAAGGCTTAATCTATGGATTTAGCTGTTAACCAGTTACTAGGGGCATACTCCTATCAGTGACTCACAACTGCCCTACTTATTTAGAATCAGAAGAAGGGAGAGAATGGCTATTGAATTGTATGCTCCACCCAGGAATCAAACCTACAACTCTCTTTCAGTAGATTTGTGCGCTACCGACTGAGCTAGCCAGGCCACTTTTATCTTCCTTTTCTACTAGGTTCATAAAGGTAAATACAAAATAGACTCACCACTCATAACAAGAGAGTTTAAGACATTACATCCACTAATTTGTACTTGACTGTCGGTCATATTGTTCTTCATTGCCATAGCAACCAATTTCTTTCCCCTGAATCAAAAAACAGTCTCATATAGTAGCATTTTAAAATAATTTATAGAAGAAATAAAATCAAACAAAATTGCCTGGAACTTCAACAATAAAATATCTGGTTAACTATATGAGCTCATAAATTAAAATTTAACACAGAATTTTCCAAAGATACAGAGAATTTTGATTGATTTTGGTGTAAGACTGATTTTTATTTCACCGAGTGAGCTCAGAAAACATATTTTCAAGAGTGGCATAGACACAAGTTAAATATCATTTTCTGAGCTCAGGAGTTAAAATAATTAGATCTTACTCCAAAACTGATGAATGTTCTGGGGTTTTTTTATATGATTTTTTCTGTGTTCTGTCAGATACATTTCCAACAAATAAAGCGCAACATCATTTCTCCTCAAAGATAATGTCATATTCTTTTCAGGATACATAATTTTGACTACAAATTTTTACTACAATGAAAATATAAAACATAATATTTTCATTGTATACCATACTTGTATTAAATAACTAGGCATTTCTTTATAAAGCATGAAAGAAGTGATTAATTTAATATGTCACAGCAGTCAGCACCAAACATGGCAGACCAACAGACAAATCCTGTAAAAATAAGAAGGTCCGCCTAAATCTGCAGGTTCACAGGACTAGCAAAGAATTTTATCTCATTTCAATTCATCAGAATATATATAAAATGCCTTTGATCCTGTAAGACTTGGTTTGGTCTTGTAAAATTTTGATCTGCACAGGACCTACTGTTCTGAGTAATAAACTGTTCAATTTCATGGTGACTGTGTAACAGATTAAAATGCAAAATTGAAGATGAGCTCATAGATAATTTTTGCAGTGCACATTTAATTTTAATGCCTGCACACATAAACACAGGCAAACACAGGTTATAACCTGTAAGTCTTATACCATACCTTGGATCCAGATTTAAACCATCAGGCAAAGTAGAAAGTTCCATCAAGTAAGACAAAGCTTCTCTAACACATGTCTCATAGTCTACCATATTAGCTAAATATTCTAAAACTTTCATTACACCTTGATTACGTGGACATGGCCCTGAAATATATCATACATAGTACTTTCATTAATCCATGGTACACATCTTTTATTTATTAGGCAGCAGGGCTTAAAATTAATGTCTAAAATCAGTTGCCAAATTGGAGAACCAGCTATACATTTCACTTGTCCGAATTAAATGTTTGTTAGCAGTAACAAGTTGCCCACATTCAAGTATAAGTTGTCAGGGCATTATTTGCAGTCTGTAAAATTAGAATTTTTCTGGTTGTCCAGAACAACTATTTTTCAGTAATGGCTTTTTCTTATTCCCTTGAAGCTCCCAGGGAAGACCCCCTTTTTACTGATAATGATATGACAATGTCAATATGAGAGTGCAAAACAAAATTAATTTTCAACAAAAAATTGTGCAGAAATTAACAAGCTAAGCAAAATTAATTTTCATGCAACATACAGCAATCAGTCATTACCTTATCAAACAAGCCTAAAGCCAATGACAAGAGAATAATGATATGGGCAAATAAAATTATTTATTTCATACGTCTAGTTGATAATTTTGCCATTTTCTACGTAACATTTAAAGTAAGGCTAGTGTACATGAAAATTTAAGCAATGACAGAGCATATATTGTATACACTTTTTTAATTGAAGTTATATCAAAATTGAATAAGTGCTTAAAACAATTGACATTAAGCTGAGGCTACTATAACCAAGCCCTTAGACAAGTGGCTAATTTGTTTAACAAAATAATCCTCTGTGTCCAAAGATTTGCAACTATGTTTGTCCAAGCAAAGGCTATTCCTTTCATTGGTGAACCTATAATGAATATTAAGCAATGGGAGGTCTGGCGTAATGTCAATTGTGTTTGAAACTGATAACAATTGTTCAAATTAAAGCACAATAAATAACAACAAAAAGTGTGAATGAAACTATAGAATGAAATTATAATGAACAAGCAGTGAATACCTTTCAGTGATATGATTTATTTGGTCAGTGACTGTAGAAATTTTAAAACACATGACAGTGAGAATAGTTCACATTATATAATACAAGGAATTGGAACTCTCTGAACAAGTGAAAATTTAGGAAAGAAAAAAGTGACAAACCCAAGTGAACCACAAGTAATAATCAAAGTTTTTATAGAGCAACAATGAAACAAAATTCTAAACTTTGGGGTTAGTCAAGTAAACTTGCACCTATGGGTTATTAAATAAAAAAATAGTACACATCACAATATCTGTGGCATTAGGAACACCCTCGACCTTTCATGAATGAATAATCTCGGGAGGATTCGTGGGGGGTCTTCACTGGATTTTGGTGATTTTACTACCTACGCGAGGCGAAGCACGTAACGGTTACGCAAAATAGTTCTTGTAGTATACACACAGATCTTTGTCTAAACATATTTATTTGTTTTAAATTGAACCAAATATTGTTCATCGGTATCATTGAACTGTGTAATTTTAAATTTACGGATTAAAAGCGGAACTTAAGTCATCGCCTAAACGATCGTGTAGTTGTTTACATAGTTTCAAAATGGCGCCAAAATATGTCCAAGGTTATTCATAGCGAATGGCCGAGGATGTTCCGAATGTATCTGTGGAATACAGGTAGTTAAGGTAGACTCATGGTCATACCTACACATATATTATGTATTAGAACTATGGCAACTCAGGTAGATTCAAAGTTCCATATGCTATACATTAGAACTATGGCAGGTTTGTCTGGTTCCTAGTTGTACTTTGAAGGGAAAAAGTATGTTAGGCAAAGCAGAATAATGGCTGCACCCAATGTATTGTACAAGATATTAGATAATCATGTTTTTCTCACTATGAAGGCTTAAATCAAATGATCTAAGTACAAGAACTACAGTGTATACCTTATACTAGACTTTTGGTTCCATTCATGTCTTAATAAGGTATCCGAAATTCTAATGAGACTTATTCAACGTCCAAATTCCGTCCACTTTGAAGACATGGTTTCTGGTTAATTGTAAGTTATATCTAAGTCCAAAATGAATAGACTTTGAATGACATATGTAGTACTAAATTCCAATCGACTTTACTTAAGTAAGAAAATGATCATGCAAAATAAAGTTAAAGTAAAAGAAAAGTTTGTAACCTGAAGATAGATTGACGGCGTAGCCATTATTGTGCTTTGCCTGACCCAATAAAGATAGTGGTAAAGGGCAAATAATCCAGACTATATGGAAGGTCAGCTAAGTTCAAGAGTTATACATAAACCAATGATACATGTTAATCTAATACAGAGTATACAGTCATATGATCTACAACAACAACCAATGATGTAAACAAACATTTGTTTTTTCGTTGATTTCTCTTTTAATGCAAATAATTGAATGACATTAAATAGAGCATAAAATAACTAGTTTTCTCTGCCCAAGATTCCTCCATTGGTCCTGTGACTTCTTAACTATAACTCTAGATCCTCTGCACAAAATTAATCGAGTTGTTAAGTAGGTCATTTGCAAACAATAGTTTCTGCTGAGGATTCAGAGTATAAAATTACAACTCACAGGATTACTTGGGCATTTTCGTAAGAACGAAAGTAACACTTCATAATATGTTTTTTTTCTATTTTGTCTAATTCAAGAAACTTTATCACCAGTAAATTTACAAAAATTCTTTGAAAAATGACAGAAAATTCCCAGTTGACAGCAGATTATTTCAAGCCAAAAAGTCTAAATTTAATAGCTACCAGAAGATCATGTGACTATATACATACTATGTAGACTGAAAGAAGGTTCAAAGTTATATATAAAAGTTATACATGTTATAAACTAATACTAATGTAGACTTGGGATTACAAATCAAACTTACATCTACTTGTTTCTTCTTGTACTGCTATAAGAAAATATTAGCATGCAAATATATACATACACATAAAGCAGAGGAATAATATGGCACTTGTACTCCCTTGCCTTCAATCTAGCTTTAATGGCAACTAGATAAAGTGTCCATTTAAGACTCAGAAGGTCCTGGGTTTGAACCTCAGTTCAGACCATGGATTTTTATTGGGCTAAACATATATTCCTTTTGCTGCTTTGGTTTTTTTTAGGAACATTGAAATTTGCATGTGTCATCAATGATTAGAACATGCAATGCATAGATCTGACTGAGGAAAATTTATTGAACTGAGTTTGATTCAAACTCTACCTTAACAATCATATCATACATACTTTTTGAAGAGGGGATTGGCCCTAATTTTGGCCCCAAAATGACCTGAAAGAAACCACTGAAATCAAAGCTTCAGGTCAATAAATTCTCCACATAGAAATATCAATACTCATTAAGTTTGAAGAATAGCATTATGGTGCGTATGAAATCAAATGAATTAAAGTGCTTAAATAATGAACAAAACAAATCGATGGGTCAATACAAAACTAGCCTACATCCTTCTTTGTTTACATGTAGTTAGACTAGTTTTATGTCGACCCATCAGATTTAAATTATAGTAATATAATTGCAACACATAAAGTATTAAAAAGCAAAATAAAATTTGACAGATGGTAAAAATAAGTTTGTCTCTCTTTCTATTCTAGGTTAATCAGTTTACTTGTGATCCCTTTTTGTATTGAGTAAAAATAACTCAAATAAACCAAACTTATTTTTTCCATCATTTTTAGATCAGTATAAGCTTGTGCACATGCAACATAAATATAAAATATGAACAAAAGAGCCATTTATATTATAAGGGTAACAATGCGTTTATGATACATGAGAAATGAAATTATCCCTAGCAAATTATGTACAGTGAAAATAGGATGACAGGGACTTAGAAGTTCTCAATTGTGTTAAATTTCTCTGAACTCATTTCTCAATAACTCTTATTTATCTATACTGTAAAAATGATGCTAAAAATATCTAAAACAAAAGTGCTGCAAAAATGTCAAATTCAGATGGGCAAACATCTGGTTCATTTCATCATTTTGTCCTGAACAATCTAGTTTAAGATTTTGAACTTTTACTGTATTGCCTTAAGCCTTGAAAATCTTAAACTACTACAGTAACAAGAATTCCATGGATTATCTGTTGCTATGGTAACAAAGTTTCCATTGTTTAAATGTTGCTATGGTAATAAGGTTTCCATGAAATCTTTGTTTCTATGATAACATTTTTGTTTCCATGGCAACTAGAGTACTTACTTATTTCAGATTTAGTAGTAGAAGCTGACTTCAATCTCTTTCTTTTCTCAAGTTGGGTAGAATCACTCATCTCTATACATGTCTTTATATATTCCATATTTAACAATGAACTGTAATGAAAAACAGAGCCAGCTGCCAGTGATGTTTTGCCTTAATATGGGACCAAAATTTGGCCTTTCACAATGGAAAAAAATATTAGCAAACAAGTCCATTGATATGGCAAATGTATGTTTGATTCCCAGGCCAAGCATACTATCACAGAGATTGGTCATAAAATAATTTCTATGGTAATGCTTCTTTATACCACTGATTCTTAATCATGGCAGACAGTTGACATTCCCTGACAGAAGTATTCACCTAGCAACTGGTTCAAAGCAAAATCTAGAGATTTAGCCCTTTCAGAAACGATTAACAGGTTGACTGTCTGCCGTGATATAAACTTTTCAAACTGTTGCGACGACTTTAAATCTAACCAAAAAAAAGTTAAATATTAAAACTTACGATGTTGTGGCTCTCTGAGTATGATTCTTCTTTAACATACATGATAACACTTTTATCAAACTGTCTGAGAAATTCTGAAATATATAAAACATAAAATCATTTTAAGTCAAAAGCAGATTACATAAAAATTTTGTTGTCTGACAAAGAACCAACAGGAAATGATTCCAAAATCACTCTTAAGAGTCACTGTAACAAACATACATACTGAAGTTCAAATCATTAGAAGTAAAGGTTACAAAGTCATGTCCCAGGCATGTCGTCTACAATTTTTTTTAAAAATCTAATTGTCAAAAATTAAGGTCAGGAGCTTCCATATTTGACATGAGACATCACTTTAAGGTCGCCTACAAAGATTATGAAAATGATGGGGTTATTAGGGGTTTAAACAGGGCTAGGCCAACATCGACACTGATGCAAATTGCACCAATATGTTGCCTAATTAAGTGACTTCTTGTTTGCTGGTTAGAGTTGCAAGGCACACCAAAACACAAAGGTTACACAGGGCTCGATATCAAAGGTCCTTCAATTGCCCCAGACAACCTATATAAGGGTTAGGGCAATCTCCTTAAACAGATATCCTGTAAAGCATTTGTATACAGGATTTCTAAGATCTCAATGGAGGGTCATGTCCAGATGATCTTTATGTCGACCAATCAATGCGTAGCTTTCATCTAGACGAAACACTATTAATAACATTTTGCTTTGGTAATTTCTATATTTAGACCAAGCTAATTTAACAGCGGTATTATTTACAGTGTGCGATTGGACGGTTCATTTCAAATTGCGTGACCTAGAGGATGTAAACAAGTTACTAATCATAACAATTTTGTCATTAATATTATAATGAGAAAAGTTCACCTGAACATGACCCGCATTTGAAAACTGTCAGATCTAAATTAGCAAGTAGGCGAGCGGAAAATTTGAGATCAGGTTTTAATCAGATTGGGGTTAGGGCAACTTGTTACTGCTAGTAAACATTTGGTTCAGGCAAGTGAGATATATATTAGCTGGTTGTCTAACCAGGCAACCTCTATTAAACTTTATTGTCCAGCCCTGTTACACAGTGCCAAGTCAAGTTAAACACAAAAAAGGCTAAGTTCTTACCTTCGATACTTCTTCAAATACTTCATCAAGTACACCTGGTTCTTTTCTAATCTCTTGTAACTTAGCAATGGCTTCCTGTGAACTATACAGATTAGTTGTAACAAGTTCAAATAGTACACAACCTAGTGACCATATATCACTGATTTCACTGTATCCACATTGAGCTACCTCTGGTGCCATGTAGTTTAATGATGCTAAAATAATAAAAAATGTAGAGTTTTATTAATCAATAATAAGTTTTTTAATTAATATGTTTTTATTGATTGAAGTTTCAATAGCAGATCTTACAATTGTTATTACATGTTTTACACATTTTTTCTTACCATTGGGAACCAATAAAACTTAAATATTTTTATTCATGGTATTACTTCAAAATAACTGTCTGTCAAATAAGAGGGTGCTTGACTATTCAAGGTTCTCTTGTAAATATTATCAATTTAAAAATGCAAGACCATTAAAATGAGTAAAATTCTTGAGGATACGTTGTTTAAATAGCTAAAATTTGCACAAAAACTTCAAATTAAGAATTTCAAAAAATCAACTTTGTATTTGACCTCCAAAGGTAATCACAGAGACATGTATAAAATTCCAAGTTAATTCTTTCAGTTGTTTCATGACATACTAAAAACAAAACCAAGAAGTCTTACACTGACTCGTAACTGAGTGAAATAACGCAACTATTTTCTGAAAAGTCAAACTAAAAAACATATTTTTTGCAAGTAGTGAAAAATATATATAGGAAAACAAAAATGACATTGTACCGATGTAACAAGCTAATTCTCCCCTAACAAAAAATAAGTGTATCTAAAACAATAGTCAGTTATAAAAAAATATTTAAAAATAAGTTAATTAGTATTTTATATATATATCAATAATTACAGATTAAAATGTTTCATAAATTCATAAAAATATGGATTAATTATTACATCAAAATGTTTAAGTTTGAATTTTTGTTAAATATCATTATCCATGCATTTAGTTTACAATATTCTACAAACATCTCATGCAAGTTAAGTATTAACAATATAAACCTTTTACTATTATTATATTAAGATTATAGAAAATTAAAACCCATTCAAATTTATTTGTTATACCCAAGAAAAAATTTGTTCTAAATGTGAGTTATGGTCATGAGGGTACCATTTTAATAAGTTAAATATGAAGATTGCAACTGTAGTCTACTAGATAAGATGTTGAACACTTCTTAGTTCTAACAATCAAATAAATTATCACTCAAAGAACCAATTTAGTTTAGAGGAAAAATTACACAGGCTACTAGAATGACCTATTTCAAAAACCATGACTCTCAAATACTAAACACAAGTAAAAGGAATTCAAAGACTGTGACCCCTAGATATCATTCATCCTCATAAGGGGCCAACCTATGTAAAATTGATACTCAGCTAAATTCCCCAAAACATAAAGGATTTTTTCTAATGTCTAAAAACGATCCATGCTGCATAAAACTCTACCAATACATGTATCTATAAACATTAAACATAATTTTGTGCGAATCTATTTTTTTAAACTTAAACTCAAACCTACTATCCAAAATCATAATAAAACTAATAATGTAATTGTAAAAAATAAAATAAGTAAATAATCATCCTAGTATAAGTAATGTCTTCTAGCTGAACCTCAAGGGATATTACTCTTACTAACTTAAATATTACCTAGTCCACCATTCGGAACACCCTGGACCTTTCATGAATGAATAATCTCGGAAGGATTCGTGGGGGGGTCTTCATTTGATTTCGGTGATTTTACTACCTACGCGAGGCGATGCACGTAACGGTTACAAAAAATAGTTCTTGTAGTATACACACAGATCTTTGTCTAAACATATTTATTTGTTTTAAATTGAACCAAATATTGTTCATCGGTAACATTAAAATGTGTAATTTCAAATTTATGGACTATAAACGAAACTTCAGTCATCGCCTAAACGATCGTGTACTTGTTTACATAGTTTCAAAATGACACCTAAATATGTCCGAGGTTATTCGTAGTGAATGGCCGAGGATGTTCCAAATGCCTAGTCCACCTCTGGTGTGTATCACTAAATATATGATTGTTCTATGGCATGAATTATTTTTTGTTGGGTTAAACGCTGCAGTAACACATTGTATAGGTAATATTACGGCAGTCAGTCAACCTACTCACTATACCTGGAAAGGCTAATCTCTGGATTTAGCTTTTAACCAGTTAGTGCATACTTCAGTCTGTGACTGACAACTACCCAACATGATTTAGAAATAGTGGAAGGAGGAGAAAGGTCATAGAAATTATTTCATGTCAACACAAGTAATCCTGGGGATCAAAATTACAACCCCTCAATCAGAAGACATATGCGCTATCAAATGAGCCAGTCAGGAGGCTATAGCCTGAATATAACTGATTACATAATTTAATTAGTCTGAGGCCAAAGGGCTGTTGGGACAGCCCAATGACAGTGAGATCAATCTTATGAGTACATGATTTAGTTAGACACAAATAAACCCAAATTAAAATATCTATCAAATTATAATTATTAAAATCAAATAATAAAGTTATCATCTACAGTTTGCAATATTTTTTGTTTACCAAATAAATATCTAGGAGGCCTAACAAATTCTCCTTTGAGACCTGTAAAATACATTGTAATATTGCAAGCAAAGGTTTCTTAGTACTAACATTTTCATAATGATCAAGGCAACAACTTCAGTAACCTCTTGCCCGTTTCCTAAGAATAGTGCAACCTAGCACTTTGTCCTCTGGTACCCGTCTTACAACTAAAGTAATAACTACATGTATGTGATATCAAATCGAGGGTACCAGGGGGCAAAGCCCTAGCTACCAATATGTTTAGGAAACGGACAACTAATAACACACAAATATCTAGCAAAGGTAATGCTTATAGAATGATGTATTTAATTTAAGTTTTAAAAAAATCTTGTTTCTATACCTCAGTGCCTTTAACAAGAAAACTTGATATAAATTTTATTACATTTATGACTAGAGCATCTAATTGTTTTTATAGAAGACATATTTTAATTGGTTTTCTCATATCACAAAAACAATATGGCACTATCATGAATTACGTAAAAAATGTCAATGTTTTCACAATAAAAGCTACGGTCGATATACCCAAATAAGAGGTATTCATTCTATATAATACTTGTATATTCCCCATTGAAATTAAATTGGACAGAAAATAATCAATTTAGTATACTTTTTCAATTCAAAATGAAATACATACATTACAAACTAAGTTCATCTTTACAAATTCTATGTAAGCAATACTATACACGTATATAACGTGGCTTCAAACATTTTACATCAATTTATATGCCTACATAATTATATCCATACAATACATGCAATGCTTACCATTTTGCTAGCGTAGAGGAAATTTATGAAAAATCAAGTTTCAGAGCATATAGTGACATGTGTGTGAAAATCCTTTTTTCCACTGGTCAAAAGTTTCTATTTTCAAAATGTTGAAGTTTTGATTGTTGGCTTCAAAATTCCTTCACACGAAAACTGAATCAATCAAATGTTAAACTAGGTCATGTGCAAAATAATTTGTGTAGCGGACAGACAGAAAACAAATTTTAACATTCCAACTTATTTGGACATTTTAAGACTAAGAAATGCAATAGTTATTGGCACTATTTTATTTTCTATGATTTTGCTGGTACAAGAATCTGATGGGAAAACAAGCGTCTGTTTACATTCTGAAGATGAGGAGACTATGGGCATGTTCCGCAAGGAAATCGCTAGATAGCGCTTCGTCATCTGGTACCTTTCTTGCATTAAAAGTATTTACTATGTGACACCAAATCGAGGGTACCAGGGGCTGAAGCGCTATCTAGCGATTTCCTTGCGGAACGTGCCCTTTATACCATGTGTATTGAAATTGATTGTAATCCTATCATTAATATTACAGGGGCAGATCCAGATTATTTTTTTTTTAGGGGGAGGGGGGGGTCCGAATTTTTTCTAGGGGGGGTCCAAACTTTCGAACCACAACCAGATTTTGCAGAATAACACAACATATTAATAATAAAAACAATGTAACCATTAAATCTATGTTAAGCACCAAGAATAATTGCTTCATGGTACTTAAAAATGACTTACAGTCCAGAAATACACTAGTGGACAGGTACATTTTAGAAATTCTAGGGGGGGGGCAGACCCCCCCCCTACTCCCCCCCCGCTGGATCTGCCTATGTATTAATATATTAACATGTCATCATATACAGAGATAACATTAATAAGTTATCTTATCAAAGTGGTTTCAGTTGAGGATCACATGTCAAAGAGGTTCATACCCCTTGCAAGTATAATTTCAAAAAATGCTAAAGTGTTGAAAAAAAAAATATTGATTACCATCCTAACCACCACCATCATCATCATCAATAATACTTTTTAATAATGATGCTGGGTGTGACAACAGTTTAATCATCATCATCATAAATAATAATCTCTGATTATAAAGTTTGAAGTCACAAGTTTCCCTAGAAAACAAATTTCATAAGTCTAGACTCACACACCCCTTGCAAACTTTCATGAGCCTCCCATGTGTTTAGATAAAGATATTTCATTTAACAAAATGGCTACTAGTAGGAGTGACTTGAATATGTCTGAAGAAACTTTTGAGTACATTTGTACCCCTTGCGCCGAAGGTGATTTAATTAAAGAAGCTGTTAAGTATTGTATAGATTGTCAGCAATACTGTTGCAAGGATTGTTTAACTTCACATGAGCGGATTGCTGTGTTAAAAGGACATTCATTCCTTGATAATTCTTCTGTAAAGCCTAAAGGACAGCCGAGGTCGATTCCAGCACTTCCCACAAAACAATGCAGTAAACATGTTGGAATGATTATGTACATGTATTGCCAGGACCATGATGATGTTTGCTGCTACATTTGTGCAGCAGAAGATCATAGGTGAGTACATTTGTTACATTCTAATTTTTGAACCCTTAGTCAAATACTTACTATTTATGCATGGTTGCCATGTTGGCCTCAAAGATTCAGGTTTTGGTCACCCAGAGAATAAAATAGTATCTCCACACTCAGCTAGGAATATGATTTTGCTGGACTCATAAAAATAATCACAGTACCTTACTATTCTATTTGCTTAAATTTATTATGAATGTTTTTGCATAACTCACCAATCATAAATTGATTAATGTTGTTTTTACGTAATTCAAATTAAGTAGGACTTCTGTGGGAGCAGTACTGGTCCAGTGGTAGGATGCACGCTCAGGGATCGAGAGGTCCTGGGTTTGAATCCCACCAGGGGCACTGCTAATTTCCTTGAGCAAGAAATTTACCTGCGATTGCTTCACTCCACCCAAGTGTAAATGGGTACCTGCCAGGGTGGTATAATTCCGCTGCGCCAATTTGTCAGCTGCACTAATAAGTGGAGTAAAAAGACTCCCATGGAAGATTGATAGATACCAGTAGCCCAGTGACCAGGGGTAATTGCTGTAAAGTTGGTGAACATGCGTAAGCATGAAACTTAAGACTATAAAATGTAATTAAATTTTTTAATTACATTTTTAGGACTCGGACAGGGACTTCAACTAAGTCTGCCTGTAATGTGAGGAACAATTATAAACTTGAAAATAAGTAGAATTTACAAAATAAGACTGCTAAATCTATAAATAAAACTAATTATAACAAGCATCCATGTGAATGCATGTAGAATCATTTTCTACAGCCAGGGTAGTCATCATTTGTATACCTTTGGTCCCCCTATTCGAAATTTCAGATGCCATGCATGTTACTTTGGGTCCATGTTTAAACCCCTAAGTGAATCTGTAATTCTCTTGTGCTGGGATGGCATAATGTATGCAGTAATGGAAATTAAATGCTGCCCTAGTACAAGAAAAATTAACATGTATAAAAATAAATCAGTTTGGGATTGCCAACAATTAACATAACAATTCATTTTCTAACCAGTTTTACCTTCATATATTATCAGTGAAAATAATTCTTTATCTTATAATACCATTAGGTACACAACTTTAAGTGTACATTGTATAAAGCTATGTCAATTGATATTCTAAAATTAAAAGGACCAAGTCGAGATACATGTATATATAATTGAAAACACCCAGTGTTCTTTTACTGCATTAGTTAGTGATACATTTTAAGGTGGGTCGGTACCTCGCTCGGTGAAAAAATGAAAAAAATATTATGTTCACCGATTATGATAAAAGTTGGCAGGCAGATACCTTCATGCCTCTTGTTTGTTTTTCTGGTAACCTTAGTGACGTTGTCGTTTTTTTCATGACGTCATGGACGTCACAATGGTTCGCGGTGAAATCAGGCAAGTAAGTACATTAAACCCACAAATTTAAAGTATTGAATGTCCGAGGCAAATGATAATTATACCAAAATTTTCTAAAATATTGTTGCATACAATTATTTTGTTCTGATTATCTAAATATCACGACAGTCGTAAAGATTGTACATTTCATCACTGAATTCAGGGTTTTCACGTCTAAAAGGTTTCGCCATTTGCCGAGTTATAGCGCTTATTTTCATATTAACACAGAACAGTGGTCAAATTCTTCACTCGATTTTTGATAAGTACACACTTTTTGTGTCATTTTAATGAAATAAAAAAGGAAAGTGAACGTTCTCATTTTCACAATTTCGCGTTCAAAGTAAAATTACCTTCATAACAACGACGTTAATATTATGTTGTGCTTTTTTTCACCAAGTAAGGTACCGACCCACCTTAAACAACAATATATTAAGCATATTTATGTCATACTAAAAATAATAAAGATTCTGTTTTTGTGGTATTTTTATTTTTATGTCATGAGAAATTGAGTTAAATCACAGAGAAATACTATAACAAAATTGGGTAATGTTTGGCTATTATAATGATAGACAAATTGAGTACTATACTTGTATTTCATACTTAACAACTTTTATATTTGCTGCCTGTTTTATTTGATTAGTTAACAACCATTGTAAATCTATTTGAATGTACTTCATGGATGGATTTGTAATAGATCCTATGTCATTGCATGATGTCTGCAGCTTCGAAAGTTTTAATGCGTGTATGTCTACTTTGTGCCAACAGCACGCCCTCTATCTTCTACCGACATTTTCGCATGATAACTATAGCTTCTGGTTTTAAAAGGTGTTTTTGAACGTATATATACTTACAGACTAGATTTGTGTAGATTTGTATGTACTCTACTTGTTGGTAGCAATTGCTAGGCAAAAAACTACACTGCACATGCTTCATGAAAATAGCAAACTACATGTTTCACAATCAATTTTACAAACCATTTTTGTGTAGCTTATAGTAATTTGAAAGTTTTCTATGACTAAATATATTACGACTAAATGTAAAGAAATAGTGGGTATTCAAATCTGTGCAGTAAGAAAAGTTGTTGAGTATATATTCAGTCATATTGACAAGGCTAGTTGTCCTTCTAACTGTCCTTATAGAGGTTTAGATCACATGACCAGACCCCGAGTTTGATTCAAGACTGCAGCCATCAATGCACACAAATTTCCTACATAGAGGGAGAAGTTGTCAGCTCCTTGTAAAAAGATAAAGGAGAACTAATTTAGGAAAGTTTCCACAAAAGATGGTTAGATGATTCAGCCCCTGTACATGACTAAATAAAAGGTTGATTAACCCCATAAGTTTCAATACAAAATATCATTTCAGATCATGCAAAGATGTCATGTCTGTCTCAGATAACATTGATAGCTTGTACAGCAAGACAGAGACATCTAGAGCTACATCAGAACTAAGCAATACTTTAGATACCTTGAACAAATGGCAAAGCAATACAGACAACTTTCTACAACAACTAGGAAATTCAAAAGTAACGGCAATACAAGCAGTCAAGGAGTACAGAATCAAAATGGAGGAATTTCTGAAAAAGCTTGAAGAAACATCCATTAAGGAAATTGAAGATGAATATAAGAAACTAGAATTGAAGATCCTTGAAGAAAGGAACAGATTTAAAGATCATGTCAAGGACTTGAAGAATCTTCAACAACTCTTTGCCAAAGCTTCAGACAATATTGCTCAACTGTTTGTATGCACTAAGCTTGCACAGAAGAAGCGTACCAGCTTTGATGATGAATTGACAACATTCAGTCAGGCAGAAGTCAGATTCCATCCCTCTGAAGAACTTGAATCATTCATGAAAAAGATGAAGCATTTAGGAATGGTTTCAGCTATCTTATCAAGTAAACACAACATGTATAAAGCTACCGAGAAACATGAGATGAATGTCAGACTAGAAGGAGATACATCCAACTATGCCTGCAGGATTACTGGATCATGTATCATGGCTGACACAGTAATATTCACAGACTGGGAAAACAACAAGCTGAAACGTTTCGATATCTCATCATTATCTTTAATAGACTTTTGTGAGGTACCTAGAAGACCACGTGGTATATGTAAAATTGCAGACAAAGAAGTAGCAGTAGCCTGTGAGAAAGTTGTCCAATTCGTATCAGTTGGCGTTAAGTTATCATTATCACGATCTATTCAAATGAAACACATGAGTTATGGTATAGCTCATAGTAATGATAAATTATATGTAACCGATCAGAGGAAGTCCTTATATATGTACGATATGTCTGGTACTATATTGAAGAACGTTACTTTGGATTATCGTGGTCAGTACGTATTTGATTGTAGTGAGCATATAACATTCAATGCCAACACAGATAAATTATTTGTTAGCAATGATAAGAAGGAACTGATCTGTTTCAATGCTAAGTGTGGTTATATAGAGACAATAAGAGATCCTGATGTACGACCTGACGGTATTTGTGTTGATGACCATGGGAATATGATAGTTGCCAATTATTACTGGAATACCATCACACAGTGTGATAGAGATGGACAGAAATGTGGTATAATTGTCAATAAAACGCAAGAATACCCACGAAGTGTGTGTATTCATTATGGACTAAGAAAATTGTTTGTAGGTTACTCCAGGTCAAATACAGTGGAAGTATACAGCTTGACCTATGACCTTGGGAAGAAAAAATGGGTTATCATCTAGTGCTACTTTATACATGTACAGGAGACCTTTCATTTATGTTAAACAACAGACTGCTGAAGCCTTAAGGCCATACCTAAAAAAGTTTTCTACCCAGAGTTGTAAGATAAATATCAGAACTCAATTATAAACATTTTACCAAGAACTATTCATGTACATTTATGCTCCATCAAGAGAGTGACTTTCTAACAACAAAAACTCAGGATTTCCAACAAAAATGAGAGTCCCAGGAATTTGGTGCGTCAGACAGGAAGCTGCAAAAAAACCCTCATTTTTTGTCTATTTCACTGCATAACTCAATGTAAAATTGTGACCATTAGATAAGATCAATCTTCATCTCAGGACAATAATTTGAACTATATACAGGGCACTAGACAACTTTTGAAGACAGGTACCCAATACCCTCAGAAAGGGGAATTTGCATTATTTCAAGACAATATGGGGAATTTTCAGTCAACTAATAAATGCGTACAGTCGTGACTTTTACAAGGCACAGTTACTCTTAAACACTTCTCCACCATTGATTTGAGTAGCAAGTAAAGATTGTGACAGTAGAATGACAAATAAGCTGATTATTAACTATCTTCATTTTCTATGCTCAAAAATGTTCATGAACAAGTAATATCAATAACAAACATAGTTTCAGGTGTCAATTTCATTTTTCCCAAAATATCAAGGGAAATCTTTATCACAAATAGGAAAAAATCATATGATTTTGAGAGGGGAATGAGGCCAGAATATGCTAAACCAGTGCGCCTGATATGGACTTCTTGACAGGTAAAAAAACCTGCCTGGTACTCTGTTTAAGAATAGCACTAGTTCCAAGGTCCCTGATCTCCTTTACTTCAAGACTAGTCCTGAAACTCACTTTCTTTTAAGTTCATGTTTACATACATATTTTTGTGTGAAGTAAACCCTCTGTGATAACTCATGTGATATTAAAAGTAATATAACTATATCTAATATAATTTTTCAGGGTGGCCACGGAAATTCTAAAATGAAATTCCCTGAAAATTCCCTGATTTTTCCCTGACGTACCGGCATTATTCCCTGATCATTGCAAGGCATACTTGTACTATAGATTATATATTAAAGGTACTAAGTTGCAGGGTGACCACGGACTCTGGAAAACAGGGAAAATGCAAAAAAAAATTGTAATAAGTTCCTCTAAAATGTGCATTGTCCCAGCAAATTTTTCTTAACATTAGATTTGAACAGTTTTACATTACATTCATGCCTTATGTCTTGGGGTAGAGATTTGTAAATTTGCTAATTAGAATAAATGGTCCCTGATGAGAATTTTTGTTCTATATAGACATCCAATTTGAATGTAAGATATAATGTACATATCATGTGATAAGCATATTGTTCCTAGTCTTTCCAGTCCTGTTTTATAAATAACTTATCAACCTTAATAAGTGATGGATGAAGTACATTTAAATAATGCATTTTCAGAACATTTGAAAATAATAGTAATTTTTTCATTTATCTGTAATTAGTTTGTGAAAATGTACCCTTAACAACAGATTTCTTTTTTGCCATGATGAATGTAATAGAAAAATAATTACTGAATTTTATACAATTGACAATTGATAAAAGTACCACCCATGAAATAAACTTGATCAAAGACAGACCCAATAAGTCAAAAAGCATTTTTTTTTCAATTAGTTGTGAAATTCCCTGATAATTCCCTGATTTTAAGCAAATTTTAAAATTCCCTGATTTTTCCATTCAGGGAATTATTTTTTTGCATTTTCCCTGTTTTCCCTGTTTTCCAGAGTCCGTGGTCACCCTGATTTTTAATAGGTATAGTGCGTACAAATTGACCCCGACCTTACCTTTCACATTTGCATCTAATTATCATCTACACATATCCCGGCGAAATTCAATACCACGCCTACTCTACACTTCGACTTGTTACGTATTTAAAATATAATTAGACATGTATATAGTATACACAGCGCGCATGTATAACAACTCACGATTCAAATGCATTCAAACGGGAATCTCGTGTTCTTACATTTTTGATTACAATTGATAATAAGATGGGTGTGGGGATGGCAATTGTGGGGCTAAAACCCACAACCTTTGAATTGGTAGCTAGCCTCATCGTATAATCCTCTGGTCCGGCCTATGTGTAATAGAAACTCATTGTACGCTTCAAATGTACTTTAACTTTAATCCCTGTGTTATAATTACATTCGAGCCTTGACAATATAATCTGGTTGTTATTGAGCATTAAAACTACATTCGTATTCAATGTAATGAATATTCTTGCATAAAGGTCAGGTCGGGGTCAATTTGTACGCACTATATGACATGACATAACAATGTTATAATATAATATTATTTTTGTTTGACATTTGCCTCATTATGTCCTTCCACCAATACCAAGGACCACCATGGAAATAAAGACTACCGGTAGCTCTTTTTTGTTTTATCCTTTTATTAACCTGTCACAAATGAATATAATTTCATGGTGTGTTCACACTCTTAATCTAGTTTACTGACTATAAATAGAGTGTGTACACACCATTAGATTATGTATGAGTGCCAGATTAAGAAAATAGGACTATATTTGAAAGCATGTCATGGTGTTAATTCAAATGCATTTTTTTTTAAATTTAAAATGTTCTTAATTTAATCACTGTCTTAGTAATTAGACCTGTATTTTATACTCATATTTTGTCAAATTACATTATTTGTACCATTATGTGTTACCTAATGATAAAATAAATCTATCTATCTATCTAAAACTTGACAACCATACTGAATGTTGTTACAATTTAACCTGAATTCTAACATAGGCACGTGCGCTTTCACTCTTTATTCAATGTGACGTCATCTATGCTTTATTATTCAATAAAATATAGCTGGTGACGGCTGTTGAAATTTTACTCCCCACGTTAAATGAGCAAAGCCGAAAATAGCGCCCGAGTTTATAAGGGTTGACTTTAACGGAACCTTGTAACATGTCAGTAAATGTAAAACATGTACTAACCTTATTACTTGACCGAAAATGGTATAAACTGAATTTAAAACAATTCTAGCATAAAAAGACCTACTTCAACTTGAAGTTCAAGATGTTTTTTAAGTCCCAGCATTTCCCGGTTCCGTTGTCTCATTTCATCCTGTCCTTTATCCGACGATCATGCCAGCCATTATACGAAAAATACAAAGATTG
The DNA here is from genome assembly GCA_025267735.1 of Mactra quadrangularis. Classification (NCBI taxonomy): domain Eukaryota; kingdom Metazoa; phylum Mollusca; class Bivalvia; order Venerida; family Mactridae; genus Mactra; species Mactra quadrangularis. The sequence continues at coordinate 31,235,280 of CM046311.1, forward strand.
ACTATTTAATGAAAGCCAAACTGTGCATAGCATAATATAATGGAACTGGCTACGTGTATTCTTTCAAGCTCGTAATCATCCAAGCTGACACGAGCAGTGCTGATTTTCCGAAAATCTAACCTTCCTTGGGCTTGACACACGTTCATAAATCCAATTTATATCCAACCTTTTACAAATATCTCCATCAAACTGTCTGATAACACACTCCTATTCAGTTAACATCCAATTTATTATTATTTAAGCAGTATTTGCAATATTCCGCTGAAAACATTGAACTTAAATGCTTCATCATCGTGTGTATATAAAATGACACTCACTAAGGGCAAGGTCGAATGTTTATTTCACGGCGCTTATTTTAAAGAATGATGTTTTACACACAAATAAAACTATGACAATTCGTATTTAGTTTTGGGTTCATTATTTAAAATTAAGATTTGAATATTATTTGTTTGAAAATAGAATCAATTATCAATGAGATCTGTGTAAATAAAGGCTATTTTCGGCCTTTGCACTGGGGGGCGGATTTCAACAGCATGGCGTTTCTGACAGTAAAAAATAGTTCTATAAAAATATATTTTCTAAGGATGTATTTTGCGATGTTAGAATCGAAATAACTTACAGTTGTCTATATTTTATTGTCTAATAAAACATAGGCACTCGTTTGATGCGCTAATTAAATCACTCGTGCTAAAGCACTCGTGATTTAATCATACGCGCATCACAACTCGTGACTATGTTTTATTAGACAATAAAATATAGACAACTGTAAGTTATTTCTTAAGTCATGGAAACAAGACCACTTAATACACATAATATGTTGCCACAGAAACAAGACAACTAAATACACATAATCAGTTGTCACGGAAACAAGAAAACTTATATACTTATAACCAGTTGTCATGGAAACAAGACAACTTATATACTCATAACCAGTTGCCATGGAAACAAGACAACTTATATACTCATAACAAGTTGTCATGGAAACAAGACAACTAATATACTTATAACCAGTTGTTATAGAATCAAGACAACTTATATATTCATAACCAGTTGTCATGGAAACAAGACAACTTCATAACCTGTTGTCATGGAGACAAGTTAACATGTATACTCCTACCTTCAGAAGCTCTAGTACAAGTTACAGCATCCCCCATCACAGTATCCACACCAAAATCACCAACAGCCAGTGTATCATCTTCTTGTACATAAATATTACTGGGTCTTATATCTCTGTAATGTAGGAACACAAAATTCATTGGTACTTTAATTTCCCAGGGCTTGACATTAAAGGTTGTCCAACATCCCTGACAACCTATATTTGGGTTTGGGCAACTTGATATAGCTATTAAACATATACATTGTTCAGGCAAGTAAAACACATATGGCTGATCCATACTGTCTATCTAGCTCCTAGTTTAGAAAATTATGTTGAGCCCTGTGTTCTCCCTCATACTACTGATTCTAAATCATGTAGAGCAATAACTACTGACAGTGGTTGACGGGAGTATGCGCTTAGTAACTGGTTAATAGCTAACTCCAGTGATTTAACCTTTCCAGGAATGATAAGTGGGTTGACTGACCCAGGTGATATGACCTATACAATGTGTTTCAAAGGCGTTAATCCCCCCTCCCCCTCCAAGAAAAAATGTTATGTAGAAACGTTTTCATTTGTAAACATAGTAAACATGTTCACAATAGACAATAAACTTTTTCAACAAAAAACAGTTCATACATTGAACCTCGCTTTGACATACCTGTGGATAATTTTCTTTTTATGAACATACATCAAGGCTTCTAAAATCTGTCCTAGCCATTGTTTTATTTGCTAAAATAACAAAAAAAAGATAACATCAAACAATAACACTTTCTAGATAGTAGAAACTAGCAAAAAGGTGAGCAAACAGAACAACAGACATGCCGTCAACACAAGTCATTTACATAACTGTCAGCTACACAAAATCTAGCAATGATATAACATTACAGGTTGACACTGTCATATAATACACCATGCATGTATTTGTACTTTGAACAATGGACTAGTCCACTTATTAGATGAAAAGGGTGATGCACATACATCAATTTACTGATTTAAACAAACCACTTTGGCACTTAACATTTATCATATACAGTGTATAGTGCTTATGAACAATGTAAATTTTATACAATGATGTATCAATAAACAAACTAAACTATAACATTGTCATAATAGTTCACCCCAAATATTGGCTTTTAATGAAACTGGCTATGTTTATGTATGCAGTGCTTACATGAATGATGACCTATAAATGCACAGAACATATGACTACATCACGAAAAAGCCAAATAAGGCATAAAATAATCTGTAACAAGAAATGTAATAACCGGATTTAAAAACTTTAACGCAAAAATTACAAAGGGAAATAATCCATAATAAAGGCAGGTAGAGTTGTGGTTACTTTCTAATTCTGTTTATCACATGGTATATTATCATTGTATGAAGTTTCATAAAGATCTGACAATAAATAGCAGAAATATATGGAAAAGAAAAACTTTAACACAACTGTTAACGACACCAGACCCCTAATCCCCGCCCACTTGTGATTCGCCAAACTATTAGCCGCATTTTTTTGTTGAAAAATCCAGCTAAAAATGGCTACAAATTGGTGACTGAGATATTTATAATATTTACCTCTTCGTCAATCACTCCTTTCATCTCTCGGTATTTAGATAAAACATTTTCAAGATTTCCTTTAGGAAAATAGTCCATCAATATACAGATATATACTGAAGAGTCCTGAAATAAACATACATAACATAATTAACATAGATTAGATTTTATGTCAGACTTGTACAAAAGTGAAGAAAATTATCACAATGTAATATCACAATGCAAGATGAAAATACACTCATGTTCACATTCTTTCATTAGCACACACTCTCTTAAAGCATACACTTAGACACTCATACACTTACTCACTAGCTTTCATAAAACACATGCAAAATAAGGTTTGAATAGAAAATCATTGATTTAAGAAAAATAAGTAACACTTTTTCTAAAACTTTCATTAATGGTCAGACCATTTTCCCCCACAAGTTTGGAGAAAAAAGGACAAAAAATACAATAGAAAGGCAGGGGCCGTTTTGAAAAAAATAAATACACTGACACTATGCATTGAAAAATTTTAAGAGTTTGAAACTAAAAGCAGGCTTTTGTGTCTCTTTGATTTAATATCTGTTCACAGTGTGAATCAAATTAATCCTACACAAATATTTGAAGCAAAACCACAGTTCAAGACATGTTCTTTAAATAAACATAATCAGATTTTATGAAAAAGATCTATTTCAACTGTATATTCAGATAATATTCCTCATTCAAAAAATGCATAAAAGAAATAAAATATTCATCAACTATGGAATATTATCTTTTAATTTCAACACCCAAGTTTAGAAAATCACATTTTACTCTAGGCTATCTGAGCTCACTTGCTGAAATAAAGATCGATCTTCCACCAAAATTGACAAATATCAATATCAATGTTTTACCTGTTTTTCCCAGAGAACAAAGAACTCTTTGTAACCAGACACATATACATGTTGAAGGTCTTTAAGGCCTGTAGCCTGAAAATAGGAGATGGATACATGAAGCAGATATAATAGAATTTTAAGTTTAATGTTTTAATTTACCATAAAAAATCAAATCAGATCTTGTTTTGAAATAAATGTAAAAATTTCAAATGAATGTATTACAGTTCATTTGGAATAAACTGTACTAATACATTAATTGAAATGAAAAAAGCAATTTGAAAGAAAGAAATTCAAATTGCATTGATTTGACTTTCCAGGGAATCATGGCAGTCCTATCATTATCATTACTTCATTGCCATTAAAGAATTTTTAATTAAAAGCTCACTGCAAAATCAATTTCCATTTAAATTCATTTGAGCTATATTCATTGATTAATTTAGTTTTTTAACTTAATTCTATTCATGAATGCCTTACCTCCTTGAAGGCCTTGTTTGCCTCACTCTCGTCAAAACACTCACACTGAAATCATATAAAGTAAGAACTTTAAATGTCTGACAATTTAATGAATAGGTATTCAAAAATAAAATTAATAATGATCAATGATACTATGTAGATAAGTTTAAAATCAACACATCACCAGAATGTGAGATCGATCATGAGCACATACACTGCCTTTGTAAATTGTAACAGTCTAGAGGCCTAAAAACAACTAGACTGATTGTGATTTGTGTGCAGTATACTCTCAACCAGAGCCAGATGTGACTTACTGTATTAAAATAACCTTTAATTTTTAGCAAGTAAGCTTAAACTTAATTTAACAAACGACCATGAAATTAATCTGCACACAAATGGACTTAGAAATTCTTGACATCAATAATTCAGTTTAACTATGTGGTTACAGCTAGGTAATAGGGTTGTGCATATCTGTATACATTTTGTATCTATAATGCTGACACCAAAACTGACATAGCTAATATCTGTATCTGTGGTAGTACGGCAGAGGACCACTTCTGGTAAAAATCTGACGGGGATGGAGGTGCTCTAATCAAGCTTTTGAAGGGCAGATTTAAAGCCTTCTACTGTTTTGGCACGCATTATTGGATCTGCTAGACGGCTCCACTCCTCTAGTGTTTTCACAATGAATGTTATATTGTTCTGTGTGTGAGTTAGGAATATTAAAAGCACAAGTGTTATTTGCAACTCTTATCATGTTTGTAGAAGTACAGTCACTACAATTTTAATTACCCTTCCTTTGGGTTTTTGCGTTAGATATACATTATGGTCCACTGCTGGCACCATACCCCAGCAATCTCTGATAGCTCCAAGAGAGTGGTGCATGCAATGTTACCCACACCCACTACTACTAAATGAACATCAACATTTTCCTAGATTTCTCTGTTTATTATCAAAGGATGAAATACTTTTCCATCATGACGACATAACAATTTGAATACATGTTTACAAAAATATTTCAAAGCAAAATATTTATAAGACAAAATATGAAGTTTAACAAATTAAGGAATCCTCTCCCCCCCTATGCTTGAAAGATTTTACATGATAAATTATATGGAGGAGTATGGAAAAGGATGACTGCTAACCTGAAACAGTAATGTGTTATGGTTAGTAAGTAAGTACATGTGTATAGTTCATTAGTAATAGTTAGTTATCTCCCTCCCTAGGGACAAGTTTTTGAGGTAACGAAGAAAACTGACATGATTAATACAAGTCTTTTTGCTGAAGCTCCTGGCGTATGAAAAGTCAACAAGATTTTTTTTTTAAATTTAAAAAGAAATAACTGAAACTTTTAAAAACAAGTGTATATAAATCACGGAAATGTCTTGGTTAAAGTTAGGTCTTATTTGAGTCTGAGACCTCAGACGAGTTGCGGCTGGTCCTGCGCGAAGTTAAAAGTTCCTTAGCCCCAGGTTTGTTATAAGGCTGGAGACGACTGAGAGCACGGGGAAGCCCGGTTGAGGTGGGCGAGTCTGGAGTCGGTGCTGGGGTTGTCTCTCCTGGAGCAGGCATGTCTTGCAGGTCTGGTTGGCTCAGGGGAACATCAGGTGGGTCTGAGGGCAGGTCATAAGGTGCCGGAGGGACCCCTGTGGTCGACTTAGCAAGGGAGCCATCTGGAGTCTGTCCTGTGACAGCAGGGAGTCTGCTTAGCACGCGAACAGGAGTACTGGTAGACTGGAGAACAGGAGCCACAGTATTAGGGACTCGTGGCACAACTGGAGGTGGGGCCGCAGTTTGTGGGGGCACAATCGTACCAACTGTGGGTTTGGTGTAGAAGGGTGTAAATTTGCGTAGGTGCTGACGGTTGCGAAGTGTGACCCGACCAGTTCCATCAACTCGAACCACATACTGGTGATACTGTCGAACCTCCACCACAGTTCCGGTGCGCTCCCATCTTCTGGGTTGGTTTCCAGTCAAATTCTGGATGAAGACATGGTCTCCAATCTGTAATGGTGGTAATTTCCGAGTATGTTCATTCCACTTTTCATGTTCTCTTGTGTGCCGCCGTGCGAGTGCCATTTCTCGATGTGACATCAACTCGTTCCATGTCTCATGTGGGCTGTATCTACCCATCAGAATAGGTATGGCGTCACGGATTGGCCTTCCAAAGAGGATTAATGCTGGTGATGCTTTTGTTTCTGGGTCAATAGAATTTCTATATATCAGCATGGCTTTCTGAAACCTGTCGACATCCAAAGATCCAGTGGGCGATGTGTTGTCCACAAGCATACGTTTCACTGTTTTGACGGCGAGCTCAGCCCTACAGTTGGCATGTGGATTTGCAACTGAAGAGAGCCTGTGTCGAACACCCCAAGCCCTTAAAAACTCTTGTGTTTTCCCGGCGGTGAACTGTGGACCTCCATCAGATGTCAACTCTTCGGGGATGCCAAATGTCACAAATGTCTCACGCAGACGTTTAACTAGTCCTTCTGCACCGGACTCTGACCGATACACCATGGGCCAGTTTGAGTATCTGTCGACAATCACAACATAGTCTGTGTTGTTGTAAGTGAAGTAATCAGCACAGATCATCTGAAATGGATAATCTGGAGGAGTGATGTCAGAGGGCGGTTGCATTGGGTTTGACTTAGCCATCTGGTGACACTGTAAGCACTGTTCTCTGACCTTGGTAATGTCGACTGTTATGTCCGGCCAATATACTGAGTCTAAGGCTCGTGCACGCATGGCGCTAACACCTTGATGAGCTGCGTGCAAGGCATTGAGTACCGGCTTGCGGAGCACAGGTGGTATCACAATTCGCTGACCAAGGAGTATTACACCATCCACAATGCAAAGACTGTCGGCATAGCGATGGTAGGGACGCAGCTCTGTTGGTAGTTCTCTGGAATCTTTGGGGAACCCTGTCATTAGGTGCTGGGTGAGTTTGAGGAATGTTGGGTCAGATGTTGTCGCCTCACGGACCATGTCCCATGTGATAACATTTGTGACCGTGTTTAAGGTGCTGGAAGCAGCTGCTACTGTGGCAGTGTCGTCAGCCGTGTCGTCGTCCTCTGTGTGCTGACATAAACTTGCCAACATGTCATGACGAGGTACAGCTCTGCTTGTAAGAGAGTCTAGCTCTGGTGGTTCCCCTGGTAAGGATAGACGATCAGGCTGACCAGCAGGGTATCTGGATGCGGCGTCAGGACCAAGGTTCTTCTTGCCAGGCACATGAACGATGGTAAACCTGTAACCAAGAGATTTCTCCTTGAGATTCAGCAGCCTCCTGTTGTCAATCTCTGCTAGGGACCTGTCATTGAGTATTTGAAGGAGTGGCTTGTGGTCGGTGGCTACAATCAGATCTTTACAGCCCAGCACATAGTACCGAGTTTGGTGGAGGGCATACACAACTGCCAGAGCCTCACCTTCGATGGGAGCATATCTGCTTTCAGCTGCGTGTGTGAATCTGCTGCCGACAAGGCATAACTTCCAGCCATCAGGGCAGCAAGCGGGAGTTCTCAACAGGCACTGACAGTACTTCTGCATTAAGAGAAATCCAATACCATCAACGGACCAATCTGTCGCAAGGCAGGTCAGTCGAGTAGGGTCAAACAGGCGCACACCATCTCTCATTTCTTGTATGATGACCTCCTTGGACTGGTGAAAAACACTAGTAAGCTCCTCAGTCCAGTGGAATTGGGTGGAGGGTTTGAGGAGAGCACGGAAAGGCTTCATCTGCTTTGTCATGGCAAATGCATATGCACCCTGATTGATGAGTCCAAACCAGGCTCTGGCACCAGTGATGTCTGTGGGAACTGGGAAGTTACGTATGGCATCAAGGAATTTGGCACTGGGTCGAATGTTTGTTTGAGTGATTTCCAGTCCAGCAAAGTTCACAGTGTCCAAGGCAAACTGAAATTTTTTTGGATTAAGCGTGATTCCATTGCGGACGCACGTGTCAAACCACTTACAAGCCTGAAAGAATGCCGCCTCAATGGAGTTCTCCCACATGCAGGTGTCATCAACGCATTTCACCTTGTTGGGGAAGTTTGTAATAATGGCATCGAAGCGCTGATTGTACGCATCACCGCTGGCCAAAAATCCCTGCGGGGCCACCTTGTACCTGTAACGCCCCCAAGGTGTGATGAATGTTGTGAAGTGTCTATCTTCCTCACGAATAGGTACAGAGTGGTAGCCGTTCCAGGCATCTGTCACAGTCTTCTTTGTGCCCTGGGGGACACGATCAGCGAGGTGGAAGGGGCTGGGTACATGGTGAGTTTGACGGACTGAGCATCGGTTGAGAGGTTGCAAGTCTACGGTACGTCTAGGGGTGCCATCAGCCTTGCTGGTAACCACCATCCTGGAACACCATGTTGTTGGCGTGTTAGGACTGACACGCTCTAGGACACCTATTCGAACGTCCCTCTCAAGGTCAGCATAAACTTGTTCCTGCCAGTGGATCGGGACTAGGGCTGGCTTGTGTATCGCGACAGGCGTTGCATTAGGGTCGACGTGGAGTTGAAGGGGTTCACCAGCCATCAGGGGTAATGGTTGATGCTCACAAACATTGAATACCGTAGCACCATAATAGTCTAGAAGCCAGTCCTTCAGGGATTCAACATGCTCCTCTGTGGCCTTCAATCCGACCGGTAGGGTAGTGGGTATTGGGGGTGGTTCCTTCTGACGCCTGGGGCATGAACAAAGTATTCCAGCTGAATTGTCCGTAGAGGATGCGACTGTCGAAACCGACTCAACGCTGCAGTTTGGGAAAGTAGGGTGGATGATGCCAAGCGAGACCAGAGCTTCCCTGCATAAAAAGGCTTTGTCCATAGTATCAGAGACATAACAGAGTAGCCTGGTTGATTTGTCAGATGTTGGTGTTGCAACTTTGGCGACGACAGCTCCAATGACCCCTAGGTCTTCCTTTATAGCCCCACGCATCACAAGTTTGACTGGGATGAGGTCCTGCACTTTCAATCCAAGGTTTACGACAGATTGCAAGGGCATAACTGTACTTTGGCATCCAGTGTCAGCCACCATGGACATAGTAACTGATTTGATTTTGGAAGTGTCCTGTATAGGGTGCCCTAACAATGCGTGATCCTGACACAGTGGTGTTACATGAACTGATATCATGGGGTGGGGTTTAGAGGGTCGGGCAATCCATCGGCCATCAAACACATGATGCGAGATGCGTGAATCAGGCAATTGGTATGATGGCTCTGTTGTTGTACACAATTGGTCGAATACAAAACCAGTCGAGTTGCTTTCTACGTTGTTTGTTGAAGTGCCAGGAGCACAAACTGTCTGTGGTTGTGTGCGGATCGTGTTCTGGGGGCAGCTTCGAGATGACGCGTCACGGTGGCCCCAGGTGCCACAAATTACACACTTACTACATGATGATGTGTAGTGTCCTTTCACCAAACATTTAGCACATTTGAATGTCCAGGCTTCACATAGCCGGGCCCTCGCCTTACGATCATTCCTGTTAGCATGAGCAGCGCCACCGCATGCCCAGCACTTAGTCCCGCGTGGATGAGGTGGTTTTTGGGGAGTGCGAGCAGTACTAGCACTTACTGCACCTACAGAGTCTCCAACAGCACTTTTAGTCACCTTGCTCTGCTCTTTCTGTGCAATAAATGACACAGTTTCTTCTAGCGTCCTATCTGTTTTGGGGTCACCGAGTAAGTCAGACAAAATTTCTGGGTCAGCTATGCCCCGAACCAGGTTGTCCTTTATTATCTCGTCACTATAGTCAAACACATGGGCGCACTCTGGCTCTTTGCATGATGCCTTATACTGACAGAGGGCTGCTTGACCTCTGAGGCTAGCTAGAAATGTCCTAATGCCTGTTCCTGGAGATTGGGTCATCCTGTTAAGTTTGATGCGATGAACAAGGGTGCTTTCGTCCCTAACAGCAAGTCGTTTGATTGCAGCAAGCAGATCAGCCTCGACCATGTTGGCCACATCACCTTGAAGATCGCGCATTAAGTTTGTACGTAGGTCAGTGTCACAGCAATAGAATAAAGCGGTTGGTAGCACACTGTTGGCAATTGACATGCCTACTTTATACATGTCCCACTGTCGTTTAAATGCCGACCACTGATCAGGGTCACAACCGGCACCAATTTTTGGTGAGTCCAATTTGAGTTTTGGTGGTGGTGCTTGAGGGTTCTGGGCGGGGTGGGCAGTTCTGTCATGGATCTGCAGGGCGGCAGTTAAGGCGGCTGCAAACTCAGCGCCAAGATCCTGAGACATCCACTCGCATCCCTCAACCGGGCACTGTAGGGTTGGCATGTTGCACGTTGGGTTAATTCAGAGGTAGTAAGTTAGCAGTCATAAATGAACATCAACATTTTCCTAGATTTCTCTGTTTATTATCAAAGGATGACTGCTAACCTGAAACAGTAATGTGTTATGGTTAGTAAGTAAGTACATGTGTATAGTTCATTAGTAATAGTTAGTTAACTACCAGAGAAGTGCACGGGAAAGTAGCTGTGTTTTTACCTTTCATCTTCACCTTAGACTGCCAAGCAACTGCAGGGGAATTGTTTTCACACCAAAGAGAGTGGTGACTGGAGCAATGGCTACAGCCAGATACTACTAGAGTTGATGGTACAGGTTTTAGTAAAGTGTGTTCTAACTTTAGTTTGCAAGATCACAGACACAGGGGACACATGCAACACTTATGGAGCAAAATACTATCCAATCGTGAAATGGTTATGAAAAGATCAAACATATAAAGGATGTGTGCTTTTGTTGCCAAGTGAGCAATGTTGGCACACTTGCAATATCAGAAGTATGCAGTAGGTGCATACCAAGAAAGTGCATTCCACCAGTAAATATTGACGTGTCCAGTCTTAAAAAATAGGCGAAATTGTTGGGATGTCTGTGCAAGGGGGTATTTACTTAGATTTTACCATCCTGCAGGGTTTCCCCAGAGGTTTTCTGGGCTCAAGGTAGTCCTTGCTATTCTCTGACTCTGAGGGCAGGAGTTGAAAAAGACTGGTGCAAAACATAAACATTGCAACCCATGCAAGTTTATTTGAATCTCTCATTCTATGCCTTAAGGCTTAGCTACAGTAGACGAGAATTACTAAACGATCTGAGATAAAAATTCACTAATGTGTCAGTAGAAATTTATCAACTTTTAAAAAGGTAAGTAGATCTAGGCTAATTAGCATCTAAATAGATCACCTTTTTGAGGACAAACTTTTGTTTATCTGGTTGACGTTCAACGATGAAAACAGAAGCTTGTGCGCCTTGACCAATTTGTTCTTTAATCTGAAATTATCAGAAAACATTTTTTAAAATCAAGGGATAATGAAATACTGCATTAAATTTTACCGTCAATCTAAAATAACGCGAAAACCACATTATTTTTAGTAAACTTACGGTGAAGTTCTCCATGCTTGACAACATCAAGCATCCTTACTGCGCATGCGTGAGTATCGGTGGGGGAATATCCCAATACCCGGAACACGTTAAACTCCCAGCAGCGGTTATTTCCCTTTAGAAAATGGTTATGCGCGACTCAATCTGTTCGCTGCACATAAAGTTCGGTAAAATGTTCATCACGCAAAGATTTTTAAAACAAACACTAATATTTTCACGCAATTATTTGAAAATAATAATTAGGAGAAAAGAAAATGTGTTTCAGTCCGATGACCCTTATCTGCGACATATTAATATCTATGTTTTGTCCCTGAGTTTTCTGATTTGTCCATGGTTAGCGAAACGCCCTTAATAGACATTTTACTTGTAGTGAGGCATTGTTTTGTTTTATTTTTATGTAGAACACAAACATATCCAAAATAAGTACTAACACATTTTATTTTCACCTTTTTTAGACTTCCAAAAAAGTATCAGACATTCGGTCTGACATGCCCCAAAAATCTGTCAGACCAAGGACCCTATATAACTATTAAACAATATTTTAGAATTATCTATAGAGTCTCTGCTGAATGCCATAAAGGTTCATGTTAAGAATCCATTTGCAAAATCAATAGTGACTTTTTTCTAATTATGTCAGTTTTTGTCACATCAAGTGCAGTCTTTAATACATCAAAATGTTTCTTCAAAGACATTCAAAGTGATGCATTCAATTCAGAAGAAAATATCTAACACAAGATGAATTTGCAAAATTGATATTGTAAAAATTAAAGATGCTGAAAGATATTTATCTTTTTTCATATTATTTTACGTCAAATATTTTACAGAACATTATGTGGTGGATATCAAAAGATCATCAGTCTTTTCATAAGCCAAGAATATAATTTTTGTAGAGAAATCATTTGAAATGTTAAATCATGATTCCCTAATAAGCATTACAGAGTTTGAGTCTTTACCTGTTACGGGCGAAGTATTTATCTATTCAAGAATATCAATTTTCATATAATGAATATAGTTTTTATTTTGTATCTATATATTCGCTGTTATTTCCGTCTATCTGTCTGTTGTCAGTGGTCATTTATAGTATTTTGCAGTCTCGTGAATACTGCAAATACAATACAAAGTCTCTTTGAAATAATAAGGTAACACTTTGTCAGCTAGAAGTTGATTTGTGTCATTGTGAAATTAAATTTAAAACTTCAAAATCTGTATCCATATCTTTTCGACGCTGGAACCACTGCAGGCGTAATTCGTCGGGGGTTTTCACAACTATGAATACATGAATGTATGAAAACAATGAGTTGCATTTAAATTGCTATTAACTTTGCGTATAAATTTGTCACATTAAAAATGTCGACCAGTATGATTTAGTTCATTTTCACCGTAAAAAGTTCAATAAAATGAGACTGAACAGGTGCAAATGTACATGTATGTATACACGTATAATGCAAAGCATCTTTTTGCGTATTAAACATAAATTTTCTTGCAATCTATATGTACATGTTACAACAGGAGCCTAAAGTCTCTGTATAATGATCATTGTGGTGTTCTTTACTCTTTGTATTTTACTTCGTGGCAGACAGTATACGTTGTACACGTACTGTCACTGCATGAATCCGTTTCAATATACTTGATATTTGACATTTCTTTTAAGACAAATACAAACACGTTTATCATTAGCGAACAATACGTGACTTTTCATTCACTTTAAAGGGCCTTTGTTGGCATTTAATTGTTTATTACGACCTTTAAAGAATTAAGTGCGATAAACTTTCAAATACTAGGATAATCTTTCACAGTGTGATAAATTGTTACATAATTACATTTTGTATAAAGATGAAGGCACTTTTTAAACAGTATAAAATTTTCTGTAAAGATACATGTAAATTAAAAGACTGAAATATTTCTTTTTTGAGATATGCTCATTAGATAACTGATCACATCGATCTAAACGTGTTATTCTCGTTGCCCTTTTATTAGATAGATTAATCTCAACGTAATTATATGTACAATGTACATATAATTACGTTGATTATATACATATACAATTTATAGATATATATCACAATTCCAAGAATCGGTCGCATTTACACGACAAAGCAAGCATAAACTAGTTAAACCATACTTTTTATATATTCTTAAAGCTCCCTTATTTATGTAAATAAACGTAGAAAGATTTCTATTTCATACAGATATGTTCATGAAAATATAAAACGCAAATATATAAAACTCGTTTAAAAAAAAAAATAAAGCTTATCGATGCTATTCACAAGCCAATTATATAATTACAAAGGACTTAAAATATGACAAAAGTTAGTGATTTTAATAATCTTGATTACCTGTATATATTGTAAAATATTCATACTACATAAAAAATACACACAATATTAAATAAAATGGGTATAAATTATAAAGATCATTACTCAAATGCTTTGCTGGTCCATTATAACCGAAAATTAGGCGACATTTTTCAATTTATCAAGTTTATTGTGCCAATGGTAAAACTATATTTTGGGCCTTAATTAAATTGTGCCTCTCAGAAATGTATAAATTTGAAATTATGAATATTAAAATGACTCATGGATATTATGGCGCGATAATAATTTGATTATTAGTCATTAATTAAAATAGAATTTAAATCGACTTCAGAGAACAATATACTTGATCATATGATCTAGAGCTTAACTTTTATACGATTAAGGGCGAATTATACCGGGGACGAATCGACTCCATGACTACAATGTAAACAAACAAGGATCAGAGTTAATTAGAGCGTGACGTTTTCACCAACAATCACGTGTGGATTAGAGAGCTTGTAGAATTAGCGTGTCCGGACAAAATTACGAAGTTAAGTCGCAAAACGTTAGTATTTTGCTAGAAATTGACTTAATTTGTGTTTGGACGGTGCTTCAAGAACGTGAATTTATCGATACTGCTGTATTTGATTCACCTGAATTGCTATTTACGCTGGTAAAGATTTTTTGTTTATTCATAACATTATTGGGATTCTTTCAACTGTCAAATCACAGCATATTTGGACCTGAACACGTCATTCACATAATTTCATGTGAATTTTGTACTTGTTAACCTAAGAAAACCAAGATTAATTGGTAATTTATAATTAATTAATGACAGGTGCTTTGATTGAATAACTTATTACAGGTGAGCTTTTCTTAATTGATTGAGCTAATTAGCTATTGATTTATTACATTGTAATTATATTGATTCTAATAATTATTTGTAGGTTTTATGTGTTGTATAAGTTATGCTTGCACTTCATTATCTTTAAGTTTAAAGTTGCAATATATAAATGAAATAGAATTTTCTTGTAACATGTTTCTGCCTGCACTGTGAGTGCATACATACATGTACATGTTCATTAACTGTTGTTTGTTAGGAAAGCCTTCAGACAATCTTACTTCATCCTGAGTGTGAAAACCTAAGTTTGAATGGTTGTCTTGGCTAGACTGTCTGTATATACTGTCTTAATTTGTTTGTTTTTTGACATACAAAGATTCTAAATTAAGGTTGAACAGAGATTTTGTAAATATCTGATGTGGCCAAGATTTCCAAACTTTCCAAACATTTTGTAATTTAAATAAATCTTAATAAGTAAATGTACATTAACTTAAAGATTCTTTACTACTATGTTTTTTATCATTTCAGAATAAAGTATAACAATGGCCGAGGAGGTAGCACAAGTTGAACTTCAAGACATTACTAAAAGTCCTGAAAACACAGATGATGTAACTGAACAAGCAAAGACTGAAGATGTTCAGGCTAATGGTGAAGTGAACACTGATAGTTCAAGTGTTGTTGAAGGAACAGTTAATCCTGCTTTCACTGAAGAGCAAGAACAAGAATCTGTATTACAAGATAATGTCCCGCCTCCGATGACATTTGTTGATTTTATGCCGATGCTGATTGAAGAAGGAGCTACTAATGCCGATGCTCCGATATATTCAGAATTCAGGTATGTACATTGCAACTTGATAACAATCCATTGTCAGAGCAATGAGCATTTTCTATTGACTAGGGCTGCAATAATTTGATTTGATACATTGAAAATCGATTCCGAGGGCTCCAATTCGATTTTGATTTGAAATCTGCAAATTTCGATCAACCCTAAACTTGTCTATTAATGTTATAAGGATTTTAAACTTTTAGTTACAACGATTAACTAGTGATTAATAAATCAGCATAAAAAATCGTTTGCTTTATTGGTCTTGAAATTTAAGTTACAATTTTATTTTATTAATATGTTAGTTTTAAGTTCAAATGAAGTTACTTCTGTATATTTGGAATAAACTATACTATTAAATTAATCCATTTAAAAAAAACATAAAAATAAAAAAATAAAATAGCTTCCAGTTGACTTTCCAGTGAATCCTTGAAGCCCTACTATAGACCCCAGCCATATGACCATGCAGGGAAATACAATGGGTCACATTCAGGTGACTTTTGTGTTGACCAATCTATATGTAGCTTTCATCTAAACAAAACACAATGTGATAGCATTGGGTTTCTATTTTTAAATCAAGTTTGTGAGCTAATTTAGTGGTGGCTGATCTTCATGAGCTATGAATGGTCATGATTCTTTCCTAACCACATCATATATAATACTAAAACAATGTAAACAAGTCTGTGAGCTCAGTGATTGCATCACTTATATGATAGCAAAGATCAACTAAGCATGACTTCTACTGCAAGCATGTCAGATTTAAAATAAGGATGTATGCTGATAATTTTAGGTCAGATTGTGATCAGATTGGGGTTGAATTAAAAGTGTTTGAAACATTGAGACAAACGATCTTCATTTTAGATCTCATAATAATAAATGTCTTCTTGGATGGTGCATGCTCAGCACAGTCCAAAGTTAACGATCAGTACTTTCAGCTATTTGCATTGGCTCTTATGAACAAAACTGAGTCAGTCCACATTTAATTATTTATGCATATAATTATCATATTTTTACTTTTACAGTACTGTACTGGAGCAAGCTAATCAATGGATCAAAGGAAATCCTAATTTTAAAGTAATGAAGTTTGAATCATTTGTAAAGAAACTTTCAGATAAAGATGTAGCTGATCTTGATCAAGTTATGTATCATGAAAGTAGTTATGGTGTTAATAAATATCTTAGAGGACTAAGGTAAGATCTTCTACATATTTTTTTGTTGGGTTAAACGCCACTGCAATAAATTGTTCATATCACATGAGCCAGTCAACCTAGTCACCCTTCCTGCAAAGCCCAAATCTCTAGTTTTACCTGTTAACCAGTTATGAGGGACACACTTCTGTTGGTGACTGACAGCTACCCTACATGATTTTGAATCAGTGGTATGAGGGAGGATGATCACAGGAATTATTTCGTGACCAAGCTCCTTGAAAGTATGCCCGTCTGGGAATCAAACCTACAACCACTTCATCAGTAGACTTTTGTACTACTGCCTTAGATAGCTGGGCAGACAATAACCACTAGAGCTAGAGAAAATATTCTGTTGCAAAATTGATAAAGAAAACTTCTAATGAAAGTGAATAATTATCTCCCTTTGATATGTAAATAACTGTAAATTTTGATTTGTTTGTACTAAATGATTGAAACATTGTGGTAATTTCTAAAATAACAATCAAAGCTCTAGAGTGCTGTCAGACATGGGGTTTTGATAGAATGTTTTAACACAAAATTATATAACGAATGGTGACGATGCAAGGGAACTTCCCTTAAGCCGGATTTGATGTACTTAAATTGCAAAAACATTATATCGTCTGCTTGTTAACACATAATGTGAACTGTATTAATTGAAGTAGTAATTATCCCTCGAATTGCGCACGCACTGACAAATGTAATTGTCCGTGACAATTTAAATTTTAATGAGGATTTACTGCAGTCCGCTTCTAAACATGGAGAAACCCCATGTAAAAAACTGTCACAATGAACTCATTAGAAACACAATGTACAATTAGATATCAGTTTTCTGAGAATTTTTCTGTGGTCATAAACATAGCTTTGTGTTAGGGGACTAGCCTATGTCAACATTTTGCTACATGCATGTAGAAAGTTATATATTTTGTCAATCTTGATACCTCATTTAGACATATTTTTCTCTCTCTAGATTATGGTTAGCCCCACGTGTAGACCCAGAGGAGCCAATACAAGAGATAGGTTATCTTACAACATTACCTGAAGTATTAGATGATTATAACTCTGAAAGTTCTATGTCTATATTTCGTGCTGGTAGATTTCGTGCACAGACTCCTGTACCTGCTTACTGTGGTATGCAAGATTTGATGGATAGATTGAATAAATTCTTGAAGAAAAGACCTATACCAGGTTAGTTGTTGTCAATAATAGTGACTATTTCTTAATTCTACATCTTGGACCAAATGTGTCTAGCTGTGTTTAGTCATGAAATGCCCACTTAAATCATTACATTGTGAAACAGTATCACACTTGCTTTATAATATTGAAACCCTAAAAACAAGATTAAAACTACCATATAAACTATCAAAGGGAAACTACTTATACAAGCATGAGTCATGCTTATTGCTTAAACCCAAAATTTCATTATTTTCCCTAAAAGAATGGGCATTTCCGCCCCTAGAAATCCCTATAATTTATAATGAGAAGTGTCTTCTTATTTATGTTATTTCATTGATTTTAGAATCTATTCAAGGTTGCTGGTTTATTAATTATGGGAAAGAATTTATAAAAAAAACTTCATCTCATTTATTGAAAGTATGTCTTGTTGTTTCTACTGTATATCATGACTCATATAGAATTGCAACTTGAAGATATTTAACCCTTGTACAGACCCACAGGAACCATGCAAATTGAAAGCTTTTAAATTGTTCTTAATATAGAAGTCTAACACCATTTATTGACAAATTCCCCCATGAAGAAAAATTTGATTAATGCCAGATTGCAAAAATCTGTTATATTCTAAAATATCTCAAAATATCAAGATGATGTCATAATGTAAAAATTTGAAGTCATTATCTATGTGATGAGCTCATTCATAATCTAACAGTGGATTGGGTGACAGTATGTCAGTCAGGTTCTATACAATTAACCAGAATAGCCTTTGTGGTTATATTACATCAAAACTCCAAACTCTGATGTATTTTACCATTAAAATTCAGTATGTTGAAATTTACTTAAAATGGTATTTAATTAGAGACTGCCATTCATTATTTCAGGTTCAATCCTCAATGTTGAAACAGTTAAAATAAAATATGATGAATATGCTGCTAAAAGTTTAGATTCAGAGAAAATGTGTTGGGCTGATTGTGGGAAGGAAGATAGAGTTTATATATACGCTATAAGAGTTTACTATGTTATAGGAAAACCTGCATTTGAAGTTGTTGGTAAGATATTTCAACTTGTATTTAATGCGATAAAAACATATTTTAGAGTTACTAATTTTTAGTTGTTCATCACAGGAAAGACTACTGGTATGACATGCCACCAAGAAACAACAAAAACAGTGTGTAATGGCATTTTATTTGTAAATGCTATTACACATCAGATACATGTCATTCCAGATTTAGTTTTACATGAAGTTTTCCTTAGTTATAGACTCGAGCAAATCCTCATTTCATTCTACCCCTGTTAATTTCATTATATTGTGCATGTGCACTTAAAAGTAGTTGGCTTAATGTCTTTACTCATAGATTGAGGTATATCTAATCCAGTTTAGTTTTCAAAGTATTGGTAAATGTAAGGAAAATTTTCTATTGTATCATTTTCATTTGTTGTATGATTCTTTGTTCATATACTCCATCAAAACCCCATGTCCATGGCCGACAGTGCTACAGACACTGTAGTAGACTATAATGTTAAAAACTTTACATTGTCAACTGTTAAAATAATTAAAAAAATGAATCACTTATTTTGAGTTTAATTGGTTGGTCAAAATTTGTACAGACTTGTAGCTCTGTAAATTATTAGACCTTGTCAAAATTATTTACAATTTTATTATATTCACAGGTCACCATGATGAGATACCAGTATGTATGAACAACTGGGATTTATCAAATAAAATCAGATTTTGTCCATTTACCACAGTCGTACAGAGAGCTAAAAATTGGTTAAGAGCACAAAAGGTAAGAACTAACCATCATTTACTGACATTGTCATAGATTTGGGTGAGAACAAGATTCCTGTGTTAGAATTAGTAGCACCTATAATGTTGCTATACTTTTCTCTTAGTATATTTATGCGTATAAGTGGAATATATTTCATAATGAATTATTTTAGCTCGGTTGAACAAGTTCTAACAATTTAGATTAATTACTTTCCAGTCCTCTTCCTGGTTCCTAGTACTGAGCTAGTTGTATAAAGTTTCTTGTCAAGGAAACAATGAGGTTGGATTTTGATGGAATTTGAACTAACACAGAGCTGGCTATCCGGTTATTACCTATTCAATGTTGTGTATTCACATTGCCATGTCAGCTCTTGTGGAATAGATTGATAATATACTTGAACAAGTCATTGCATTTTTTATGAATTTTGCTAAGTTGCTACTCTGCACAGTGTTGTCTGGTACTTTGTTTTCAAGCCTGTTTATAATGTGCATGTTGTTATTTATAGGGTATTAGGGTTATGAATATGCAAACTGTGGAAATCTTCAGTGAAAGAACATCTAAAGGTTAGTACATGTACTTAAAAATGAAAATTCAAATAATTTGATATCTTGTGTTGTTGAATATGTTAAAGATATATACCATGAGAGTTGTCCAATATATTAAATATTGAATTGCTGTTTATCATTTTTATATCATTTATCATGGAAATAAAAATAGCATTTAATCAAGCAAGTTGTTGTTTAATGTATATTCTGAACTGTAGGTTGAAAACAATTAG
The DNA here is from genome assembly GCA_025267735.1 of Mactra quadrangularis. Lineage (NCBI taxonomy): Eukaryota > Metazoa > Mollusca > Bivalvia > Venerida > Mactridae > Mactra > Mactra quadrangularis. The sequence goes on from CM046311.1 coordinate 31,255,494, forward strand.
TGGGATGTACATGTTAAAGGGAGATAATTTGATAGAGATTATTATATTCAATCATAGTGTTAGCTCCCTTTATACACTTTTGTTAAAAACCATCTTCTTTGAAATCTTATAAGATTGTGATCTGTTGGGAACCAGCCATTGTCTTAACCAACTAGCTCAAAGCCTTTGACAAAGCTGGCCGTGTGAGAAAATTTAAAATATCAATTAGTATACAGTCCAAACCCCCCTAACATTTGCCCCATTTTGCTGTCACCCCACTTTAGCAATGTATTTAAAAATATTTGATAAAATGTAATTATACATTATTTCAATCCACTTGTAGTTGTTAGTCTATTTTGATAGGAATGACATGTTTTATATACATACACATTTATATATACAGGTGAAGCTAAGGTATATTATGATGTCGCTGGACACGCTGAGGCTCGTGGTCATGATATTCAGTATGCTAGAGTTCTACGTATATTCTTTATACAGGTAGGTTCTTTCTTCTAGAAAAATATTTGGTTTTGGTCGTCATCGTCTTAACCCACTAGCCCAAAACCTCAGACTATTGAATATTGATTCAGGCTACTAAAAATTACTTATTCATATACATGTAGTTGGGATAGTTGATAATTTTGTCCTTTACTATAAAACTTAATAAATCAGGCTAGTTCTCAAGAAGATTTATAAAGGTTATGACTGTTTTTATATTGAGATTTCTTGAAAGCCTATCAAATGGATATCATATTTCGTGTACTGGAAACTGACTGTGTGGTGTCCATGCTGTAAATACAACAGGTTTCAAAGGGTCCTAGCTAAAAGCTACTCAGCATTTTTTGTTACCATGTTATCCAAAAGGGCAAATACTCTTGTTATTTATTGAACAACTTATTTTTATAAAATTTGACTTTAAAATTTAAGTGTGGTTTAAAGTCTGCTTCCATATACATGTACATGTTAAGCTGATTTTACAATCGTATATGATTACCCTTGATCATTGATATCACCTTTTGGCAGGTGATCCCTCATTTACATCTGGGTGGAGTGGAACAACTGTAGATATATATTATTAGGTAGCCAGTAAAACGTTATTTCATCTATCTATTTCAGGGTCCAAAAGATGACACATATCCATATAAATCATTAGAATTAACTACTAGATTATTTATACCATCAAGACGTGGTGGGTGGGGTAAGAATTGTGAAACATTCTCTAAAACCATGCAGAGAGTTATCACATGGCTTCAATTGACAAGTAAGTTATAAAACCTCCATTCTCTTGATATATTCATAACTTTCATTGAAATGTATGCTGAAGATATTAAAGTGTTTATTTATGTCTTAAGAAAGAAGTATATGCTTATCCAAAAACTATTGTACTTGGTATCCCTGTAGTACTAAAATTTTAGTAAATGTTGTCAGTTTGATAATTGTTTGTATACATCTTGCATGTTTTTTAAGTTCATAAATATTTTTCCCCTAATTAAAGTGATGATATTAAATATATTTATGATGTCATGTTAATAGCTTGTTCTTTAAATTGTACAGCCTGATGAAGGCAATATCCTGAAACTAAGTAATGTAATATACATTTCGAGGGTTGCCTACAAGACTGTAGTAAGTGCATTGTGTAAAAGAGCAAGTTACAACAGTCTTGCAGGCAACCCTTAATTTGATATTAAACATACAATTTGTTGTTTGTCAATTATCTCAAAAAGTTCTGTGTTTCAATACTGAGCAGATGTTGTTATTTTATTTCAGAGACCCCTATATTTGGTATAGAAACAGTAAATCATCCATTCTCACCTGATAGTTATGGTACTGGTGTCAGAGAAAATGATTCTGTTGTTTCATTGGTTGCTTCTTCTGGAAAATATTTTATTACTACAGTCAGGTAAGACATCTTTGTTTGTATGTTGTTAAATACATGTAGCTCTGGTGCATAGCCTTGGCTGCTGTGATCCTGTGAGAAGTATGCTTGACTTCATATTATAGTGACCATTGTTTATTTCCTGGTTACTGCAGAATATACCCTTCCATATGGCAATAATATTTATTTAAATTCTTTGCATCTGTTTCTAATGTAAGAACTATTGTCCTTTTTGTATTTTCTTGTATAGATCATAGGTCTTATTCTGTTCAAGGTACTGAATAAAATAAGCACAGGTTTATAGATCTCATAGTGGAGAAAAGCACTGCACAAGACCCTTAACTGTGCTTCATAATTTTGGAGTTATTGCCGTTTGTTGCATTGTCTAGTCCAGAGCTTGTCTTATATTCTATTCAAGCTTTTATTACTGTTGACTACAATCTTTTGTCAGGCTACATATCCAACTCACAGAGTTTTTGTTATACATTTTTTATCTAACCTGGTTAGAATGTTTGTAGCTAGAAAACATCTAGGTATGTTTGACAAACAAGCCAATCTTTATTGGGGTACCAGTGTGATGGCCTTTGAAATTGATGATTGACTTATTTTGTTTTATTTAACGCCTTTCTATTTGTTAAAGTTATTTTTAATTTCAGAGTTTACTTCCCTTGTGAATTCACAGAACCTGACCCAGCATTGTTACCTAAAGAAGAGGATGAAGAGGGATGGTGGGCATGTTCTGTTTCCTAAGAACTGTTTTGATTGGTTGATATTTTTGTTGTGGTTATTCTCATTGGTTGGGAATTTTGTTACAAGGTTTCTCATTGGTTTATGATACAGCTGCACTGATTTGATCTATAAATAGACTGTGTTCAGTTACAGTTATAATGTAACTTTTCATAATATTTGAAAATGAAATTTAATGCTGATAAACATAAAGATTTGATAAACATCTTTAAATTGTGATAAACATAAAGATTTGATTAACATCTTTAAATTGTGATAAACCATTCAGATTTGTTTGAAGTAATCCCTATCTAATATGGTGGTAAACATTATACATGTATTGCATTATTCATGTATTGTTATGAGTTTATATTTAATAAGTCTTACAAATACATGAACCAATATGCATGTTTTACTTATAAAGGTGATTTTGATTCAATAAACAAGCAATGCTTTTGTGATATACTTGTACATATTTTTGTACCAATTATTACTTGATAATCATTTGTGTCTTTATACAATGCTTTCTAAGATGTTATGAATTATAGGTCAAATTATCTTCTACTCTTTTATTTTGTTATTATTTCTAGCTAAGTGTAAAAGCTTAATTTTACTCAGTTGTTGTAGGAGTTAAAATTCTCATGTAGAAATTTAGGATTTAGAACTTTACTATTACTAAAATGCTCAAGTTTATTCAAATTTAAACTGTTGCAATAAACATTTTCATTTTTCTTATTTTTATACATTTTATTTTCTATCTTTGTCTTACCAAATTAAATGGTTAGCTAAATTGACTTTGTTTTTGAATGTCTGAAAATACATTTTTAATACAAGTACCTTTTTTCTGTCTGTCTATTTGAATCTAGTCCACAGTTCGTTCTTGGCTTAGTTTGGTCTAGTAAATGTCTAAGTTAATTTATGTTTTTAAAAATGAATCCAAAGACTTCTTAGGAAATGTTAGAAAATCCATGCTTGATATTATGACATTTTATACGATCTTGTTTTACCATATTTGTAATATCTTAAAATGTGCTGAATCTACATGTAGTTATCAAAAATTTGTATAATTCCGTCCACTTATATGATTTGATTATAATGATCTGAGTGACTTCTGATGGTCTGTTTTATAATTTATCAGTTGTGTATCATTGTTTGACAAATTTAACCTAATACTCTACTCTTATTCAGACCTGCCTGGCTAGCTCAACGGATAGCATACAAGTCTATTGATCAAGGTTCGTGGATTTGATTTATGGTTGGGGCATGTAGGGCAGTTGTCAATCACTTTCCAAGAACATTGAACTGACCTCTGTGATATAGCCTGTACAATGTTTTCCCACAGTATTTAACCCGACCAAAATGTACCCTTATTCATGATGAATTATTGATTGTCGGAAAATAGCTTATAAGGTAATGTTTACCATGTTTGTATAAAACCGACTTTCAATAAATCTTCTTGTATCTTGTATTACAAAAGCAGGCTCTTTTTATCAGCGTAAATTTTTATTCAGGGAAATCTGCAAAATTATTAATAGACATTTTCTCACCAGTGTTTATATAATAATAATAATAATAATGACTACTTTATATAATGTGGATAACATATTTGGCTAAAACCAATTTAAGCTTACAAATGCAGTTCTGTCCCTCTTTATGAATGTGTCCAGCAGGTTGAAGCAATGTTTAACCTGTATCAGGTCAGTTTTGTCTAACTACAGGTGTATGCCTGTATTTGTTGATATTTATTTACATGTTTATGGCATTTATTTACCATGTTTTGTGCAAACCAGTTTTTTGATATTTTTATTTATATATTTTGTAATCTCATATTTATCACAATCATGTATTATTTGTGTTTTGTATACTCAGTCTTGAAAAATGAAATCCATGTGTGTATTTTAATATGTCACATATTTGTATGTTAATTTTGAAATCCTTGTTATTATCTAGAAGTAGTTGATTGGTTCTTTTTATAATTGTATTTGTTTAATATGTGCTTTGTTATTATACAGTCTTTGCCTATAATCTACTAGCCCAAAACCCTGGACTAGTGATATTACCCAACTAGCCCAAAGCCATGCTCTAGTGGCTTTAATCAACAAGCCTAAAGACCTGAACTTGTGAAAATGATTCAGGCTTGTGGAAATATCTTAAGAATCTCTTAATTGGGCCTAATCTAGCCAGCTGATTATTGTTTCACATAATCTTTAAACTATGTTGTAAAACTATAACTTACTGTAAATGTGTGTAAAAGATTGAGCTAGTGCTTGTGAAATTTTAATGTGAAGACTGTATTATTGACAGGTTACCAGGGTAATAAATGTTTCAACTTAGAATGAAATATAATCATTTGAGTAATTATGAAATTCTTTTGATTATTTGATCTCTCTTCTTTACATGCTTTAACCTCTTTCATGGACAAAAATTCTCTTTTGTTTTAAAAAAGCAAACTTTATAAATCTATTTTCATACAAATATAGCCAGGCAAACATTGGGAGAAATTATTTAACATGGCCTATTGAACTAAATGCAAGTAGATTGTTTTAGGGGTGATTTGGCCTTCTCTATTGAGAGGATGTTCTCTGGCTTACTAAAGGAAAGCAAAGGTCTATCCAACCTAGATACTTGACTAGTGCTTCTATTCTACTAATATAGCCAGAAAACTGCTGTATGACCCCCTTAGATTGTTAGTCGCAACATTTAGCTGTACTACAAATGGGTGATATGTTTACTTAATTAAATACATAAATCATGTAAATTGTATTAAGCTAATATTTTGCTTTTGTTGATATAGTGTGGCAATGTTTTGGGAAGGCTAACTATTCCTGCTGGAATTTTCAAAATACTGTCAAAAAGGAGTGAAAACATCATTTTTGGATATCCCTTATTTTTGTAACAAGTCCTAAGAAATGCAGGTCAAAATAATTAAACAACCCAAATGGAGTGTTATATGTTTAAAATAAAATATTATTTTAATTTTGATGTATTATTATCATAATGTATAGTAATTATAGTTTTGTCATAATAATTTGTTTTCTAATGATTGAAAGAATAATAAAAGTATAAAAGATGATGATTCAATGTTTGGCCTTAAAATTGGTTGTTTCTTCCTAATATTTTGTTATTTTTTCATTTCTATCATTGATTTACTGCCTTCAATTGATTTCATGTTTTGATATCTCCACACAAGGACCCTATATAAACATATAGAGTACATGCTTTACATGAGCTGTAGTAGTGGAACATTGTGTGATTTTATGCGTGTTCACTATATTTGTAATCAAAACTCATTTTTGGGTTTTTTTCCCCCTTACTTGACAAGGTGCAAACAACGTTTTTTCACATTATTGCTTAAAGTCATGTGATACAAATTAATTATAATGTTCCATGTATGCATACTTTTCATTGAAGTGATGCATGTTTGTTTGTACCTCAGGTCAAAAATCTGCTGATTTAAATACTCAACATGTGTTCCATAATCCCTGTACATGAATAAAATCTTTTTATATTGATCATGAAACAGAAGTACTACAATGAGTATTTACATCAGCAGGGTCAATGCACAATTGGCAGTTGAATAAAATTTAAAAAAATATATATAATTATGAAATATTACAAGATTCATCATAATGGATATTATATTTAGAGGTTAATGATTAGTTGCGATAATCACCCTCGAGTCCATAATGGCCTTTGGGCCAAAATGGATATTATATTAATTTATATTAACCCTTCAAACACCTAACTTTTTAAGCTTAGCCTTATATATTTTAGATAGATCATCATTTTTGTTAAATAATGATAAATGTATAATAATAAATCATATATCATTTACATGGTAACTATAATATAAGATATATTAGAGCCTGATACCATAAATATATTTATATTATACTAACCATAAGTAGGCCACACAGTGAGATTTATCCTTGTGAACTCTCCATTGGGAATGGTGTCTGATACCATGTAGGCCACACCATGAGATTTATCCTTGTAAACTCTCTGTTGGGAATGGTGCCTGATACCATAAATATATTTATATTATACTAACTATAAGTAAGCCACACCATGAGATTTATCCTTGTGAACTCTCCATTAGGAACAACTGAGTGTGATGTAACATTCTGATGTTGTAAACTGTCTGTGAGTATTGTTAAATTTTATTTAACTATCAGTAGCCCACACAACAACCCTGCTAATTTAAAAACTAATCAGCCTCAAGGGCAGAAAGTAAAGGCAACAATCTCCTATGAATACAAGTTGCTAGCTTCCTTATTGTAGTTTCATCATCATAATTATTGGCTGTTATTTTCTACAATCAAATTATTTATAATTTTCTGACGTTTTTGAAGATATTTTGTTACGAAAAACATAAACTTACAAAATCTCTATATTCTATTGTATTTATTTCTTTGTAATATTTTATTTGTGTGTAATTGTGTCAACATGTACTTCCATTTTTGCAATAAAATGTTCAAATCACCAATCACTGTGTTGTTATCAATTTCTATTGAAGCTGCCTAGCTAGCTCAGTCAATAGCACAAAAGTCTACTGATTGAGGGGTCATAGGTTCGATTCCCAGGAAGAGCATTCTTTTGTGGAGCCGGGTCATAAAATAATTTTTGCAGCCATTATATCTCCTACCACTGATTCTATATATTGTGTAAGGCAGTTTTCAGTCACTGAGGGAAGTATGTGCCTAATAACTAGTTTATTGCTAAATCCAAAGATTCAGCATTTCCAGGAACGTTGAGTAGGTTGAACGACCTATTCAATGTGTTGCTAGAATGTTAAAGTGAACAAAAAGTCCAAATCAATCATGAATCACCCACGTTGTATATATCTTATTGAAGACAAAACAAGTCAGAAAAGTTGTGTTTTTATGCTTTACTTTATTATATATTACAATTAAGTTCCACTCTTGAAACTATCTATGTGATTGCTAAACCATGCAATTTTTGACGATTTTTAAGTCCTTAATGCTAAATTTGTGCAAAAATGTCTCTTTCATGCATGTAGTTTTTCTATGTTTTTATGACACTTAAATTTGTTTGACTAGGAAATAAAAAAAATTAACTCATTTCAAGCTTAAAACAATGCCAACTAAAGGTTTTTATAGAGCATCTGTTTAAATTGCTTAGACAACGAAGTAGGAGCCAATAAAACGCTTTCACTGAACGACTAGTTCATGCCCAAAAGTCCATGTATGTGAAGACAGCAGTAACGGCAGTACAGCAGTAAAGCGTATAATTTCAACTGTACATCATTACATGAAAAAGCTCATATGTCACACACAGACAAACTTGTCTTTACTATGTTTATGGTGTCATCCCAAATTTTAATGAATACGTATGTCCATTAATTTTCCATCTTTGACGGAGTGGCTTAGAGCAATTTATCTATATTATATTTCATGGCAATACGTCAGTGGTCCAGATCTTTTGTTAATTGTACTACCATACTGTAATAGATAGTCCGTAATGGTTATAAATGGCAAAGCGTAATTAATCGTAACACGATCGTAACACATCGGGTATTTCTTTATCCTTTGTGAATACGGCATTCGTTAGACATCGGGTGTTTCCGTATTCTCCTAAAATACGCCATTCGTTAGACATCGGGTGTTTCCGTATTCTCCTAAAATACGTTATTCGTAAGGCATCGGGTGTTTCCGTATTCTCCTAAAATACGGCATTCGTTAGACATCGGGTGTTTCCGTATTCTCCTGAAATACTTCATTCGTAAGACATCGGGCATTTTCGCATCTTTCGTAGGTTAAGTCCTTTCAAAGCATGCAAGCAAAGGTGACATGTTTGTATTCATCATAATACGTCATATATACTGTACATAGAACATATATACATGTAGTAAATAGTTTCTTTTCGTGGTCGATACTGATTTATGAGGATTGATGTACAATGTACATGCATGTTATACGTTCAGCTAGACCTAATTTAAAGCCACCTCACAATAACTGTCATTACTCATAGCAACAATCTCTAAATAACAGTCCTCTCTTTGGAACAATAATCAAAATCACAAGCCTTTCTCAAAAGCTTCCATACTTCAGTAAAAACCATCTCTGTATGATAGCCAAAACCACGGCCATTTTCAATAACTGACTCACCTTCCAAATAAAACCCATTTGTAAAGAACAGCCTCAATAACAGCAATATTTCAATAACAACAACAATCCAACGGCCGACACCTCTCAGATTCTAAACTAATTAAAACCCAGGTCATTTGTTCGTCTCTTACTACCATTGATCAGCTTACTCAGCGTCCACGACCAGCATTTTGGTGGGCCCAATTTAAAGTTGAACATTTGACCCAACCATAATACTGCATTTGCATTCAATCGCGTTTTATGAGGGATGATCCAGAAATAAACGGACCGGTAACCTAGAGACAACAATATTTACCGCACATATATAAATTCATGATTTATCTTATCATAACGCCACAAAAATTCATCAATATCAAATTGATTTTTTTATATTTTTCTTGTCTTTTTTTAGCCGTACGGCTAGTTCAGTCGGTACCGCACGTGGTTATGATCGAGGTTCGATTCCCGGGCGTCACATGATTTTGTGGAGCTTGGTCATATTTTCTTCGACCATTCTTCCTCCTACCACTGTTTCAAAATTATGTAGAGAAGTTGCCAGTCTCTGACAAAAGTATACGCCTCGTAACTGTTTGATAGCCAAATTCAGAGATTCGGCCTTTCCAGTAACAGTGATTAGATTGACTATGGTCGCCGTAATATGTCCTATACAATGTGCTGCTTTAAAACCAACAACAAATAAAAGAACATGTCATCCATTTTATATTAGAGGCACTTGATTAAGTAACAAACAATATTTCAAAATAATTCGCTTATTTTTTAAGATATACGACAAAAACGTACAAATAATTCGATGTAGACTGTACTATGTATACACAGTGTATTTTGGTTTGCCCTGTGGTACAAAGCTTCGAAATGTGTGTACTAAGAGCAATAGGATTTAATCGGTGTTTCGTGTTTTTCAGCAATAATGTGTAAAATATTTTGTTTGTACCGCCAGTGCTCGGATGGAAAACCCCATAAATTTGAGTTCAGAATCTGGTTTTCTTCTGCAAAATAATACCACTAAATTGCATCATATTTAACGTTTTTATGAACTTTAAAAATACTTTCTTGTTTTTTTTTTCAAAACATGTCAATAGAATGTGTCAATTACTTGTCCTTTATCATTCAAATCAGTATTAAATCAATAACCAATCGATTCAAGTATCTTGAAAATAATGATGCATTCATTAACGATGAACAAAAAACTAACATATCGCATTTTTACAGAGGGCGATCTTACAATTAATTCGTCAACCTCTTATCGATCTATTCGTCATCAATTAAAATCCAATTAGGACAGTTTTTATGGTGCGCGGAATATTTCGACTATCGTGAAATCCAGTGAGTTTGCTTTTATTCAACAAGTATCAATCAATTAATTTTGTCATCTCTTATGTTCAAGCATAATTTAGGCAAGGGAACACCATTCGAACACCTCGACCATTCATTGAATGAATATTATTCGTAGTGAAAGGCCGAGGATATCCGAAAAAGGGGTTACACGAACAAGTAAGTTCTTGCGAAGTCTCTGCTTTGATGTCCCTAAAATCAATGTTAACTAGAGGCTACAGAGAGCGTAATAAATGTGCTCCGGATTATCATCAAAGTATTGAAATACAGAAAGACTTTCGTGTACTTTGAAACCTAACAAATCCATACTAATAATTACTCTTTACATATTAGATTCAAGTACGAATTGTGTTTATTTTACTCTGTATTACTGGCAAATATTATAAAGATTTTCTTTTTCTTTTCTAGCCTACACATTTTTTTAATACAGCTTTCCCCTGTACATTAAGCATACAAATTCTGTAGGTTCATTAGTGTAGTTAGTTATGATAAATAAGGTACAATACTGTAAAACAACTTAAACTTCATGTAATACAATGAATGACCGCAGTATCATTACATTAAACAGAAGATTCAGATGACTACTTTTATCGCCTAGGAATTGACTGCGTAGTAAATTAGAGACACACGTATCATTCCGCAGGTTAAACTGGTCAGGCAAAAACATAGAATTTTATTTTGAACAAAAACGCACTAAATGAAAATCTTATTCACCTCTCTTTAAATGTTTCGTGTGAGTTGAGCCGGTGATACGAAAAATAATCTCAAAAATAATCTCAAAACGCAGTGAATAATGTTATTGTTCAATTTTTGCATTTTTTCACGCACATAATATTTTCAAAGCATGTAATTATAGTTTTAATCTTCTTTTAATTAATTAGAATCAAATTTATCATTCGCTAAATTTTGCATATTTTGATAAATTGAAAACAATTAATTTTGGTATGCTTTATTTTGTTATTTTGAAAAATGCATTAATTATTTTAACTAATTTATCATTTTCAATTTTCAAACATTTTGCGCATTAAGAATCTCAACTCATAGAAAACAATCGTCGGCTAGCTTGCTCAAATATTAAGCTTACAAATGTGCTTGCATAGGCGGATCCAGCGGGGGGGATCAGGGGTGTCCGGAACCCCCCTAGAATTTGAAAAATGTACCTGTCCATTAGTGTATTTCTTGCCTGTAAGTCATTTTTAAGTAGCACGAAGCATTTTTTCTCGGTGCTTAACAAAGATTTAATGGTTATGTAGTTTTTATTATCAATATGTTGCATTTTTTCTGCAAAATGTGTATAATGTGGTTATGGTTCGAGGTTCGGATCCCCCCCCCTAGAAAAATTCGAACCCCCAGGAAAAAAAAAACTCCTGGATCCGCCCCTGGCATGTCGCTTTAATATCTAAAACTCTTCATGTATTTGCTGTTTTCTCCGTCTGTTGGAGTAGTGGTCCAGTGGTAGGTCGCGCTAAGGAATCGAGAGGTTCCGTGTTCAAACCATTCTAGATGAATTGCTATTATCTAGATCTAGAGCAAGGCATTTACATATAATTTGTCCACTTCACCCAGGTGTAAATGAGTACTGTGAGGGATCACCTGCTTGAAGCATAATCAGGAGTTCTACAAAATTGTTAAGTCGGCTGAACATGTGTACGGAAGCAGACTTGAAACCACATTTTATCTTTTAAGGCCACAACAAGTTGATCATATGTTCTATGGATTCGCTCGCACCTTAATTTTGACGGTTTTTACCAAAAAATATTTTTATTTCCTCGCTCGCTCATAAAAATTTGGTCAAACCGCTATATAAAGCAACTGAATTAAAATTTTACTATTTTTTTTTTCTTTCTTCGCTCGCTCGCCCCATTTTTCTAGAAAAATCCGTAGAACACATGATCAACTTGTTGTGGCCTAAGAGTCCAGGAAAACCAAATGACGAGTCAGAACAGAACATAATCTTTATTTTGTAACCCATGTAACATTTATTAAAGTTACAAATGCCGGACACCACAAATGACTGGATAATGACATAAACTAAATTAGCAATAAACAAACGTGTGGTTTTAACATTTTTTTATTTGGCTAATGCTTTCAATAAAACCAAATCATTTTTGGGAGACACCGGATCAGACAATCGAATTATTGGTTGATTGTGCGTCTAACTTTAACCGCAATTAAGAAAAGGGATTGTGATAGTCGACAAGTTGAAAATCTTAAACAAAAAGAATCGTACTTAAAAGTAAAAAGAGTAACATGAATCAATTTTTTATTGCCTTACCTGTCAGTTCATAATTATATGCATCATATATACATTTTGTTTACCCCCGGGACATATACTCAAAAATATTCGTTTGATCGTCCGATCTTTTGTGGATAATTTCTGAAGTGGGCATGCAATGCTTTACGCCGAAAGATTAAAATAACAAACTAGCTATTGTCTAAGACGACCATTTCTGCAAAGTAGACAATCTCCAGAAATCGTTTAATTTTCGTAGACAGCGGAACACATCAGAAGTGTTCCGCATGAGTAACGGATATGAACTGTCCAATAAAAATGATCATATAAACAATGTTCATCCCGTTTATCACATAACTTCAGTCATGCCATTGTTTTAATGACGTGTCTAAATGACAACCAACGACACGGTATGACAGCACGGAGAAAATGCATAACTAATTAAACAGGGGTGGATCTTCAAACTATTTCTTGACCGAGAGATTACAATGTAAGATTTTTTCTATAAATTAAAATATCAAAATAGTTACTTAAAACCGATTTTCAACATTTTTGGGATGAATTTATGATAATGTTAAAAAGGGGCTGGGCCCTCTGACCCCTCCCCCACAAGATCAGCCCCTAGCTGATGTATAGAATACTGCTAGAATACGCTTAAACCTATCATATACAATGGCAATATTAAGCCAAGTTATGAAACGAAAATTTCAGTGAAAAGTTGTATATTTTGTTTCATTTTGCATTCACGTTTAATGGATTAATTTCTATAATTCAAATAATTATTACTTGAATCGTTGTGAGTGTTAAAAGGAAATATTTTAAGTGCTCTAAAATATTTAGCGGATTTAAATTCTGTGAATTTCATATTTTGAAAATCGGAGTGAAAATTTGATTCAATTATGATAATATTGTTTTAAATATTTAAGTACTGAATTCTTATCACAAACAGACGGATATTGTACAAGAAAATAAAATGGTCAGATATCGTAAGTACATAATTTGTCATTGGTGATATTTAGCAGAAAAAATACGACAAAAATCATCGTAAGTCAAGTACATAAATATGTCGTATTGCTTATATTTAATGGATAGCATATTTAGAAGGAACTAGTATATGCTATTAATATAATGTGTAATTTCAGCTTGTTTGCTGTTGATTGAAGGAAAAACATGGAAGCACTTCCAGTGTTTTTCTTTAGTTCGACTTAAATTACATGCACGTTGTTTTTGTTGTAAGAGTTTAAGATGTTTTGATTTTTCAGGAAAATCGCATGTAATTATACATTTTTTTTAGTTTTTTTTGTCTATTCTGCAAAAGACATCGCACTGGTGACCTTAACAAATATGACCGTTTACATGTGCTACCCCTTAGACAAAAATAAGAATTAAGTACTTGCAATATTTAATGAAATACAGCGCAATTTAGTAATTTAGGAAACAAAATGCTTTTTGGGATAACAAACTCCCTTTTAATTGACAAAATGTTACTAAAGTGTAAAAGGCGTATTCAAATAATTTTCCTGAATTATTATGTGTCACCGCAAACCAACATGTATATATTTGGCAGCAACTCATTAGCATATTTAATGTAAATTTGCATATTAGTAGACACTTCAATATTTCAACAGGCTTTCAGAATATACCGGTATTCTTGTAAAGCTCGTCGCCCATGGATTTTGTTATTTTCGATAATTTAAAATTACCTGAAAGTGTCTGTAATTGCGTTAGGAAATTGAATTATTCAATATTTAAGGCAAAATGACCTATAGATTGTGAGAAATGTACAATAAAGTCACAAAAACTTACAAAATATTTTACATACGTAATAATGGGGTACGCTCCCCTCGCAGCTCAATGAATATACTATACGAGTGAAACTTTTGAGCGATGCAAAGTAGAGTAATAACGCGGTAATTTTTAATACATAATTCACCATCTTGCATAGTAATGTGTCAATTTGTACTAAAATTGTCAGTATTAGACCACTGTTTTACTGCTTCCAAGTTGTTACCATGCAATTTTAAGAATTTTAGAAAAAAATGTGTTTAAGTTGAAATCTGTGACCGAGCAACTTTCATGTACATATAAGTGTAACATTGCAAGAAAAACATGGAAACATTTATATTGTAAGGTCAAATATTTAGACGTTTACAAGTTTATTCACATAAATGCCGGAAGGTCTTAGATCCAAGAGGCACAAATCAGTACATTGTCATGTCACTTCAGTATGAAATGATCAGTGAGAAAATGATGTATGGTCAAAACATTAAAATGTATACTTCTGTCAAAATATCAAAGTCGCTACATTCTTTTAGATAGAATGTTTCCTATCTAAATATAACTGCAATAAAATACAAAATGTAATACAAGTGTATGCCTGTCAAATAACGATATAACATACGTCTGTTATATTTTTTGTATATACTATTGTTATTTATAGCTTTCACAATATTTTTTTACTTATATGAACAGAACGTGTTGTTATGAGACCATGTAGGTGGCCAGTAATGTATGATTTAATGTGCTCAGTTGTCAATTTATTTTGATGTTGTGCTATCGGTTTAGTTTTTAACCAATGTTTGTCCACTTTTAAGGATTCATTTTCGGTACAGACCCGGATTAGAACTTAAGCACGACTTAAATGTCTAGAAAAACATTCTTTTGGAAGAAACTTCTTCCTCTGCAGGTCGTCTTAAGTTCTCAGCAGTGTTGATTGGCCCCCCACAACTTTTCAAACAGGCTTAAACCCGGCCACGACTGGATTGCTTGTCAATCTATAAAGATGTAGGTCGTTTAATTACTAGATTGTGAAAAGTCCGTAGACACAATGGTTTCCAAATTGTTAAAGAACCCGGATATGGCTTGGTTCCATATAATCATAAACCCCCTTTTCTGTATTTACTCCAACATTGGTAATTACAAAACATATTTTGGCATATAATAAACTATCCTGATATAAATAACATTGGGAATGTTTCCATATTGGACTCATTCTAGACTCAAATCTCACAATTTTAAGCATGAAGAGTCACAACGGGTGGTCTGTATCATTCATCCAAGAGCGGAACCTAATTATTAGAATCAAACAAAACAAAAAAGCTGTATTTCCTCAGGATGTATATTAAATTTTAATCGAAGGACCATTGTATAGAATAAAAAGGGTTACACATCCCAGACACCTTGTACAATTATCCCTCCATTGGATAACTTTGTGTTACTATAGCTCCCATGTTTACATAGTTCATTCTTATCGAGCGGACGGTCCCTTATTAGAATCAAACAAAACAAAAAAGCTGTATTTACTCAGGATGCATATTAAATTTTAATTGAAGGACCCTTGTATAGAGTAATAAAGGTTATAAATTTCGGACCCTTTGTACAATTGTCCCTCCATTTGACAAATCTGTGTTACCATTGCTCAAAAATTGCTTCGAAAACATGTAACATTATTTTCATCATCATCATTATTATCGCAAACGTTTTATAGTTTTCTAATTAATTACATGTATTATGCAAATAAGCAATAAATGTTGCACTAATAGTCGGAAGGTATGTCGCTTGTGGTTTGAAAGCTTACATATACCGACAAGAATTTAGAATTTCTCAACAATGTCCCACACGTCATGCACAATGCTAGTTGCGTCGAAATATTGATATCGTAATAATAATCGGACAATTTCGGACATTTCTCGCCCAATCTGAATTTTATACTGTTCAGTAAAAACTAGCATTCTGAGGTCACGGGAAAAGCCGAATGACCACGATTGACATTTCTTATCTCGTTTAATTCCGTCGATCTTCAATCGTAACTTCTCGGCAATATCCGTAACGCGTTCAAGCATTCGGAACCATTCACTACGGATTACCTCGGACATATTTAGACGCCATTTTGGAACTATCTTTATGTCACATTTCCAAACAGAATACTTTAACCGGTGTCAATGTAAACAAAATCTACAATCGTTTAAGCAATGATTAATGCCTCGGTTCAATCCATAAATTTGAAAAACTCGACTCCACATGATAACGCTTAACAATTTAAAGTCACCTATATATAAAATGGATGGTGATTTGTTGAAGTGAACTAACCCTCATTTTGGAAAAAAACAAGTTATCTGCCCCATAAAGATCTCCAAACTCTCAGCATCAATTCTGTCTAGTTGAGGTGTGTATAGCATGCCTACAACCTAAGTTATTGGCATCATGTACAAACCCACACCCTCTTCCTTAATAGGCTCCTATTTTTTGTCATAGTGAACTAAACCCAAGATGCATAGAACATTCAGGAGTTTCTCAATTTACAAATAAAAAAAGGAATCTCTGAATCTTTTTTTAGGCAGGTCAACATTGAGTTTCACAAGAACAACATTCGTACAATAGGCGAAGAACTACCACTGTTGAATAAAAAAAAACAATAATATAAAAATAAAAGAATGATCTGAAAGATATGTTGCCAATTATGTACCACGTGTGCATCACAGTTTCTACAGACTTGCGAGCAGAAAGTGATGTTGTGGATTATATTTGCAGCAAATTAATTGAATATGATATGTAGTAAATATTGATTGAATGACTAAATGATATCATTAACATTTTAACACATTATATTATCAATTACATCAAATTGATTGATGAAAATGAAAAATACAGTTACGCACAAAATGGTTTTATACAAGTTAATGAAAATGTTACCTATACTAATATATACTGTAACCTTGAACAACATTTAATTACAGTAACCTTCAAATACTTTTAATATATAGAAATCTATAAATATATTCAATAAACAGATCACTAAATATACATTTTATATACAGTTACCTTCAAATACATTTAATATACTGTAACAGTAACCTCTAAATACATAACTAGCCGGATTGCTTGCAAGGATATCAGACCTTAGAGGTATTCATAAAGCGAAATTGAAGGTTATCTGAACATTTACAAAAGACATATCAAATATCTCTGCCAAATAAAATGCCAAGGACTTTTGATTTAATTAAAGATATAATGCTAATCGCTTGATGCATAAAATTTTGTATTTTTCTCAACAAATTTGTTCAGGGATTGAGAATTTCTCTTCAGTTCTAGTCAAAGCAGTAGGTTTTGTAATTTTATAAATGAAATTGTTCCAATGTCAGTTCTTTCCTCCAAGGCAAGAGACAGAAGCTAAACAGCTTTAAGAAGACTTAGAATTGTAATGAATATAATTTGGCTCAAAAATCTTTTTATTTCTAGTCAAAAACTTCTGTTTGGAAGTCAATCTGTTATTATTATTGTTTATATTATTGCCAGTCATCTCAGGTTGAGACATTTACTCAAAGACAATCATTAAGTAGTAAGAAAATATTTTATCTTTTTAAAAAATCTTTAGCAAATGTAGATAGTTCACTTTGACTAAATTTCTTTTTATATGAAAAAAGAATAAAAGTCATAGTGAACTATCCCACAAAACGTTTGCTTTTTAAAATGCAGTAGATAGTATAAGTTAAAACTTTACTGTTTTTTATTGCTTTAAAACGTTTGAATTTAAAACTAAGATAACATTAAGTGAATAATGAATCATTTTTGAAGGGCACGTTGAAATGACTAAAATGTGATTTTCTCTTTACTTTGTTTTTGAGGGTTAGTTCACTTTCACATATCGCTATCCAAATGCAAACATGTTTTTACAAAGCTTTGTGTGTTTACAACAAGAACTATTTTTCATAACCGGTACATGCTTGGCATGTACGTCACCTCGCGTATGTAGGAAAAAAACCCGATATTCTTGGTGGACCACACGAATCCTTCTAAGATTATTCATTCAAAGAATGGTCGAGGTGTTCCGAATGTCGTTCGAGTTCAGAGTAATCGATTTTATGATGACCACAAGACTTGCACCAATGTCAACGTATCCGATTTTCCCGCTTGCCGAGGTGTGTCGAATGATAGATCGGTTATACCACAAATGACGTCTGGTTTATTGTTTCACAATTTAATTGTTCAAAACAAGCAAAATCATATAAAATTTCTTTTTTTTTCGTACATGTAGTTTTAAAATATTTCCGCTTGATAAATACACCAACCGCATAAAAATGTATTTCATCAAGAATTTTGTATTTTTTTGTCATTTGCACAAGTGCTATAGCAATTAAGTTTAACAGTTGAGTAACAATTTAGATAATTCATTATTAACATTTAACTAAATATACTCAGTAAATTTACAGAGATAACACGAGTTTGTAATGTCAGAGATTATTAAAGTACTGGTTAATTTAAAACAATGCTTCCGTCATAAAATAGCATTATTGTTCGTTTTTTTTCTCAACTGGCAAAACATGAATACTTTCACGGTGACTTCGTGCTCTTTGTCTAACACTCGTGACATTGAGATAGTGTGTAATCATTCACCATGAAATTATTCAAACTTTGACAGTTTAGAGAAAACGATCAATAATGTTGAACAATTTTTCGGCGTAGCTGTCTAAGCTGGCTTTCGGAATACCCAATGTCTATTTATAAAATCTCATTCTATTGGACAAATGCATAATTTTCTATGGCAAAGTAGGAGACCCCCCTCAAGTATCGGTCAAAAATAGCAAAATGATCACAAGAACTGAAAAGAACATTTCTCAGTGTTCGTCAGATTATGAAAAATAAAACCAATCGTTATACCGTGTTATAAAAATGAAGAAATACACCGTCAAGGTTATACCATTCAAACATTGGATATAAACTGATTTTAATGGACGCACGCGTAGGTTCTGTTGAATAACATCATTCGAAACTCCTCAGTCTTTAACAATTACCTTACTCCTTACACTGGTTACGTCATGCATAAAGGGTAATAGCCTCAGCGGGAAGTTTGGGCTTAGACTGAACTTCAAGGAACGACCCCTAAGGTCTTGGTGTGCAGGGTATATACTGGTCACATGATTTTTAAATTATAAGTAAAATCCTTTCCCCAAATTCTTAGAAGGGTTGAAGTTGGGAAATATTCAAAAAGTGTATAAAATAACTATTGTAAATTGTATTTTGTCTGAATATGCCTATATAGTCAATGAGTTTTATGTTTTTCAAATAATTTTAAATTCTAAATGCAAAATGAAGTCGTACATTTTGAAAGAAATATTGTCAACCTTCAGCAATATAAAGTATACTTTGATTGTCTTGCCGTCTAAAAAAACTCACATATACAAGTTTACGATTACTTTTATCGTAGGAGTTTTTTGAACGGTCATATCCTTAATTTCTTCACTCCTATATGTCGTAAGCCAATGATCGATTCTAATGATAGCATGAAATAGACAGATTAGTGAATAATTGATGTGCTTCATATAAGTTTAAGAATTAATGAATAAAACAAAGGGTGTGCCGAATGTAGCGTTCATTTTACAGTTATTCATCAAAATTTACAAAAATGCATGTCATGCTGTGGAAAACAGACATTTAGAAATAAAAAGTCGATTTAAATATCGTGATGGATGTCCTGTAAGACTTTTGTCAAATAATACATAGGATTAGTTTGTGAACATAATAAATATAATGTGGTGTTTTAAATAGCAAGTTCGAGTCATTCTCCTGAGGTTATTACAATTCCCAATACATTTTAATTTTTTCCAGTAGGCAATACCTCCTAATCGGGATGGAAGGTAATTCCCTTCAAATTGTTATAAATTTAGGAATTTTAAAAGAAATGACTCGGTAGGATATAACTTTCCAGTATGTCTATCAGATAGCGTTATTCATATGTTTGTAGGTT
The DNA here is from genome assembly GCA_025267735.1 of Mactra quadrangularis. Classification (NCBI taxonomy): domain Eukaryota; kingdom Metazoa; phylum Mollusca; class Bivalvia; order Venerida; family Mactridae; genus Mactra; species Mactra quadrangularis. The sequence continues at coordinate 31,275,512 of CM046311.1, forward strand.
GAATGGGCTTACTTTTATGCAGCGGCCATTTTCCAATGATACTTAAAAAAGGCCAAAAAGAACTTTGCGATTTGCTGCTTGATTGGAAAGCAAAGAAGGATTGTCCCATTGCTTACCGATCAAAAACATTCCATTCTGTAGTCTATCCATCACAACAGCGTTCTAAAATGTGCTTTTCCAATACCTTGAAAGTGATTGTATTATTATCAGCATTTCAAAAAATACTTGAAATCGCCGTTTAGCCGTGTATTCTCCTTAGAGTAAAAACATTCAAGCAATATGCGTCAGCGTTTTAAACTGTCCCAAGTCTATTAATAGAACACCAGGAATAGTGTGCCCTGTTGCGATATGTAAAACCAAAAAGTATCTTTTAAAAATACCAGGATCAGCGTGCCCTGTTAACGATATGTAAACCATTGATAGATCAATGTATATTTAGATTCGCCCTATAGTAGGGAAGATATATTTGCATTTTTTTCAACAAATGCATGTTTAAAAAGAAAAAAAAAACATGTTACAATTAGTTTTGCATATTTTCTGGTGTTATATTGCAAATGTCTTGAAACTGGTACTCGTCCATATATTGATAATGGTATTTTCTGGTAATACAAACAGGTAACCCGACAAAACATGGCGTCGATGAGTCCATACATGCACCCCTATTTTGACTGTTCGACGTCCATTTTTTCATCACGTGACCCAAAATGCATCGTTTTGATTGGCTTAAGGCAACCGGTGTCGACACAAAAATGCTCAAATCTTGATGAATGTGTATATCGCCACTCAGGAGCGGCGATAATAGGGGAGTCAGTCGAGTGTAAAAATGAACGGGTCAAACTTGATTGGCATTGTTGGTACTTGTAATGTAAAATACGGAAACTTGTTTGACAATTTCATGTATATAACAATTGACATTGTGCTAACGGACTAGTTGACATCGACTATGTATATAATGAACCATACTTGGTTAGAATTGTGTGAGTCAGTTCACGACATAAATATACTTCTTTATATCAACTATATGGTTCATACATTTACATCATTCATCAGAATGTTGATCAAATATTAAAACAAAATGACAGACATGTCAAATATGACATCAGTATCATCACAGTAACTTGACAGACGACATACTGGGATATACTTATTTCCAATGTACTTATATAAGTATATGTGTACATGTACATCATATACGATGACAGCATTGGACAATATTGTTAAAGATGTTCTAAATATAAAAAGAAGATAGGGAAACACATTTACAACAGCCAATGCTAACTTAAACCAGAAACTTTTTGAATGGCTATGAATATAAAGTGCATTATAGATTTGTCAATTCTATCAAAAACTGTTTTAAAAAGAGTAATTTTATCTTAATGAATACATTGTATTAACTTGCTATGATGACTTGCTTCAATATCATATTTTATATCGTCATGCTCATGGGCGGATCTAGTGGGCGGGATCCTTGGGGCCCGGACCCCCCCTGAAATTTTCAAAAAGTACCCGTGCTTGAGTGTATTTTTTAACTGTAAGTCAATTTTAAGTAGCATGAAGCAATTTTCTCTTTGATTAACATAGATCTAACGGTTATGTAGTTTTTTTTCTCATTAATATGTTGCTTTATTCTGCAAACAGTGTATGATGTTGTTGTGGTTCGAAAGTTTGCCCCCTCCCCTAGGAAAAGCTTGAAACCACCCCCTAGAAAAAATCCTGATGCTGCTGACACTACACTGAGAAGCAAATTGTGTTCTGACTTCGAAACATGAAAAGTATTTGAGAATTTGATTGCGTTGTTAATTACATTTTTTAAATATCTGTATTGTATTTAAAGGGATATACTAGCAAAAGTTCCAACTTCATATTTCCTGATTTTGAAATATATTTTTTATAGCTGTGAATGCAACAGACACATTGTTATATTACTTGGCAAAATATGAGATGTTTCCTAACTAGACCCACGTGGGTCAGTTTAGCTAAAAATAGATCAGTGTAAAAATATTCATTTACTGATGAGAAGATACCAGAGCTTGTTATTGTGTAACATTAGTATAATTCTATTAAAAAGATATCCTAACCACCTAAGAATGTTGAAAAGACAAAAAAGCGACCAATGAAAATGTTTAATTTCAGCAAGTACGACATATAACAAATCTATAAATAGCTTGGTGATTCCCTCAGTATCCTACTTTCGTTTTCAACACTGTGTATGTCACATATTCTAATTCCTTCAGTTGAATGTTATAAGTGACAAATGTTATTAGTAAGTGATTTCTTACGTTCTTAATACTGTTTTAAAGACTAAACTTGGTTCTATACTTTTGGCACAGTCATTTGCCTGTATATCCCTTTAAACACTTTTACATGAATATTCTGTATTTACATGCTCCAACTCAGCGGGACATACCTTAATCAAGTTCCCTAACAAGTAGGCCCTATTCTAATATGTTGCGTCAAAGATTCAGTATAACACAAAATGGCTTCTGAACAAATATATTCCGATAAGTATTACGTATTTGAAATCAGCTGTACAGCAGTAACTTCAGCAGTACTGCAGTTTACCTTTACTGCTAGAAATGTCAGCAGTACATGTATGTAATAATTGAATATGTACGTATGTAGCTTATCAAACAATCTTTAAATGACCTAGTTTGTCAAAGTAAAATGTTATACAATTAACATGGTAATTAAGAATAACAATTTTTTATTAGAATCATTAAACTGTCAGTTATACATGTATATGTGTTTATAAAAAAGTAAATGTTACAATCAAAATGTATGTTTAGTTTTTTTTTGTTTGCTTTTTTGTTTTGTTTTGTGTTTTTTTTTTTTTGGGGGGGGGGGGGGTTTAACGCCGTAGCAACGCATTCTATATGTCATACAACGGCGGTCAGTCAACCTACTCACTCCTGGAAAGGCTTTAGCTGTTAACCAATTACTAAGCGCATACTTTCGTCAGTGACTGACAACTGTCCTACATAATTAAAAATCATTGGTAGGAGGGAGAATGACAGTAAAAATAATTTCATGACCAAGCTCCACGAAAGTATGCCCCGCCTGGGAATCATCAAACCAACGATCAGTAGACATGCGTGCTACCAACTGAGCTAGCCGGGCGGACAATTATGTTAAGTGACTGTGTGATATGAAATGAACAACCCTTATTCCAATATGTCTGCTCAAGCCTTTATCAAGAAAAGTTCTACATGTGCTTTTTTTAAAAAAAATCTCGTGCAAATGTTTCCTTGACAGATGCTTCGGTCGAAATTACAGTTGTTCATCTTAAATAGTATTAGAATATTCACTTAAGAAGAAAATAGGACATAATATAATTACAGTGTACTTTGTATAACTTAGTACGTAAATTGAAATGTTTTAATAGTAATGCACATGCATGTTTGCATTGCAGAAATCCTAATGAGTCATAAGGTATGCATATATGAACCAAATGGCGTTGGCACAGCTACAATCTACTTCAGACAATAGTGTCTTTTTGGAAGGGGCAGCGCAAGCCGCTTGTGATACGAATGCTTCTCTCACATTTGCATAGTCCCAACATGACTCTATGTCCGACCATTGCCATATTCTTTTTCGACTGGAAGTAGATCGAAAACAAATAACTTTGACTGAGTGATGTATAACATAAAGGAAACCTATTAAAGTTAATAAAGCATTAATTAAACATTTCGTATAACGCATTCTCATGTACCTAATTAGACGTAACGTTGTAATATACACGTGCGTTATTTAATTTATAAATATAAACTCAAACTTGTCTGAGTGGTCACCTAAATGTCAACAGCCATTCTTTGACTTATGCTGCAAAAATCATTTATTAAACTACTCAATTGAATTTTGTTTTGATTTGCAACTGTATTACAACCCCCTGTCTAGAAATGTCATTTTGTGTAACTCTGTGGCAGGGTACATGCATATAGCCATGCGATCATCAGAATGAAAATAAATGAATGCTTTTTCTTCAAATTCTCGCAGCAGTAAAAAAAAAGATTCAAATAGTACATATAATAACTGTTTCATTTTCTTGTCCGAAAATGGTCACATTAGCGCGAAAATGGTCACATTAGCGTGTGAGTTGCAATTTGTTCACTCTTATTCTTCTGCACAAATTATTTTTTCTCATGACCTAGTTTACCGCTTAACAGATTTTTGTCAATGAAAAAAGTCACTGTATTAAAAGTTATTCACGGAAAGAGAATGGGTGGTGGACACATTATGCACTATTTAATTTCATTTAGTCATTTGCCTGGAAATAGAAATCGGTTGTTTGTCTAATTATTAATTGTTTTGTTAGATCACGTGATTAATGATCCTGTATTTTTGGACGCTTAACCCAAGTTTAACTGTACATGTATGTTTTCGTATATAAATTAAAACAAAACTGATTCATCATATTATCAATAAACAGCATTGTATACATATGTTAGAATTTCTTTGTTTTGAAACAATCATTTTATAACACTAACTGCTTGTCACTCATGTACGGAACAGCAAAATTTAATTTATGTTTTTTTTTTCAAACAATAAATAGTTTGTATACAGTTTATGTTAAAGGCTTTGTGATAAGAATACATAAGCGAGTTAAAGTAACTGATCAGAATGATTCTGTCGTTTTCAGACTTTCGGCGATTTCGCCGAAAGGCTTAAGTTATACCACAAGTCGAAAATTATCGACGATTCAAATGCCTGACCAGTTTAACCTGCAGAGTGATACATATGTCTCTGATATACTACGCAGGCAATAATAAAAGTAGTTCCGTCATCTCGTTAATACACTAAGCAATATACATGTACCTAGTAATCAATGAAGTGTTAATATCAACCACAGCAAAGGAGTAATATTTAGTATGGATTTGTTAGATTTCAATGTGCAAGAAAGTCTTTCTGTATTTCAATACTTTGATTGTACACGTATTTTCAAACTCCCAATTTTAATCAAATGTTCATTAGCAATCGATAGAAAAGTGTTTTTGTTAACTCTTAGTTTTTACTTCATTTTTTTTTTACTTAAATTCAAATTAGCCATTAAAAGAAATAAACTATGTAGACTGTATGCTACTGCAAAGATTCTTCGCAACTTAATATATTATCTAGTCCTTGATTATATAATGTTTTTAACTTCTGAGCCAATTTTGATACAAACTTGTGGGTGAGTTTTATCGTAAGATATTTTCCTGAAGGCTCACAGATATTTTTCTACTCGCGCACACAATTTACTTAAAGCTCTCAAGCGAGGACTAGTACCTTGATAGCCTATGGTGTATATGTATGACATATGGTATATAAGGGCAACCATTGTCCTAACTTATTCTAATCTACAATGGCCTTTATGTTCAACTTTTAAATTATGTTAATTAGCATAATGTCCATGATATTACTGACCTATATAGAATGACATGCAGACGTAATGGCGTGCGTTTCTTGTCACTTTGTGACATTCTAAGCCTTTCAACATTTTTCAGACGAACTTTAATTAAAACAATCTATTTCTCCATTCATTGAATGAATAATTATAGTTATTCATAGTTAATGACCGAAGAGTACCGAATGTCCGTAACATAATATAACATAGTCCATATATTATCTACTAAGTTTATTCCTTCTACTAAACATATAGGTTACAGCACCCAACACCCAGCCGGGTATTCCCACTCAGTGTTACACCCAGCTGAGTGTCCAGGGACAACCTTCCTCTCTGGATTGTGAAACTAAACTCTCCAACTATTCACCTTGATAGTTGTAATATTGACCCGTCTCAACTTGACCATTGAGAATTGATAAGGGTGGACTATGTTATTTGGTTAGTGATATAATATTATATCACAATGTCTATTTAAATAGACTAAATAGAATATGTTCTTTATTTTCACTAAGGTGGTGTCTAACAACACGGGATTAAGCTGTTAACCAACGTGGCTGACAACTGCCCTACATGATTAAGAATCATTAGTAGGAGGGAGAATGGCCGTAGAAACTATGTCATGACCAAGCACCACGAAAGTATGATCTTATTTATAGCGTTTATGTCTTTGGTCTTTGGGCTCCTGGTATTTACTTTCATGCTTCTTGGACAAGTTTTCTCAATCTGTCATGCTATTTGTGAAGTCTTTTACTCAAATGGCTAATAGGTCGACTTTAAATGGCACCTTATTGAGGTTAATATATCATAGCCTCCGCAGGTCTCTTTTCACTGAAGAAATCAACTGTGTTCATGATGGCTTTTGAACTTGTAAAAACTGTCGACCCCAACGCGCATGTCCTACCAACGAACCATTTCTTTACTTAGGAGCTTGACATTCCGTAACATACATGCACTATGAAAACATACCACTCCTTACAATAAAAGCACTGTATTTTACTTTTTCCTATGTCACTTAATACTGTATCTCGAGGACCACAATGGAAATAAGATTTTATTTTTTACTCTTTTTTGTGCCCCTCTTATGAATAATATGTTTGATATGGCTATAAGGTTACTCATACAAGTTATTTCTGGTTCTAACTTGTATGTATGTTTTATGATGTATGCCATATTGTCACATTGTATGTACACCGAAATAAATCCATCTATCTAATATAAGGAAGGTAGTTTTTCTATAGCAAAGTATAGTGTGTCAAGTTTCTGTGCTTGTACAATCATTTCTTGCCAACTTACACTCACTTTAACGCTTAACATTCACACAACATTAACAATGATACTTCCCAGATAGCAGATGTTTGTGAGCCACCGATGGGTTTACGTTGAAGTATAATCTTGGTAGGCACACGTTGGACCAGAAAAGTTTATCGGTATACGTAATATCGTCTTTAGGCCAACTGCGGGCCACCGGCAGTCAGTAGGCCACATACATGAAGACGACATTGATATTATATTTATTGCCGACATTGCCCATTATATAAAGCAACTGCAGTAAATCAGTTGTTGGTCTTTTGATGGTCAAACAAATAAAAACATTAGCGAAAACACTTATATTATTTCATTATGCTGATGAATTCAAAAGTACATGGACAGAAGTTCCATGTTAGCTTTCTTAAATATTTTGTGATGGATATTAAGATGTTTAAATTATTAACACAATTGAACTGTCATCAAAACACTTATTAAAAATGAATATCTCAAAATAATGTACATGTGGATATTATAAATTAACATATATCATTATGATTTATGAAAGTACATAGAATGAAATATAACTTGTACTTTCATGTCATGTTAGATATTAAGTCTGTCTTGCATTGTCATGATAATTATAATTTATCTAATAGCGCATTTTATAAGTCTACTCATTGAGGGGCTGTTGGTTCGATTCCCGGGCGGGAAATACTAGCTTTTGTCATGAAATAATTTCTACTGCCAGTCTCCATCCTACCACTGTTTCTAAATCATGTAAGGCAGCTGTCAGTCACTGACGGAAGTACGCGTCAAGTAGCAGCTAAATCCAGAGAGTTGGCTATTCTAGGAACGGGGAGCATATTGACTAACCGCCGTAATATGAACCCATACAATGTGTTGCAGTGGCGTTAATCCCAACAACAACATAAAGAACAATGTATAAGGATATCATGTTGAAGAGTGTGTCCACGTTTTATTCCTGGGGACCAAAGAACTTCTATGAGTACGGCAAACCCAATATTATCAGACAAGATATTTTTCTAGGGTATATAGGGGTTCCAAGATCCAAAATTTATTTTCAGCAGTTTTTCAGCATTTGTTAAAATATTACAGAGCAGAGGGCCCATACTTAATTTATAAATCTGAACTAAAGCTACATTTGTCATAAAGTCCAAGTCATATTTCAAACTAAATGAAATTGTAGTGAGTCGCTTTTGTCCCCCAAAACCAGCCACAACAAGAAAGAAATAGCAAAAAAACAACAACACTCAAAAAACAGAAATTTACATACTACAACTGTTTCATTTATTACAATGTATGACACTAGCCACGTGTTTAGTAGACATATTACGTGATGCAGAGGAGAACAACTATGAAGGTCTTTGTAAAAGTTCCTAAGTGACTGTTACTTCTGGGTCACCCCTCGTATGAAATTCACATATTCTACTTTCGGTGATAAAACAATTATAAATGACATTTTTGTGGACCAGTCTGGTTTGTTGTTTGTTTTTAGTGTCACGGTTTCACATGGCAACACTATTAAGTACAATGGCGACATAATTATAACTGTGAGCTTGCCCTATAGTATGTCCTATAAACTATTTTATGAGTACACTTCTATACATCAAATTTTTTTTTATTGTATATTTAGTAGACCTACATTTAGAGCTCAGCGTCCGGAAATAAACGTTGTAAAATTCTAGTTTTTATGGCTTTTTGAGTTCACATTGGTCACATTGTCCTTGAAATAAAACTTATGTTCAGGACATTTTAGTTAGGCTGTATGGGTCAGTCTAATCAATGTTGCGATACAACAAATCGACCGCGAGCCGAGTTACACGGACTTCTCACTTCATTTCTATAACTGTTCGCATAAAAAATAGTTCCATCAAAACATCATTGATTACAATTTATCTAATGGTTTCAATTGAAAATCAAAGTGCTGGACAGCTGTACAATGATAGCTAGTCAAGTAAATCTAAAAGTGCTGTAGAACAATGTTAATGCATTTTTGTAAGTCAGCTAAAAATCAAAGCGCTGAAAAGTCATCAATCTTTTGGGACCTACATCTAAAACATTGACTTATTTTTTGTATTTTTTTGGTTAATAGTCTAAGTACAATGAAAATAAACGAGTTTAGGACAAAAGTATATAAATATCTTTACACGGTACGCGTTATACTCGAAATCTTGAAAAGTAACGATTTTATATGTATTCCAAAAAGACACGTGATCCGATACTAAGGTTATTATGTTGTATCATTTCAGATTCCTGTGGAATGACGTGTCGTGTAAGGTTCCTTAGTGTTACACTGTGTTCATTCTTACTAGCAGTCATAATATTCTACATTGATCTTAACTTTCAACCGCAGTTGAATGGAGCCAGAATCAAAGCGAGATGGTACCATATACAGAATGAATATGAACTAGACAGAAATACTGTTAGCAATGATGGTAAGGGTTTTCCTTCCCGAGCTTCAAAAAGTAGATAAAATAAAGTTATTGTATTTCCATTTGAAAACAAACACTGAAGGTGCTTCAGTCTGCCTTACTTATACATGCTATTAATTTTGTCAGTATAGACCTACATAAAGTAAAAGTTCATTGGCTTGAACAGCATCCGTTTGAACAACTCGGATTAGTCGATCACGCATCCTTTTGAAGCAAATACAGTAAAGTTCCACTAAAAAGAACACATTGTTTACAATAATATCATGACTTGCATTTCTGACGAGTTTAAAATTCTATATGCTGACTTTGAAGAAAGGTTCCATTACGCATGAAGGCCATTCCGCTATTTAGACAATAGGTATTGATAGTTCTAAAAGTGGAATTTTACTGTCACTGTATACTTCTCAATAAAACAGTTTCGTAACCATGTAAACAACATGTATACTTGGTAGCACGATTATGACCACCCGATTTTGAATTCAATGAACTAGACAAAATTGTCGTCAAACTTCATAAAAATAACTCCAGTGCATACAGTGTATTTTCACAAAACATTCTTACGAAAAAAGTTATCGATATTAAAATTAAAAAACAATTATGGTATGATATTCAAAGATAAACAATATTTTACATGATTCAATCATATTTGAACTAATTGGCAAAAAAGCCGTATCATTAATGTTTCTTGCTTTTGGCGTAAGATGATTTAAATTGTTAGATTTTTATGAACAACGCTACAGGTCTGTTATTCTTCTCTTTTCAGACATAAATATTAAATTTATCAACATATTAAATGCCACAAAGAAGAAAACAGTGACACAGCCTACGAATAGCACCGAAGTCTCAACAACGGTGTATTCATACGAAAACAATTCGATGCCATGGCCAGTTTTACAAACTACAAAAGAGACAACCAACTACATTCGGTCCAATGTTCATATTGTGATTGTAGTTTCGTACATGCGCAGTGGTTCCACTCTTACAGCAGATATAATGCAACATTTTCCTAAAACCTTATACGTGTTTGAACCGTTTCATCAAGTGAATGTAAGAACAAGAAATGGATTACCTTTGCATTATCTAGACGGCACTTCCAAGTAAGTCTATAAGGGTATTGTTATCATGTTCTTCTACAACAGATTAATAATGAGGACCTTGTTAGACTTACAAGTGTACATTTAGTTTTAATTTCCGACTGTCCCCGACAAACATACAATACGCATGACTGATACAAAGGGTCGAGTTTTATACGTACACTGCGATGCGATATATGATTGATGTTAGTACGGCATATTTTTGATACAATACGTACGCACGATGTACGAACGATATACTTACGTAATACCCTGAATAATTCAAATTATTCCCGAGCCGTACTGTACATGTAGTTGTAAAGTGTTTGCGCTTTTTGAAATGAATAAAAATTTAGCAAGAACAGCAGTCATGGAAAGAAGAAAGAATCTTTCTAGTGTTAGTGCTATTCCTGCTAACTTTTGATACACCTATCTAAACCGCTTCTCTATTTGGCTGCTGCAATAATTTGTCTGTTTTATTTCTGAAGATCACATGCGTCCGAGTATATTTCCTAGTTTATTTTTTGTTTTTTTTTTTGTATTATTTTGGCTATTTCGGGTCCCATCGGACAATGAAAAATGTTTCATGAATAAATAAAATTATTTTCTTTTTCAGAAAACTGACACAAGATGACATTACAGACGAATTTCTAAAACTTGAATTAATGAAATGGATTGAGTGTAGATACTGGGATTTAGATATACATTCACTCACTGATACATTCCATGCTCAATTTAGTCGCTCAATGCGAGCAGTGTATAAATGTTTCATTGGAAAACCAAGGACAATTAAAAAGATACGCGAATGTATTCCAGATGCCATTGAAAAATGCAAAAATGCCAAACATAGGTTGTTTAAGTTTATTCGCTTACCAATGAGAGTAGTAAGAAGTGTGTTCCCGGTGTATCCAAATCTACAAGTTGTACATCTATTGCGTGACCCTAGAGGGTCGCTGACGTCACAAATCAATCTAAATGTGACGTCATGGGAAGATATTGGCTCCGCCTCTAGGCGTTTGTGTCATCGAATGGCTGACGATTTGAACTCTACACTCTATTTGAATTATGTCTTCCCAGATCGCTCCAAAATCTTGATTTACGAGAAACTCGCTGAAAATCCACTTGAAACTGCTAAGAAATTATTTACCTACATTAATATACCTTCGTTTAATTACGTGTTACGCTATGTGTCTAAATTAACAATGGAAGGCAAACAGGGTAGAAACCCGTTCGGATATTTCCGGGAGAACTCGACGAAGACCGCGTATCATTGGAGAGACTCCATAGAATTAGAGCACGTGCAAACAATCGACGATAATTGTGAAATGATATATAATTTTCTTGGATTTAAAAAGTTTACAAATTTTGCAGATTTGAGAGACCATAATATAAATACACTGGACATGAATAATCACTCTATTTACATAGCAACTTGATAAAAGCCGAAGAAATCCGATTGCGTTCAATATTTGAATATACTAGTGCTCTGAAAAATGGCGGATGAACTGTGGAGATCAGGGTACAGATTCCATTGGAAAATTTTAAAATACGTTCAAAGTTATCGTGAAGTAATCTCAAGAGCTTGATTCTCTTTGAAAATATTCCTTCTTCTTTTAATAAAGAATGTGAATTTTTACGATACAGGATGTCAAGCTCAGGGTTATGGATCGATATATAACACGTCTATTTGGCTGTTAGCTGCTTATGCATTGGTCACGGATGGATATGGCGTGCCATACATTGAAATGTTTTGTAATAGTACACACATGTTGTAATGGTTCAGCACTTTCGCCACTGATTATTTTGGTAAAAAAGATTGAATCATTTAGTTTAGTTTTTTAACATGGTGTATCCTTTTTTATGCATCGAAACAAAAACATTTTGGTTGAATATCTTTGAACTTATACTTTTTACACTTAAACAACAAATTTAGACAAAAAATCTTCAAATCATTAACGCTTAAGCTTAGCAAGCAAAATTCGTTCTAGAGTTTTGTCATTTTAAATGTCATATTTTTGCAATTTATGTATTAAAACTGCTATATTTAGCAGCTTAATGCGTATTCGGATGTAAAAAAACTATACAAATGTGCAGACCCGTGTAAAACTGTCCAACAAGAGTAATTGCTTCACACACGGACTTTAAATCAAATGACGTTTAAAGTGGTGTTTTTTTTCAATTATACTTTTTACCAGTTTGACATTTTCAAAACACGCTTGCAAGTACGTAATTATGAGAAAAATATTAAAATATCACGCCTAGTCATCAAGTGAGCAAAACTTCATAAATTCCCTAAAGCACTTTTAGCTCATTTTTAATTCATTAAGGCTAAACATTCTATTTTATGCAAGTTTAGTTCAAAATGGACAACAATTAAAACCAGTCTTTACATGCCGGTACATTATTTGGGTTGGTCAGGGATTCTATATTACAGGGATTTGTAACGAAGTGCTTTTTTTAATTTTCATGGTCGTCACTGTCTATAACTGGCTGAAGCAGGCTGTACAAACTATTCCAGTGTTTAAAAACTTGATTTATGTTTTTGTATTTTATGTCTTCCATGGATGCAACTTGTGAATGTTTCTGATGTTTTTGACAAAAAAGTGTTGCAATTATGACCGAAAATGTGACTTTAGGTGATGTAAAATGGGGTTAAAAATGGCAGATCGGCGGGAAAATGCATTATTTTGTGAAACAGTCTGTGAGCGTAATTTACCTCAAAATCATCTAAAACACATTTTTCCTAACATTTATTTCAATTTGAATGGTACTGGTACAAAATTTAATGTTAATATCTTTATTTAAACTTGTTATACTTGTTTTCCGTGTGGGCCGAAATAATAGCGACGACAGTGAAATTTGATGAAAATCTATTACATTCACTTATCGTTACAAATCCCTGTTATATAAAATCCATGGGTTGGTGATAATCAAACCTCCAACTGTCCATCATCATTCAATCATCACCCAGTGTTATTATCTGCTCCGGGAGCATCCCCGCAAAAACTGGTATACAGCAGGCGGCTATATTGCCTGACATTTGATGTCCATGAAAACCTTTTTGGAGGATCAGTGTCCATGAGATTGAATGCTTTGAGATCAGCTGTTTTTACTGTCACAGTAAATGAGTTTTATACTTCATATTACGTTTATGGCCCAAGTATCCATTTTAAGCCAAAAATATTTTACTGTGCACAAAAAGGACCAGAAATCGGTCAAAATGGTTGTTTTAAGGCTTGTACCTGAGAAATACCGGGTCAGAATGACCTGATTGCAGCCATTCATTGGTTACTTAGTTCATTTGAACAAATCTTTATTTTGAAGGGAGGTAATTAATGCTGGGATAGTGTAAGTACATGAGTCCGTACTTAATTACCTCCCTTTTTTATTAAGCTATTTATTAGCTGAACCCTTTTTATGCCATGCACAATCGTTTATTTATTGCGTTGTAGCATTTTTTATACACAAATATTTTGTATACACTGTTTTGTTGTTTGTAAATAACAATATGAATTTTATCATGTTGATTTGTTATATTTATATGTTATGTCTTCAGCAAGTTCACACTGACCTGAGCCATAATGGTTCGTACGTGTCTACAACTTGTTCACCATGACCGGAGACAACTTTGTTCATATATGTGAACAGCATGTACAAGTTGACCTAAGACAAGACATAAAATTTCAATAGCATTTTAATGATTTATTTTCCATGTTTTGTTTTTTGTGTTTGTATAAACCCTGATATTGAGCAGTGTTTAAACCAGTACAGGTCAATGTGAACAAGTTATACAATTCACATACAACATGCTTATGTTTTATAAACATGTTTTACTATAATGATCATATTATGCAATAAGTTAGGGATGGTTCAATTGACCACAGACCAGTGGTGCTTTTCACCAAAATTCTTTATGAAAAAATCTTCGTAAGTCAGTTTCATATGTACATGTAAATAGCATTTCAAAGCCAGATGGGTAATAAGCATAACTATGATATGATATACATAATTCTACACAATTCGTATAATATTTAGAATTGATATGCCAAAAAAAATGATGGTATTATTAATGTGTCTTGCCTTTGAATTACGAAGATTTTTTGTAAGACTTTTTGTGAAAAGCCCCACAGGTCCACAAGTTAGGATATAAGTAAAAGCACTTGCTAAAAGGTTGATTCAAAAACCAATTTTTGGTGTCAAATAAATTTGTAAAATTGGCCAATTTATTTTAATGCTGTGAATGATCAAGAAATATTGAAAAATGATTATAAATACTTCTATGAAGTAGTTTGTCTCATCACATAACAATGGTATTCCAAATTATGGTATTGCCTAGTACCACAGGCGTTCAATCAAATCACTATATCGTATATAGCACAATTCAGGACCATGCCAGTCGCCTGTGCCTAGAACTAAGCAGTGAGAATAATGTTTCATGCTTTTAAAAGGAAAACATGCTGGGTTTGGATAAGTTCTCAATACAACATCAACATATGCTAAGTTTTGGTTGACTTTTGATAATAACTAGGCCAAGACTATTCTTGCTTAGCAATATACATTGTTTACCCAAATGGTATGATTCTAAATTGCTCTGTTTATAAAAGGAACTCAGTTTTCTTGATACATTCCTTACATGTATTAGGTTAGGTGCACTGGACGCCGTGAAATGACCTAAATTGTGTTGATACGGCGTAAACTCCAATAAATAAATATACATGTATTAGAAGATCCAACCTTCTAGTGGCACAACCAAATTTAATCAATATACTCTCGTCTCAAATGCAAGTTTTATAAACTTTGTATCAGAGCTTTGTAGAATCATGTATAGGTCGTTTGCGTTAAAGCTGGACCCCTAAAATCATGAACTATCTCAATAACTATCGGATGGAATTAACTCAAATTTTGTATGTGATCACAACTAGCATTTTCCTTCTTAAATCCAAAAATTCAGAATTTTTCTTTTATTACATAACATACTTCCCATAGACATGCAATGCAAATTTTGAAGCCAAAAAGAGACTTTTGTTAAATGGGTATGTGCCATAATCAGAACAGCCACATAACAGTAGATACAAAATAATAGCTAAATATGAGGCCCGGTTAGAAATTTTATTTGATAACGAAGTATAACAGTATATACAAACTCAAATATCATCATCACTGTCGTCTGTATCGTCAAAATCTATACAAATTCTACACGTACGATTTTAAAGACGGGCCTCTACTTTATAATTCAGTAGACCGTCGAGTGTTTATTTAAGCGACAAATTTACAGTAAATGCACGGGACTTTGTATAAATACACTGGAAGTATGTCAATGTTATAATCAGAACAGCTTATTTTACCTCCCGCCGGATTTTTGATAAAAAATTCCAAATATTTTGCATTATACCTTATGGAAAACTTTTTTATTTATCTATTAAAAATTCTGAAAATTTAAATCCTAGAAGGAAAAATTGAAATAAGATTGTATTTAAATTTTTAGCAAAATCGCTGTTACAGTTTAAAAGATATTTACGGCAAATAGGGGTCCAGCATTAACGCAAACGACCTATATATATCGTTGAATTATCATGTTATGCATGTTGTATTAACATTCATATTGAATAAATCAAATAAGACAATAATCATAATAAAAGTCTTTCTTGTTATTAGCCCATTACATGTACATATTTTACATTCTAAGAACAGTGGTTCAGTAGGTGGAATTGCTAAGAGATCAGGAGGTCACAGGTTCGCAGCTCGCCAGGGCACTGCCAGAGCAAGAAACTTACCTGAAGTTGCTTTACTCCACCAAGGCGTAAATGTGTAACCGTGAGGGTTGTATAATCATGTTGCCCCAATTTGTCTGCTGCACAAAATACAGAGTAATAAGACTCTCAAAGGAAATTGATAGATACCAGTAGCCCAATGACCAGCGTGGCCAAACGGTTATGATGTTGGACTAGTTATCATTGGATAGCTAGCTCCATGTTGGTTGGAATCCCATCCAAAACCTTCCCTGTTGTTTCCATAAGCAAGAAACTTTATCCTACTAGTTTAGAACTGGGGAACCAGGAAGCGGACTCAAAAGTGATAAATCTAAGTTGTAAGAACTTGTTTCACAATTGAGCTAAAATAAATTAGAATAAAAACCCAGCGGCATTAGCAGCTGCTGTGAAGTCAGTGAGCATGCACTAGCATGAAACTTGGAATGTTAACTGCAATTACTTTTCATTACTTTTGACTTAAATCATCTGTTATCCAGTGTGATTTAATTGACAATACCATTGTTTAATCACTTTAGAAGTGTGTCAAAAATACAACACTTTGACCAAGTGTTCTCTGTTTGCCTAATAGTCATTTGAGCCCAAATCTTTGTTTCCATGGCAATACTAGACTGGGGCAAAAATGCAAGCTCTTTGAAAAATTGTACCTCAGATAGTTGTACTTTCAAAGAGCAGTGACCAAAGAATGCAACTGTGTTATGAGTGTTTACTTTACCAATTGCATGTATAGCCTTTGCAGTCAAAGACCCAGTTTCAATGGCAACACTGGAGCAGCGCAAAAATTCTAGCCCTCTCAGCCTCAATTATGTACTTCAAATTAAGATACAAAGTAATGACCAGAGCTTGAACTTTTTGGAGCAGAAATAAAAAACTAATCAACTAACAAAAACTTTAAAAACAAGTTTAATTTTTACAAAAACTCTTTGATAATTATTTAGATGTCACAGCAAAACATTGTTATGCTTTAAATTCTTTATCAGGAATCCATTTTGTTTAAAATCTGACTAAGGGAGGTAACTCTCTTCAAAATAGATTCTTTCTCTTCAGAGTTAAGTAACTTTCCAAATCTTTGTAAAAACTTATCAGGATGCCAGCGTATTTTCTGATCACGTAGATACCTCTTATATTCAACACTTGATTTATCAAAACCATCAAACAAAACGTTAATATCAGAGTCATGACCTTTCTTACACGGCCAGGGAATATCGGCATAACTCAAACGTGTCAATTTTTTATCATCTAAAACTAGTTTATATCTATCCTCATATTTCATTCTTTTCTTCCATGCATTCATCTCTTTGTCCTTCTCTCTATTTTCACTGAACTTTCTACGCATTTTTTCACGAGCTTCTTTAAGATGATCATTTTCAGATGAAGGCTTGTCTGAATGCTTCCGTTTGCGATTAGATCGATATTTTTCCCAGTAAGCTTGCTCCTCTGCACGTTTCTTAGCGTAATATTGTTGACGAATTCTATCAGCCCAGTCATCATAAAATTCTCTTTCATCAAAATCAGCTGTATAATCTGTAACAATAAAAAATAACATTTATATGTTTATGTTTAATCTAATTTAGTTTAGCTTGATTGTGAAAAAATTACAACTTGGATTTATCACTTCTGAGTCCACTTCCTGGTCCCCCAGTCCTGCAGTATTAGGATAAAGTTTTTAGCTCAAGGAAGGTTTTTGATGGGATTCGTACCAACACAAAGCTGTCTGTCCAATGCTTACCAGTCATTGCCTTAAGCCACTAGCTAATAGCATAGGACTAACCAAAATTGATTTAGGCAAGGGAAAAGTTTTCATTTTATACATCAAGTTAGAATAACTGTTCAACTATCTAATGTTTTCTACTTGATTTAAAGGTTCCCATTAACCTCTTACTGATTCTGATATCATATAAAAGCAACTCATCAATTAGACCATTAAAACCGGTAAAAATTAAACACAAAAGGTATAACAATGTCACTAGATTGTATTTCAGTAGCATGAATTCACTTATTACATAAAAAGTTTATGGCCACAGATATTGTCTAAAACCTGGAATTTAATAGTACCTTATTTTCCTTAGTATTGCTAGTTAAAAACTACATTATTTTCATATCAAAGGGAGATAATAACTTACTTTCATAAAGATTTCATTAACAGAGCTATAAAAGAAGTGAGGGCAACCCTCACCTGGCACCATGTCGAAGGGGAAGGACATTTGACCCAATAATTAGTCACACTCTTTGAAGTATCGTCAAGGCAACACACTGTCTAAACAAGGTAAATATTTGTGCCATGTCATTTCAAATTCCATTAATCTGTGGTGGAGTAATTGACCGGACAAACCATTTTCAACAATATTTAACCTTTGACCTCATTTATTGGCCACACCCTTTGTGGTATTGACACGATTTCTGCAGGCAACACATCATCTCCTTATGGTTAACATTTATGCCATGTAATTTTAAAATCATTCAATCCATGGAGTTATTGCCCGGAGATGATTCAGGAGGAACGGAAGCATGGACAGACAAAGTGAATCCTATATAGTTCCCACTACTAGTGGTGGTGGGGGTAAAATAACTTTGCAACAAAATGTTGTTTTATAAATCTTATCTATGCAATTAGATTGTCATTCAAATTCATATGCATATAGTACACTCATATTTACCTTGCTCAAATCTCCCTAATCTTTCTTCATAATCATCTTCCCAAGCATTAGCTAATTTATCTCTCCATCTTCTTTCATCATCATCACTTCTGTTATCACCATCATTGTTGTCATTGTCATCATCATTGTCATCAGAAGATGTATTTGATGAATTTGAGGTCTGAAAAATGTAGGAAATCCTTGAATTAATAATTATTGGTAAATTTTATTAAATTGTCAGTGGCAGATATATTAACTCTGTTCATTTCAAACACTCACTACAGTTATTCTGTACTCACATGATAAAATAGATATAGTACAACCTCTCTTGAGCAACACCTACTGGGAGGGACTAAAGTGTGTTGCAGTTCAGAGGTTGTTACTCTGCAGAGGTCAACTTTAATTAAAATTACGCCTAAGGGAAATATCGAAAGCGGTTTTTTTTATGCAGAGAATTTGTTAAGTAGAGGGCCGCTCTGCACAGGCTATACTGTATCAATAAGAATGCACAGGAATTATCAAACAAATATCAAGTATCTAAATCACCAGGATTAATTTATGCCCCATTGACAGTTGAATAAAATTTACCAATACATGTATATATAAAAAAAACAATTTAATACAAAAAGGCCAAAAAGCCCTTCTGAACTGGACAGAATATCAACTATTTAACAAATAATACAAAGAGTCTTGAGGGCAATATATGCAAGTTTACGGACTGGTTGGTCAGATTGAGGAAGGCATATGGCCCAAAGCGCAACTGAGGGCCATATAGCTTCCGATGTCTGACCAACCAGTCCGTTAACTTGCATATTGCCCATCAAGGCCATGTTTTATATTTTTTGTTATATTATTTACCACTTTTGTTGTTGTCATTTTTACTATAATATGCTTTCAAATAATAATTTCATTTGTTCAGTGTATGAAATATCTCAATCCCTAGTCGATTTTTTCAAGCAATGCAGGAAAAAGCTCTCTTTTTCACTTTTTCATATTTCATTTTCTTTAATCAAATTAAACATTTATTGTTTCTAGGAAACAGACTAAGGATTTCCCAAACTCTATAAATAATATCTAAAGAGTCAAATCGCTTAGTAGTTGTTTAATTTGTATGCTATTTATGTACTGAATGAGGACATAAAGTCAATTTAAGAATGATGGACTGGGTAGCCGGTCAATATGCGATTTCAAACTCCTCACAGCGGTTACGTCATGCGTTGCTACTTTAACCACTGCCATTATATGAATCCCGCGACGCTAGTAATACAATGTGACTAATGTTTAAATATAAACGAACAATAACGGATTGCCTAAAGCGAAAAATAATATTGATAGATAAAAATGAGTTTTACAAGTATTGCCAAGCAAATAGGACCAACTAATAGAAATATATCATGTTGCATCAAAATTGTTTAATTCATAAACAAATTACACCAGAAAGTGCGCAAGGTCGGGGATGAGATGCGTTGTTCACCTAACGCTACACGTATTAATATGATGCGTTTTGTGATAAATCTTGAGTATTTACAGTAAAAATATATTATAAATATGATACTAAATTATATAGCATGTATATATAAAATGACTAAAATAAATATAATAATCCATTTAATATTTACTTTGCGTATCATTTTGCTATTCATGCATTTTTACATACTTTAGATAACTGGTGTAAGGTCAAAATTAGTCTTGTTTTTTTCACTAATTATTTATTCAAACTATTATTTTTTTCCCTTTATGTACTTTGAACATCATAGTTTACTAAAAGACAAAATTTATTGCAAATATTGAAATGTAAAAGAAAAAGTGAAAAAGGTTTTGGGCTCTCGGAGAGACGTATTTACTTGTGGTGGCAGTTATTGATTTAATAAAGGGAAATAACCGCAGCGGGGAGTTTGAAGTGATTTATGGACTGGACGACGTCATATTAAATATAGAAGGGCAAATGGAAATGAGATGTAATATTCACACTTAGTTTTCAAATTAACATACTACCTCCAAGCTAGGACAAATACGATTGAATCAGGTTATAGTTACATTACACTTATTTCATATAACTGTGTTCGCTCTAGGGTTTTACATTTAAGGTCGTAACGATCCAAGATAATATTTGGATTCGTGCAACTTGTTAAGTACTACATGTAGAATCGTATAAATTAAAGAATTAATTCAAATGATAAAATCCCAGCAATTTCTCCGGTTTCATGTATCTCAACTTATTGAGAGATTCTGGTATGTCAGGCAAAGCTTGGTAAACAAACATTCCTTATCAGACATTATTATACATGTATTTATATAATTAATTCTTACACTGGCTTTTACTTCCTTTTATATGAAACCTTCAAAAAGAAAGTCTGCTGCTGTTGCTGCATGAGATTGCTGTAACTATTCTAAGAAGCAGAAAACAAGACTAAATCCAGCACAAATAAGCCAAAGGACCGTAATGACGATAATCATCAAGAGATTTCAAACAGCAATATACACAATCTCCGTAAACACATATCCTGTAGACCGATGTCGTACAGGATCTGTACTTTCTCTGTGAAAAGTCACATAGAGGCGAACTTTGTGTCGACCAATCAATGCGTAGTTTTCATCTAGACGAAAACACTATTAATTACATTTTGATTTCGTAATTTCTATTTTTAGACCAAGTTTTGCTTGCTAATTTAACCGCGGCAATATTCACAGTCTGCGATTGGAAGCCTCATTTCAAATTGCGTGACGTAGACGATGTAAACAAGTTACGTATCATAACAATTTCGTCATGAATATTATGATGAGAAAAGGTCGCCTGAACGTGACCTTCGTTAGGAAAAGGCCAGATCTAAATTAGCAAGTATGCGAGCGAAAATGTTTTAGATCGGGTTTTAATCAGATTGCAATATACCCAACATCCGATATCAACCAGCTCTAAGTTTAAATTCAACAGTTACTGGGTATGACCGTTCTTTAATTGCTTTGGCCTCTACTGCCCAACATATGTACGTTTCAAACAGCAATACAAACTTCAGAAGTAAATCAGCTCTAAATTCAACAATTACTGATATTGAATGTCCTCCAATTGCTTCTACTGCTACTGCTCATCCTATTAACGTTGGTGTCACAGACTATAGGCTACCGGTAACTACAGAACCAGCCAAACATGTTCAGTCAAGTGCTCAACCAAGACGAGTCAGATGATGAATCAGAGACAGACGATAACAGTGGTCCATTGTCTTTTGACAATGCTCTACAAAGGCACCTGCTACAAGTGCTTCCAGTCAGTGGAATATCAACAACCCATTAGTACGCCAATAGCTCACCGGATCAACAAATCCGTGCATTAAAAGTTATGGGCTCATCAATTCTTTGATTCAGCACTCTGTTGCCATCCATTCATGGCAATACTAAATGTACCCTCCAACATGTCTGTGGCTACTGTTACCCAGCCTAAATTTTAACACTAGCCCCATTTCGCTTTAATTACAGTTGGTGAGATTATCTGATTAATGAGTTTACATATGAATTTCATTAGGGTTAAACAGGTCCTCGTCAAGCTACACATGGTTCTAATCTTACGTCCTCTTATGAAAAGCCTGAAGATGTGCAGGCTAACCTCGAGACAGAGTTAAACTCAAGCAGGATGAGAGGCCCGTTTGATTCCCCTCCTTTATCACAATTACGTATTTTTCCAATCGGTATTATTCCCAAAATGATTCCGGGTCAATCCCGGTTAATTCATCATCAATGTCAATGACTTTATTACAGAGGATTTAGCCACAGTTTCATACTGTTGCTTTTACGATGCAGTCAGCCAATTATTGAAGTTGGGTTCAGGGGCTTTACGTAGCAAAACAGACATAGATTCGGCTTTCAGGTTCTTTCCTATCCATCCTGACGACCATCATCTTTTAGGTTTCATTTTTTAGGACAAATATTATTACGACAATTGTTGACCAATGGGGACATTTTCTTCGTGTGCACTGCACTTACAACATACCCGGGTCGATAGCGCAGTTGATAGCGCGCCGGGATTTGGAATCTCGTGTCCCGAAGGGGTATGGGTTTGAATCCCACCCTTGGAAATTATACCCTTGGAAATTTGACAATAATGTTAATTTTCCTCCACTGATTAGATAATATAGATAAGTTTCCGGCTTTGTGGAAGTACTGTGGAGTAATCGTTATAGACAAGGGTCCAGAAAAGCTAGGTTAAGTGCGCTGGATGCCGTAAAATGACCCAAATTGTGTTGACACGGCGTTAAATAAAAACAAGAAAAACAAGAAAACGAGATGTTGCCAGTGAAACTGCCCACGGTACGTATAGAGTGTAACGGAAGAAAAAACTGATGTTGCCGACGATGCATATTATCAGGCGCAAATTACCTTCAGATCGGTGAAAGCCTTATACAATAGATCATTTGCTCCAGATAATGTCAGAAATTGGAACTAGTTTTGCTGAAGATAAGCACTGTACTTATTATTCAAAGCCATGTTTTGACGGCCTTATTTGGTTTATTTAGAGTGGGAGAACTAACCTTATCAGTAAAAGGCATACAACATGTCATTAGAAGGGAGAACATCCCACTAATTTACAATCATTCCACATTGTCTTTAATCAGAGATTAGGTCGCTGGAAGTCTTCAGCTTATTTGAAATACATCCGCCCTACATCGATTCACATATAATCGTTATGTTGTACAAATAGACATAAAATAAACATGTTGATCAGATGGGTTATAGGGGGCTGTGTGAGGCAGCTCCTATAACTCTGTAAGTACATTGTTTAAATATTTTGACAATAATAAAATTTTCATGGTTTATTGAATGCTACTACATGTACCTGCATATATGGTAATAAACTATAGCTGTAAATTTAGTGTCATAACATTACTATTTTCATAATATGACGTGTACATCTGTTGTTATGATTGTGTTAGTTTTATTTCTTATTATTATGCTGTTTAATTAAACACTAATAATATTTTAACCAGGTCTGAAAGTTTCAAGTTGCAAACCTTTTCAAGTATTACATAACGTTTGAGACTTGATGTATATAAAATAAGGTTTATCTTGAAATCCTGACGTATTTAGAATTTAGGCCGCAAGGTTTCTATGTCATTGTCTTTTTACTAGTGCCCTGTATATAATAAAATTTAAATTCGTTTTATAATTGACATTGCATTTAATTTTGCTGTGTTTAATTCCTGAAGAATATTCATACTTTATTAGTAGCAAGTTTTCAGGGCTATTTCATGTATTATGTATTTCCAAATGCACCATTAGTATATACTATGAACAAAAAGTTTAGAAAGTTTTACATCTTTTATTATTTTCCTTTAGAATGTAATTTATTTAGACACGTTATTAGTACAAACCATTAGAGTAAAATGTTTTGTAACGAAATAAACACCTTTAGTGAGAAAGTTCATTCAACAAAACATCAAAACTTACGTTAGGACGTTATTAGAGTCAATATCCATAAATTACACAAATGTCAGTATCTTAAGTGTCTTTCGCGATCACTTATAACAACACTACACATCTTATCATGCGTCAAATTAGATTCCTCACAGTCTGTAAAGGTATCCGCTGCCACTCCTCATACAATGCTTGTCCTAGTTGACGTGCGTTGGTGACGTCATAACGCCCACTGCTTGCCTTCCTAAAACGTCCCACACATAGTCGATTGGTGACTTACCCGGCTATTTAGCAGGCAATTCCAACACGTTAATCTTGTTACGTTCAATAATATCTCTGGATTGTCTAGCTACATGTGGCCGTGCGTTATCCAGTTGAAAAATATGTCTGTGTTGCCTTCCTGCACAGCAATGGGCACTAATACTTCGTCACAGTATCTTACTGCTGTTAGTGTTTCAGGAATTGTAAGAAGTCGAGTCTTGCCTCAATGAAAAATAACACCCCAAACAACAACGCTTCCACCTCCGTATCGGTCATGTGGTTTGACGTTAGTTTGATCATAACGTTCACCCAGTCGGCGCCATACACGTACCCTGCCATCAGAGAAGCAAACGTTAAATCTAGATTCGTCGCTGAAAAGAACTTGGTTCCACTGTTGTTGAGTCCAGCGTCTGTGTGTTCGAGCTCATCGGAGACGTGTTTCACGATGACGAGGCGTTAACGGCAACCCAACGTACGGACGACATGCACGTAATCTAGCGCTGCACAGTTTATTTCGTACTGTATTCACAGAAATCCTTAAACAAGTTGCTGTTCTTAGATAAGCAGCTATAACACTACCAGACATGAAACGGCTTCGTCGCGACGTCGTGACGATGTAGCGGTCTTCCCGTGACGTCGTTTTACGAGGTCTTCAGGACCGCAGTCTGTCAGAAACACTTCTAGTCTGTTGAAATCTAGCCTTCAGACGACTGATGGTCGATTCATGAACGTTTAAATGTCTTGCAACATCTCTAGCCTTCATGCTTGCATCCAACATACCAAGAGCATATTGACGTCGCTTTAACGTCAGCCTTGGACGGCGTCACATGATATTCTTTTTTAATTATTGAAGCGGCTTTCGTTGTTTCAAAGTAAATGGAATGGTACGACATATGTTCGTAAAATTTAATCGGTTGGAAATAGAGCTGCACGTGCTTCACACACTAAACGCTTGATTGAATAACGTGGCCTTATGTAAACACACAGGTGAAAATCTAGCGGTATACACAAATTTGGACGTGTGGGTAATCTTGTGATATATGGAAATCCAATGTGAGTCGGGGTTCTTCTACACATTGCACGTTTTGAAAAACTTGCTAAACTTTATGTTTTCAGTATATAATATATGAAACTGTTGTAATACAACACCGCTTTCTTTATGGCACCAAATATACTTGAATGTCCGCTATACTACATACTATGTTTATTGCAATTAAGGACTATGTAATTGTTGAATTTACAGAAAGGTACCTTTAAGTACCGGCCCTCAAAAAGTTGGTTAGGGTGAATGCAGTGCTAAAAATATCATATTGTTTAATCATCCCTCTTGCCTGAAATCTTTTGGACCAGGCAATGTTATCGTAGGTACTTCACATCAACTGTGAATACAGTAATAAATACGTTATTTTCTGTGCAAGTTTCCTTTTATTCTAGCGAACAAATTCAGAATACATATGCAGATATTGAATGCACTAATATTACTCTAGATGCACTGAGGCTTACATTTTCTATATCTGTGACTGAATTTACATATATGAACAAACAAATAAGTGGGCTCTGTAATCAAAATTTTGGCGTCCATTTTGTGTGTATTAAAAACTTATTCATTACACATCTTTGCGGAAGTCAGGGGCTAATCACAAAAACGTGTGTACATACGCAAACTGAACTTCTATATAAAGATTGTAAGATTTCGATGAAATGTCTTAAGAATGGTTTATTTTTTATGAAGTTATTACTATATATGTCTGTAGATTGGATGATTTATTGTTTTAAGGTATTTATTTGACGCCACGTGGGAACTTTTTTGTGCCTTATTACTTCATTTTGACATCTATCGGTTCCGTCTTAAATTGGTCGATGTTTTGTTAGCAGATGACCATTTATTGTGTCATACCACCTTTGTTCAAATTGGCCGTGTATTGAAAAATCAAGAGTATGGTGGCTCGGTATAGCCCTCGTGCATTTTCTTCGAGAGCTTCTAATCTCCGTTTGTGAAATTGTTCGTTGAAGTTTGTGGAACATATTTTTTTCTTTAAATGCTTTGCAGTATATAATGTATTGTTGATAACAAATCATGTGACCAAAATTTGAGGGCTTCACTACTTGACGTTGACCTAAGTCAGATCGTATTGAAGCAAAGGTTTTAAGTTTCGAGTGCGTCTTTGAAATTCTCTCATCGTAAACGTAAGGTCAACGTAAGTAAGTATTTCGGAAAGTTTGCTATCTTACGTAAGATTCTTATGAAACAGTCCCAGTTCTTTATCAGCCCTGCGTTCAGTAAGCATTTAACGTTAGTCAATCACCGTTACCGTTATGAACGGCTAAGTGAACGATCCGTTGAAGCGCGAACGTTTAAAGATAGCGGACAAAAGAATCTTTACTTCAATTTATTAGAAGAATTCGGAGAGGAGGAATTGTTTTCTTGTTTACTTTTTTGTGTAAATTTATTGATCTAAATCAACGGGAGTAACACCGCCATCTTCGTTGTAATGGCAGTTACTAATTTGCACAATATACTGGAACTATTATGTTTCATGTTGTTTCATACTCGCGTACTATATACTTAAACCGTTTTCTGTTTGTCTGAAACGTTTTCCGCTAACAGGCCGTTCAATAATGACATTAGTGAATTATACCTATTTTAAGTGTGTACCTTTCATTACCTGTGTCCATTATTGGACACCGTACTTTTTGTTTGTACTACTTCTTTTGTGTAAAGTTATATTTTGGACATGTTGAAATTTATAAAATTTAGTATATAGAGATATTTTATTATACTGATTTCAGACAATGTATGAATTATTTTGTATTTTTAACTCTTAGTGCATCTGTACGGGGGTGTACACAATCTGATTGGAATATTTTATTTTAACAGTTTTCACTGTACTTCATGTAAACTTGCACAAAAGTTTACATGTTTAAACTCACTTTTTTCATAAAAAATAAATATTACTAAACCACTTTTTTGATATTTTTCTAATAAACATACTTATTTATTTCATTAGGATTAAAATGAAAACTGAAATTTATGAAACTTATTTGTAAATTTCAACTATTGCAACCACACCTATTTTAAAGTCATGAAGGACATTCGTAAATTACATAGTCCTTAATTGGCTTGGGCACAGCTAGCTATTTCCAAATTTCATAATGGAATATGTTCAATTTAATACTATTTTTGAATTGATAATTTAAAGAATTAAATTAAAGAATGGAACAGGTTGAAATTGTTCCAATATGTGTTCATAATATATCATTCATTACTTCACTCGTACTTACTTGTCTTTGCTACAGCAACAAGTAAATCTGTGAGCTAATGCTCACTAGTGATACCCCCGCAAAAATCTAAAAATATGCGACAAACAGGAAGTAGATGAGCAAGGAGCATGAAATCGCTTTACACCACATGGGACTATGGGATGAAGCAATATGCAAAGTATTAGGCTGCTGCATGTTATAGTTGTTGAGAAAACTGCGACGGAAATTTTGTAACGGACGGACGGACGCACGCACACATGCACGCACGGACAAGGGTAAACAGTATACCCCCTCTTCTTCGAAGCGGGGGTATAATAAAACTGTTTACTAAGGTGTCATTACAGGAAGGACGTTTAACCTTCAAAACTATATTTTATTTTATTTTATGTTTTTGTATGTTATATAATAACTACATGGAAGTTAGGAACAATTTAGACCTTGTTGCATCATTCAAAAGTATACATAACTCAGACGAGTTTCTCTGGCGGCGGTTTCCTTTTGGTGGTTTGGCCGTCCAGATATATCATAATTCGGTATAAATACTTTATATAGTTTATTAGCTTATGAACATTATTTAGGTCTTGTGTTATGGCATTTAAATAAATGCCCTTATTAATCAATTTAAAACGGTGTTATGTTATACCTTATTCCAGTTCAATCCAGTCTTTGTTCTTTATGTATATTTGGGCAATACATAAATTATTATTATTATTATCAGCATTATTATTATTTTTTGTTATTATTATTGCAATTACAGTAGTTACATATTTGTTAATTTTAGACTTGTGCGGAATATTATCCAAAGTGAACATGGATAGCAGATATTGGGGGGGGCCTAGAAAATAGGAATAACATATAATATAGTGGGGTCGATAACTGCAACAATCTTTCACTTGGTGATACAAGCACCAAATTTGGCACAGATTGCCTGCATGGTCTACCATTCACAAAAAGCACGTTTTCCACTTCGAAATTCAAGATGGCCGCCGTTTCTGCGCATGCGCCTGGGAGTCAGTATCCCAAGGCGACTCAACTTCTTCTTATCGCTTTAGATGTCTTATAGAATGATACATTTTGGTGTATTTTGCTTACTAAAAATGTTAACCATGTTAGGACATTGATTTACATCATGTGATATACTTCCAAGGTCAAGGTCATGGTAAAGGTTACATACATGAGAAAGTTGTTTCAAACTTTTTGAATCATTTGAATGATCATGTGGGATTCAAGATGCAATTATAAATAGTGTTTATTCAAATTAACTTGATGGAATCATTGACAAATCTGTAGGCGTAATTGTATTGCCGTGACCTTGACCCAATTAGGATGTTAAAAGGCCTACCCCGTAAATACTAATTAGATAATCAAACAATTTATCTGAGACTATTATTTTACAATGAAATATGAAAATATTTATTTGATTGCCTTCATCAATAGTTTACTATGCTTATGCTTAATATTGTCCACTTGTTGTGAAGGTCAAAGGTCAATGTCAAATGTGAAGGTATATGTATTAAGTGATTTTATCAGAAATTTAACACAATTTTAAGAAAATGAAGCAAGGATTCTCATAATCCTTGATAAAACCAAACGTTTAAACAATAACGCGTTATGCACACATGTCTAGAAGTCAACAATTTAAGGTCAAGATCGTAAAGATAGTTCAAATATTGTTGTGATAATTACATGAACGCAAACATAGATGGTTTAGCCTGTGATGATTTCATTATTCGCACATGCAAGTGCACAAACGAGTTCATTTAAAACCAACTCGATAGCATTTGAATCGCTTATGACATTCCCTCTTGTCACCACATTTAGATAACTGATGACAACTTTTGACAATCGGTGAAAGGTTGGCCAATAGCTCTTGCCATTCGCTACTGTTTTACCAGAGCAAGTCGACTGGATTTGATCTTGATAACCATCGATTGACCAAATATACACGCAGCGTGGAAGACAGAACTTTTGACATATTTATGGAAACACGCTCTTGTATGTGAAATTGCATAATAGGATATTTGCTCTTGGACAGAAAAGTCAAGCCTAGCGTCGCAACATTGTCTATAAGACTGTTCTAATCGCGCATAATTTTGACAAATTTCTAGAGTGTTTTGAAATCTTGATCATGTCTGCTTAATGTTGACTTAGCTTTTTCAAAGACCTACAAAAATGACTACCAGTGAAGTCGTGAAAGAACAACATTCTATTAGATTTTTCTGAGCCATCATTTTGTGTATTGGTAACCTCCTTATTGACTATCCTAGACCAAACTCAATCCAAGATTTATAAAATCTGCACCTTTTTAGTGATACAAACACGTTGATTTAACAGCATCAGTCACACATGCTTTATTAAAAAAAGTTTTGCCTGTTGCTTTATAGTATAAAGTGGCTTGAATATGATTCTTCGTGATTACAAGGATTCATTTTATTGTAGACACAAATGGATGCAATCTCACATTTTGTCACAACAAGAACATTACAAAAACACATGGTAAGTATTTTGTCGGATCAGAACCTAATGTAGTTCGGTCTTGTTGTCACTAACACGTACAATTTTCTGCCTATTTAATCGTAAATTTGTTTTGAATGCTTCTCTATGGCGCTCACGTTTGTCTCTAATTGACCCTCGTAAACATCGAAACTAACTACTTGTTATATTTCGAGACATATGCATGCACCTATGGAATTAAATCTTTAAAAACATATTATCCAAAGGCCCTTAATGCTTTCTATTGACCCTCGTAAACATCGAAACTAATTACATGTGTATGTCCTGTTATATTTCGAGACACATGCATGCACCTATGGAATTAAATCATCCAATGGCCCTTAATGCTTTCTAAGAAACAGAATATACGAGCAAGAATCCATAAATAACAATTGCATCGGAAATATGCTGATAGTCGGGGAATACGACCGCAGTCTGAAAAGTATTGGCCAGCTGATATTTCTGACCTGTATAGTTTGCTAGTGTCAGTTTGTGTGGCTACGAATGACTAATCTGTTAGGCTATTCGTTTTCTAGCATATTCAAATTTGCAAATAGTAATCATTTGATGAAGGAAGTTTTGTGATACTTTGCACTATTGCATTACAAAGCTTCATTATACAAGCTTAATAGTCTGATCAAAATGGATTAAACCTAAAAAACAATCTGAATTGTCCTATGAAAGGATGGTATACTTGGAGTTATTTTAGAATATTCATTTGAGCCACTAACAATTTGGGGGAGACATAAACTTTGTCAGATAGAGACAGCAGCACTAGTCTAAATCGGTTGTTATAGAAATACATGATGGATTTTTGTAGACATTTCCTGCTTTACAGTTAATCTTTTTACTGCCTTACTGTAAATAACATTGAGATATGGGATACAATGTACAACTGTCTGCATATACTTCTAAAATCTTGGTCACACATTTACAGAAGAAGGAACTCGGTTGGATACTGACAAAAATGGAGTGTAGCTACTATGAATTGTAATACTTTATGAATATGTTGTCAAAGCAGTTTTTGGATTCAAACTGTAGTCATGGATGATAACGGATTAATTTCTGATTTGTACTAATTGATACGAACGCCGCTGAATTTAATTCATAATTGTACGGGATCATCATTCCTAAATGCGTGTCAATGGAAAGAGTACCCTACATCTAACCCAATGATTCATTCAGTATTATCTAAATTCCGTGTGAGCTGTACACCATTATGGTAACTTAAACCCTGTTACCATTGGCTCCCTCACGTTGACTAACGATAGTTATATAATATTAAAAGGGGTTGATTCGATAACATTTGAGACGTTTTAGTGTAATGTACAGAAAACTGTTTAATTTCAACAACACACAAGCAGAGAAAAATACCATGTGCCAATACAGCAACAAGCACACTTTAAACGGACACTGATATACATGCTGAGTATCAAAGCACAGGCAGTCGGATCTGCGAAGGATGCCTAGGTTTCATTGTAGTGATGTCACCAGATGCACTGGTTATACTTTTAGATATATTCTAATAAATGAGAAATGTTCTGAATCAATTAACTGCAATGAATTTCATCCGAGAAAAAGCGTTAGTATATAATATTATTTGGCGTCTTGTAATGGCCGCCATTTTGAATTGACAGCCATTAAATGGATTTTGTTTTAAAGAATTTAACAGAATTGTTTATTTGTCATAAAATATTGAAATTATATTAATAATTACGTAAATAAAAATAACTAAAAAGGCTATTTTATATGAACAGGACAAAAATCCCTATCATCGGCGGCCATTTTGAAAAAATGGCGGCCATCTTGAATTTCGAGGTGGAAATCGTGCTTTTTGTAAACTACACACTATGTACAACAACTGTACCAAATTTGATGCTTGTATCACTAAGAGAAAGATTGTCGTGAAAAATGACACTTATCGACCCCACTAATAATATATAATCGATCAAAAAGCCACATTTATATTAATTATAGGAAGGTTGGTATACTTTCTTAAGCAAATATATCTTTACAAGTAAGGCTGGTAGACCATATAAAAATGTTTGTATACGACAAATATATAATTTGTATTATAGCCTATCAGCACAGATGTCAAGTTCCTGTGGTGCCAGTATCAGCAACCAACATCTTTGCTTAATATACATGTATGTATAAGTGTAATATTTATCTGATTATTTCAGTCATCATGTATTCTGTACATTCATTTCCTTCCAACTTTTGCGCAAGTCCGGATAGAAAGAACAGTTCAGTGTGTCCATCATCGACGAATCTTATTTTCGTTTTGTTTAAAAAAAATAAATAAAGAAACGTTACAAGGTGGTTTGCTAACTGTTTGTGGAGACGTTTCCTTTTCAAAGTCAATAATTGAGTTCATTTAATGTGTCCGTAAAATATGCCAACAAAAAGGTTGAATAACTCGAACGGTCATAATCTTAAAGTGATCTAGGACATGCAAAACTATGTCAGTTTTCACGTGGAAACGTTAATACTCTGAATGTCACAGACAGATCGAAATGATCACTGCTGACGAATTCGTTGTTTGAGTGAAACAGATTGTTTGCGAGAGGTATGATTACTGTATATTTTTATTTTGTTTAGATTCTAAGTAAGTCTTAAACGAGAGCCCGAACTGATTCTGTCAATCTAATAAAGCGTCTATTGTATAAATGTTCGCATACAAAAAGAATATATTGAACTTGTAGACATACTGTCTATTATTTTAATATGTCACTTAAAACGGGTCAAATCCCAAGGTTGATGAGTCCAACCATGTAAATTATAGTCCAGTTTTCCTCACTTGTATCTTATGTAAGGTAGTTGAACATATAATTGAACATAACTAATTTCCAGCATGGTTTCCGTAAAAGGTCGTGTGAGACTCAGTAAGTACAATTAGTCCACGTCATAGCATCTAATCTTGACAATCCTGAAATCAAGAAACATGCTCAGACAGATATACTGATCATAGACGTGGCCAAGGCCTTTGACAAAGCACTCCAAAAGTTTCACCACAAGCTTCCCTTTTATGGTATAAGAGGCACTACCCACAGATGGATTTTATCTTAGTTTAACGGAAGGCCACAGAGCGTTGTCCTTAAAGGAGTCAGTTCCAGCACCAGTAGTATCTGGTGTTCCACAGAGCTCGGTACTGGGGCCTGTCCTTTCCTCCTTTTTATTAATGATTTATCCGATGGCATAACATCTACAGTATATGTAACACTTTCTAACACTCTAGATTGGTCCAAACATATAGACAAAGTGGCTAGCAAAGCCACTAGAACATTGGATTTCCGACGTCGTAATCTTTCTTTCGCACCACATGCGACAAAACTCATGGCAAACAAAACTGTACTGTTGTTCCTTTTAACCCATCTGTCCGTAAATTTTGCCATCCACATGACGTTATGATCAGTCGTGATCGCAGTCATGAAGGAAAGATAAAAAAAGATATACTATCAGCTTTAATACATTTTGTCTCTATTAGCAATCACTTTACTGGTCACAATAACATACACTTGTATTAAATCATGTGAAAAACGATAAATCGCTTATGTTAGAAATGCAAGGGTTTAACAGGCAGCTCGTCTATTATGACTATACACATGTATCTTAAAATGTCATTATAATTTAAAGTTTAGAGCCACTACAGGTAAATTTCTCGCTCAAGGAAATTAGCAGTGCCCTGGGCGAAATTCGAACCCGGGACCTCTCAAACCCCAAGGGCACGTTCTACCACCGGACCATTGCTCCTACAAGGGGTAGTACTATCTTGAAAACAATTTGTTTTATTTTCAGTACATTGATTCTTAATCCACAGAACGTATAAAAGAAACAACTACAATAATGTCAGAACTAAATGGTACAACACAAGAAGTTACTGATCATGAAAACTTAGAAACAATCAATTACACCAATGTTGACACTGAACCATTGAAAGACGATAAAAATCAAGTGATAACCATTGAAGTGGCGGAGCCCCCTAAAGCCCCTGATGGGGGTTATGGATGGTTTATTGTCCTAGGGTCTCATCTTGTCCATGCCGTTAGCGGTAACTTTCATTTATAAGTTTTTTAATTTAATGTTAAAGTTTAAGTGTGGTTAACGAGTGGTTTTAAGTATGCTTCCATATACATGTTCAGTCAACTTAACAATTTTTGTAAAATAACCCTTGACTATTGAAGTCTGAACTGACCTTTAAACATAGGGTGAAATGGTACAAATGTGCATTAAAAAGGTATAAGCAGTGTCTCTTGTGGAGTTCCAGCATGGTACCTGTTGATTGTATTTATAATATCAATAGTCTAAAAAAGATACTCTTTTAAACTTATTGTAATTGTCATGTATTAGTTGCACTTCTAAATATCTATATATCATTTTTTGTACAGTCTGCAGCCACGGTCCCGGCTTTTGTTTTTTTAACGTCGTATTCAACACATATTTAGGTCATATATACGACGGCCAGCTTTTCCTACATTAGGTTTCCTGGACACTTTCTATCACCAGTACTAACTGGCCGACAACTCATGTATAGGGTATGACCTACCGCGACAGGGCTCGAACCCGCGGTCTCCAGATTCGAAGTCAGACATGCTAACCACTACGCCACAGTCGCGGCTTTTTTGACGTCGTATTCAACACATATATAGGTCATATAAACGACGGCCAACTCGTGTTTTTGTGATCTCCATTTATCATAAGATTCCAAGTGCAATAACGATTCCGGTGAGAAATAAACATGGTGGCAGCGGTGTTCCCATCTTTGATGAACAATAGAAACAGATGAATTTACCAGACAAGCGAAAATCAAGGACTATTAGCAAATAATCCACTATTCAGTCGCTAAAGCGTAAGACGAACCTGCTAGTTTCGTTTTATATAATTGAAAAAAATGTACTCTCCAGCTTCCACTTGATTTGACTTTTCTGTGTAGAATTCTTACTCTTGGAGTTAAACTATGGCTGAATCCATATTAAAACCGCCAACCACGTTGGACATTACTGACGGTAACGTTGCTGAAAATTACCGCAAGTAGAAGAGACAGATGAAAGTATATTTGGCTGCAAGTAGAGCTAGTGAAAAACCTGACAAAGTTCTGACTAGTATAGTACTTCACTGTGCAGGGCCAAAAGAAATAGAAGTGTACGACCAGTTTGCTTGGGCGGATCAAGCTGACAAGGACAAACCAGCTTAAAGTGCTTGACGCCATTGAAAACTGCTGTAACCCTAGAGTTAGTAAAGTGCTAGAATCGGACAGGTTTTGGACAGTCAAGATAGACACGTTTACATCGTTTGAACATTTCCTAACAGAACTTCGCAAAAGGGCGGACAGCTGTAACTTAATCAAGAAAGACAGAATATTGAGGGACAAAATAGTGTTCAGTTCAAGCGGTAGATTGTAGGAACTCTTACTTAGAGAAGAGAACCTGAGGATAATGTTTGCAAATCTGCAGAGCATATTATAGATCAAACAAACATGTAAAGGAAATATTCGATAAAATGACACTCCAGTGACAAGCAGATGCTAAGCCAAAGGGTGAACTGTTGAATTCGAAGAAATCTGCAGAGAAGAAAAATAGTACACTATGTAGATACTTACATGAACTTGCCAATGAGAAATGAACAGCCTGGGGAAAAGTGCAGTTCGTGCAGTGGTCGCAACTATTTCAAAGCGTGCTGCAAGAGAGTCCATGCAGTAGGGGAAAAATTAAACTTGGAATATGAAGGTTGGCTTTGGACAATGTGTTGAAGGTGGTATCGGACCAAGAGCCACAGCAAAAATGCTCGTAAATGATTGTGAAATCAGGTTTCAGATAGACACTGGCGCTGAATTCAACACTATTCAAAGAAAATATGTTCGGAAGTCACAAAGGGTAAAGAAGTTAACTCTGAAAATGTACAACAAATCCACAAGAACAATGTACATCATTGGGAGAAGCCAATTTAGAAATCACTAAGCCACAGGCACAAGAAAAGTTCAAAGTGAGTTTTCATTGTACCTGATAAACTTGGCTTTCTGCTAGGTCTATTAACGGTACAAAGTATAAATCTAATAACAATTCAGACTGAAAACTTTATTGGTAAAAGAAGAGATTAATTTAGGTGACATTTGCGAAGCTAGTCTGCAGGTGGACTTGGAAGACTTCGCCAAGAAGGAAAATACCATTTGCTATAAAATGTAAAAGAACTTAAAACCTTGTGAAAAGAAGGATAATTTCTTAAGCAAGCCAGTCGACAAAATGGGTGAATCAGATGGCAGTTCTTCTTCAAGAAGGAAAAACACTTGAATTTGTGTCCAGATCTCTTAAGTCAGCAGAAAGAAATTGGGCACATATTGAGAAAGAAACTTGTCAGTTCTATTTGGTATTGAATGTTTTGACCAGTACACCTACAGACGCAAGGTTAACGACCACAAACCTCTTGAAACAATACTGAAGAAACCGTTAAGTCACGCCCTGAAACGCTTACAGGATATCATACAGAAATATGACATTGCGTTTGAGAATGTAAAAGGCTTCGAATTGATAATAGCTGACGCGTTCAGCCGTGCTTTTGTGTTAAAAGATGATCTGGGTGAGCTGACGAAAACAATGGTTCTTCAAGTGGATGCTTTGAAAAGATTCCCAGATGTTCGAATTGAAGAAATAAAGGCAAAAACTGCTGAAGATTCAATTTTAATGTCGCTAAGTAATAAAGTCCAAAATGGGTGGCCTGAGGACAGAAATGATTAATCAAATGAGTTGAAACCATACTTTTCAATGAGTGACACACTTAGTTATCAAGACGGAGTAATATAGAAAAGTGAAGCGGTGTGAGTACCCAAGTCGTTGAATGATATTTATTTTAAGTGTTCCAATCATTTGATTTGTGGAGTTGACCAGAATTTGTACAACTAGTATACTAACTGATCTTTCAATGTGACTGAAACTTTTTACATCAACATTGTGTTTATTGTAGTATTCTGACTCTAAAGTGTACAATTTTTCATTTAAACAAATATTATATTCAAAGTTACTTATATAAAGGACTGATCTGTGAGTTTATAAATAAAAAACGCATAACAATTCTGATGTTTATGTATTAAAATATAAATATGATTAAACCCGATCTAAAATTTCCGTTCGCCTACTCGCTAATTTAGAACTGGGTTTTTCGTTATGAGTTTCACGTTCAGGTAACCTTTTCTCATTAAAAAATTCATGACGCAATCATTCTGTTGTGTAACTTGTTTAAATCGTCTAGTCACGCAATTTGAAATGAGCCGTCCAATCACAGCCTGTGAATAACATCACCGTCAAATAAGCTCGCAAACCTCTATCTAATAAAAAAATACGAAATCAAAATGCTATTAATAGTGTTTTGTGTATGATTGGTCGACACAAAGGTCATCTCGACGTGACCCTCCTAGCGAACCTTAGAGATACTGCATGACCGCGCTCTACAGGATATCTGTTAACGGAGATTGTTAAAATATATATTTATATTTACAGGTGGGTTTGAGAGATCTAATGGTGTTATGTATCTACAACTATTAGAGAAGTTTAAATATAGTGCCACAGCTACAGCTTGGGTGTTGTCCATTTTCTCAACTTTGAGGCTTGCTATGGGTAAGTTCTTATCTTGAAAAAGTTGTGCATTGCATGATATTGGAAAAATACTTTCTCTGTGTTTATTGTATCTTTTTTGTATTTTATGAGTATTAATACATTTAATTAAGAGATTTTTTTTCTAAAAAGATATTACACAAAAATGCCGAAAAATACAGTGCCAAATCCACTGCGTTTTATACACTTTTTCGACATGGGTTTCTTTTTCTTTAAGGTTCCTATGGACCATTCTAATCATTATAATTTGACTTAAAATGTTTGCAATGATTTTTTAAATAACTTGAGGGAGTCTATACTCATTCTCCAAGGCTGAATCAATCATTGTTAACCAGTTTATTGAAAAGTTTAAGTGCTGTTTAAAGTCTGGTTAAACGCCATAGCTACACATTGTATAGGTCATATTACTTCGGTCAGACAATCTCAAAAGAAAAGACTATATCTCTCGATTTGGCTGTTCACCATTTACCAGGCACATACTTATGTCAGTGACCGGCAACTGCCCTGCATGATATAGAAGCAGTGGTAGGAGGGAGAATGGCTGTAGAAATAATTTCATGACCAAACCACATGAAAATACGCCCCGCCCACGTAAGGGTGGCTATACCACTGCCAAAAAATCGTTTAATTAACTCATTTTGTGGAATAGAAATAAAAATTGATGTTACACCAAAGTCGACGAAGATCTTTGATACAGTTTTTACCATATATTTTACAGGTCCACTAGCGAGTGCTTTATGTAACAAGTATTCCTGTCGTACAGTGGTTATATTAGGAGCTGCTTTATCTACGATAGGAATATTTCTATCTGCATTTGTACCAGAGTTACCTTATCTGTATATTACCTATGGAGTACTTGGTGGTATGCATTATGGTTTCTATATGCGGTTTCCCATGCTTTAGCGGCCTGTAGCAAATGGTTATTTCTATCAAACATGGCTGATTACATTAGACTAAACAAGTGCAATTAAATGCATAATAACAACTGCAATTTAAATAAGTCTGCTTTGTGCGTTTACATGCAGACGCTGTGCTGGCTTAGTATTCCTTTAACCGTTTATTGTAAAATATCGCATTTGATCTTTTGTTTGTTGTACATTCCATGTTTAAATACTCTATCTAAACCCCATATCGGACAGCGCAATTAGCGTTTTGATTACAAATTATCATAATTTGTAGAGATTGCCTTAATCGACCTGCCTGAAGCCCAATACTAGAGTACTGAAAATTACTTTTTAGACTTTCGGCGATTTCGCCGAAAGACTTAAGTTATACCACAAAACGAAAAGTATCGACGCTGAAAACGCCTGACCAGTTTAACATGCGGAGTGTGACATGTGTCTCTGATTTACTACGTAGCTAATTTCTAAGCGATAAAAGTAGTTCCATCAATCAACTGACGCGTATTTGTTTCAATGATCATTGAGGGGTGTTTACATATATTGATGGGCGGAGTCAAATCTCGTTAATACACTAAGTAGTAGTATTTGCTAGTAATATATGATAGTATAAACACTTCGCACGCATTTTTTGCCCTGCTCAATTTGTACTTGAATCTACTGTTTAAGGAGTAATCATTAGTATGGATTTGTTAGGTTTCAATGTGCACGAAAGTCTTTCTGTATTTCAATACTTTGATTTTACTTAAAATGTACATTAATTTCTGCTTTGCTTATCTTTGCAAACAAACAATACACATAGCAGTATGGGTGTTGCCATATTGTTACAGCCTCTTTATTATACTAACAATGCAGATATTTTTTTTATGTTTGCAGGAATAGGAAGAGCATTTGCTTATACACCAAGCTTGATTATAGTTGGTTATTATTTTAATAAAAAACGTGGAATAGCGGTAGGTATATCAACATCTGGCGTTGGTATCGGCTGCTTTATCCTTCCTCCTGTCTTTGAGCTACTGTTTTCTAACTATGGTTTCCAAGGCACATTTTGGATCTTGGCTGCTATTGGCAGCCATTTCTTTATTTGTGGATGTTTGTTTCGATCTATTGAACAGCATAGAGAGATTATGGACAGTGATAGGTAAGAATTTTATCCTTGGTTGTCGATTCACTGTCCATTGGACTAAACACTGGATCTGGGTTGCAGCAACAAGCTCGCATACTGTTTGCTGTAAAAGGAGGAAGGAAAAGTTAAGTGTCCAATATGGGCTTGGACCCATGACCCCCTGCTTGACAGTCAGACGATCTCCTAATTGAGCTAATTGGTCTGATAAAAGTAACTTAAAATTAATTTAAACAGATACTTTATATACAGCCCTGCTACATTTGAGATGGACATTATGACCTACACTTTTTTGTCAATTTGCATGTCAATACATACATGTTAATGTATTGTTCAAATAATGCCCATGGGTTCAAAATTTGTCCTGTATCAGGGATCAATTAATATTTTGTCAAATGCACTAAGCATCTAGCTCTTAGGTGAGTGGTCCAGCGTCCTCAGGACCCTCTTGTTTATAAATTACAATAGCTGGTTTATTAATTAAAGCCAAGATTTCAAAGAGAAGAAATAAATCTTGTGGGTTTTTTTTACTTTCACGCAAATATATTTGTATCGCTACTATTGTAGTGCGTCTCATATTGTATAGCTGCTTGACGATACCCAGTCCAAGTTTTGACTCAAAGGTGTATTAAATGCAGCTATATTGCAGGGCTTTTTTTCAGTATTTGGGGAAGGGGCCTATGGCCTTTTTTATATAGAACATTTTGGGAAATTTTATCGCAATTTCATAGCTAGGGGAACAAAAAATCCAAGGTAAACTCCAAATTTTGGGAAAACTGTATGATTTTAAAGAAATTTCAGGAGGGGAAGGCGCCTGTGTAAAAGGCCCCTGTTATATAAGGTAAAAAAGACCTGTATTGGCACCATATTTTTTCTGCGTTTTGAGTGTATTATTTTTTCTAGAAAAATACATCAGAAGGGGAGGTAGCTACTTGTAATTTCTTTTATGGTTGCTGCGAGGGTCACGTTAAGATGACCTTGAGTTTGTAAGCTAATTTGACGGCAGTGTTATTCACAGACTGTGATTGGATGGCTCTTTTCAAATTGCATGACATAGACAATGTAATGATTGTGTTATGAATATTACAAATAGAAAATGTCACTAGAAATTTACTCTCATAACGAGATAGGCATATCTCAAATTAGCGAGTAGGCGAGTGGAGAATTTTAGATCAGGTTTTAATTAGATTAATGTTAATGAAATATTTTGTTTTTTTTACTTTGTAGGAAAATTGCTGCAAGGAAAGAAGCATTACTGAATGAAGAACCAAAGAATAAACTTTTATCTCCTGTATCCATGGAAAGGAAAATACAAAATCGATTACCCAATCAAGATGAAGCAAATTTGAGTACATCAATGGAAATAATTGCTAATGCCAAGATAGAATCACGGCGCCCATCTTTATTTAGGAGAAAGTTTTCCCAAGTGAAAGCAACTATGAAAGGGTCAAATGATAAAAAAGAGGGAGCCAAGAAGCCCTTATTAGAACTTCATTTGTTTAGAAATTATGCATTTACTGCTATATGTATTCAATTGTTTTTGTTTACATTATCATTTAATTCAACATTTGTGTTTTTACCAGCCCTAGCAGAAGCCAGAGGAATTTCTCAAATGGAAGGGGCGTATTTAGTATCAATTCTTGGAGTTTGTGATGGAATCTCAAGAATTATCATGTCATCAATCTTAGATTTAAAGAAAGTAAAACCATTTAGATTATGGATCTATAACTCTGTGATGTTCCTTACAGCCGTGGTCTCACTATTAATGCCTTCAATGAACAATTTTAAAGAGTTTGCTATTATAAGTGCATTCTATGGTTTGTTGTCAGGGACATATATATCCCAGAAGTCTGTTATAGTCGTGGATGTACTTGGTGTTGAGAAATTATCAAGTTCATTTGGCTTGTTAATGTTGTTTCAAGGTCTAAGTGGACTTGTAGGGCCAACAGTAGGGGGTATGTTATAAAATAATATATTTTCTTTCTTTTTTTATTGCAAAATGCCAGTTTCTAGACCTTACAAATTTTAATTGTGTTTAAGAATTATCTTTTTGCGAGGATTCACTTAAGTAGCGCAAAACAAAAGATACAAAACATCACAGAATGTAGGAGAGTGCCCAGATTAAGGTAACGGCAAGATATTTGTATTCAAAGTGTATTATATACTCTCAGGACTAATAAATGTGATGTATGGTTAACAAACAAAGTACATACTAACACTGTTTGGAATAATAGGAAATATGTATTTTTTCTGTTGTAGGTTTGTTCAAGGATTTACTTGGTAGTTATGATATGGCATTTTATTTTGGTTCATTAGGAATAGTAACTGGAGGGTTAACAATGTTGTCAGGTAATATATGGATGTATAAACAAAAGAAAAAAGCTGATGGAAAAGCATGATACAATGTATTAATAAAACATTGACTAAAGGCATGAGTATAGATATTTTGTAATATATACTTGTTTGTTAGTTTTGTTGGGTTTAACGCCGTAGCAACACATTTATTGGTCATATAACAGTGGTCAGTCAATCTACTCACTCCTCCTGGAAAGGCTAAATCTCTGGATTTAGCTGTTAACCAACTACTAAGCGCATACTTTTGTCATTGACTGACAACTGCCCTACATAATTAAAAATCATTGGTAGGAGGGAGAATGGTCTAGAAATAATTTCATGACCAAGCTCTACGAAAGTATGCCCCACCCAGGAATCGAACCCACGACCCCTAGATCAGTAGACTTGCGTGCTACCAACTGAGCTAGCCGGTCGGCTTTTGTAATACATGTATATGCGTTCAGTTATATTTAATTGGTTCAAGGTAAAAATGAAAAACTTACAAAGCTGCAAGGAAAGATGGTATTGACATTGTTAAATTTTATTCAACTGTCAGACAGTGGCACATATATTGACCCCTTGGACTTAAATACTTACCACAGTACTTCCCTACTCACTATTGATAAAATAGTTAACTGTATTTTTACAATTAGCGTGGTTAATAAGTGCTTCACAGACTGTTGAATTATTTACAATGCGTATAGTTTTGCCATGTTTTAAATTTTTGCGGGGCATACTTTCGTGGAGTTTGGTAATGAAATTATTTCCACGGCCATTCTCCCTTCTACCAATGATTTTTAATTATGTAGGGCAGTTGTCAGCCACTGACGAAAGTATGCACTTAGTAGTTGGTTAACAGCTAAATCCAGAGATTTAGCCTTTCCAGGAGGAGTGAGTAGGTTGACTGACCGCCGTTATATGACCTATACAATGTGTTGCTACAGTGTATAACCCAACAAAACAAACAAATTAAAATTTTTGAGTGCAAAAGAGAAGATTTAGACATCTTCAAGACATTATGGGGCCATTCCATAATTGAAAGCAATTCTTTGCAGCACTGAACAGTTTGCTTGCAAAGCTTAGATGGCAACTTCCACAAACAAAAATTCAGAATTGTAACTAGTGAAAAATATTCAAATCAACTATCAACATGACTTTAACTGCTTCGACTAAATATATGCATTAAATAAAAAAATGGGTCAGTATTCTCAAAAGAAACCCGTTCTGAATAGGGGCAGACATTTTGAAAAGCATCGGTGTTCTGAATGTTTCAGCAAGCGAGAAAAAACTCGCTATGTATCGCTAGCCAGCGATTCAATATTCTAGTTTGTAGCAAGTAGGAAATCGCTAGTGTAACGTGTCCGCTGGGCGCGCGGCCGTCAAGCCGGCGCTCGCGTACGTGTTTTAAGTCGGTGCTCGTCTTAACACCGACTGACTAGGTGTCCGAGCTTGCTGTAGGGACGGAGACGAGACAATCCCAGGACACTGACTAGTGTTCTGGGCTTAACAACAATGTGGAATATATATAGTTGGATTTTCCTCAAGCTATTTGCTTATATGATTAGAAACTAAATTAAAACGTATATAGTAATATGTACAGGCACAAAGCATAAAACAAAAACACACTCCTGAGACAAGACCTCAGAATGAAAACCAATAGAAACAACAAAAGTTATAGACACGATAGAATAAAACTACAGTATAAAGCAATGTACAAACTTAATGTTCCAGACACAGTCTGGAGCAGAGACGAAAGCGTTTAACAAAACTATAACTCCGAACACAACCTCGGATTATAAAACGTAAGTTGAAACCAACAGACCCGAGTCCGGACAAGCCAATGTCTCAGGGACAACTCGGAACTAAAGCAAAACCAAAACTAGAACTAAAACTCCGAACACAGTCTCGGAATATAAAACGTAAGTTGAAACCAACAGACCCGAGTCCGGACAAGCCAATGTCTCAGGGACAACTCGGAACTAAAGCAAAACCAAAACTAAAACTAAAACCCCGAACAAAACCTCGGGTTATAAAACGTATGTTGAAACCAACAGACTCCGAGTCCGGACAAGCCAATGTCTCAGAAACAACTCGAAACTAAAGCAAAACCAAAGCCAAACCTAAAACCCCGAACAAAACCTCGGGTTCTAAAACGTAAGTTGAAACCAACAGATCCCGAGTCCGGACAAGCCAATGTCTCAGGAACAACTCGGAACTAAAGCAAAACCAAAACTAAAACTAAAACCCCGAACAAAACCTCGGGTTCTAAAACGTATGTTGAAACCAACAGACCCCGAGTCCGGACAAGCCAATGTCTCAGGAACTACTCCGAGCTAACACTAAACCAAAACCAAAACCTCGAAACACTCTCTCGGGTCATAGACTACTGCTTGGAACCAACAGTCCAAACACTCCTATATCACAAGGACGACCCGGAGCAGAAACAAAACCTCAAACGTTGGAACAAAATCAGTCTGTCTACTAAAATAACCTCGGGTA
Source organism: Mactra quadrangularis (assembly GCA_025267735.1). Lineage (NCBI taxonomy): Eukaryota > Metazoa > Mollusca > Bivalvia > Venerida > Mactridae > Mactra > Mactra quadrangularis. The sequence continues at coordinate 31,319,947 of CM046311.1, forward strand.
CGATACAAGGGATAGCCCAGGATAATCACGCTTTACCCCGAAGGTTCTGCCACCAACGTTGACGTGCAGGAAAGCGCCTCTACCTTAGAGACAAACTACAAATCGCAATGATGTTCGAATGTCAGTACAGCAGATAGCTCATACCCCGCCAGCCAAGCGTCGGCAAATAACCAGAAAACCCGGTTCTGCCACCAACGTCAACGAGCAGGAAGGTGCTTCCACTTTAACAACATACAAATCGCAATGATGTTCTGTTGTCAGTACAGTGGATAGAACACACCTTGATCGAAAAGCATCGGCAAATAAACAGTAGACCCGCGACTATCTTTCAGTCCAACCACCTCCACGAGCAGTCACCAACTTTCTGCTACCAAATGAAGTCAACACGCATTTATATACTATTGGACGAGTCAATTTTACAGAACATTCCATTTCCAATCCAGAAGGTAAAACAAGTTAATTTTCAAAAAGGGAGGTAATTTATATATCATCCTTAGCTGACGTTACACAATACTATACCTAGTTTTAAATTGATAAAACAAAGGTATGGATTTCCCTTAAAGTTCCAAATAAATAGTTAAAAAGGTTTAATACTATACAGTTTTAGATTATCAGAACGTATCACAATTCTAAACATGACAAAGAAAGAAGAAAATTCACAAAAACATTCAATTTTAATAAAGGGAGATAATTTGTCAAACTTTTAAAACAAAGAAATTGTTCAAAGGCGATCTTGCATACAAAGAAAAATACTCTCGACAAAGTCGCTGAACAAAACGACAATGCCGGTTCGTTTCACTACCCACGCCTCCGACTTCATGCGACCTCGCATGACTATGCTCAGAACAGCAAACAAATTTTAAATTTTACATCAATATATCACAAGATACAGCATATAAACTTTGATATTTCAAAAAAAAAAAAATTTTCACAAAAACTAATAAGAAACACGCCAAAAACAATCACTCAACGAAAGGTATCTATCATAAGCAATGTACATGACTAGTTGAACAACGCATACAAGCAGGCATCAATATTGCATGAAAGTATGAAACACAATGGAGCAAAACAAAAACCAGATGAAACAAAAACGCTCTCAATCATGAAACCTTTGGATCAGAAGTGCTAGTTAAAAAATCATCCCCAGTTACATCTCACAATGAAACGCCTATCATACTAAAGTTTCCATCCTACATACAATCTCAGGCACCTAGGGACGTTATTCTATCATCCCACCGCTGCCACCAATTTTTGTAACGAGTCCGCTGGGCGCGCGGCCGTCAAGCCGGCGCTCGCGTACGTGTTTTAAGTCGGTGCTCGTCTTAACACCGACTGACTAGGTGTCCGAGCTTGCTGTAGGGACGGAGACGAGACAATCCCAGGACACTGACTAGTGTTCTGGGCTTAACAACAATGTGGAATATATATAGTTGGATTTTCCTCAAGCTATTTGCTTATATGCTTAGAAACTAAATTAAAACGTATATAGTAATATGTACAGGCACAAAGCATAAAACAAAAACACACTCCTGAGACAAGACCTCAGAATGAAAACCAATAGAAACAACAAAAGTTATAGACACGATAGAATAAAACTACAGTATAAAGCAATGTACAAACTTAATGTTCCAGACACAGTCTGGAGCAGAGACGAAAGCGTTTAACAAAACTATAACTCCGAACACAACCTCGGATTATAAAACGTATGTTGAAACCAACAGACCCCGAGTCCTGGCAAGCCAATGTCTCAGGAACAGCTCGGAACTAAAGCAACACCAAAACTAAAACTAAAACTCCGAACACAGTCTCGGAATATAAAACGTAAGTTGAAACCAACAGACCCGAGTCCGGACAAGCCAATGTCTCAGGGACAACTCGGAACTAAAACAAAACCAAAACTAAAACTAAAACCCCGAACAAAACCTCGGGTTATAAAACGTATGTTGAAACCAACAGACTCCGAGTCCGGACAAGCCAATGTCTCAGAAACAACTCGAAACTAAAGCAAAACCAAAGCCAAACCTAAAACCCCGAACAAAACCTCGGGTTCTAAAACGTATGTTGAAACCAACAGACTCCGAGTCCGGACAAGCCAATGTCTCAGAAACAACTCGAAACTAAAGCAAAACCAAAGCCAAACCTAAAACCCCGAACAAAACCTCGGGTTCTAAAACGTATGTTGAAACCAACAGATCCCGAGTCCGGACAAGCCAATGTCTCAGGAACTACTCCGAGCTAACACTAAACCAAAACCAAAACCTCGAAACACACTCTCGGGTCATAGACTACTGCTTGGAACCAACAGTCCAAACACTCCTATATCACAAGGACGACCCGGAGCAGAAACAAAACCTCAAACGTTGGAACAAAATCAGTCTGTCTACTAAAATAACCTCGGGTACGATACAAGGGATAGCCCAGGATAATCACGCTTTACCCCGAAGGTTCTGCCACCAACGTTGACGTGCAGGAAAGCGCTTCTACCTTAGAGACAAACTACAAATCGCAATGATGTTCGAATGTCAGTACAGCAGATAGCTCATACCCCGCCAGCCAAGCGTCGGCAAATAACCAGAAAACCCGGTTCTGCCACCAACGTCAACGAGCAAGAAGGTGCTTCCACTTTAACAACATACAAATCGCAATGATGTTCTGTTGTCAGTACAGTGGATAGAACACACCTTGATCGAAAAGCATCGGCAAATAAACAGTAGACCCGCGACTATCTTTCAGTCCAACCACCTCCACGAGCAGTCACCAACTTTCTGCTACCAAATGAAGTCAACACGCATTTATATACTATTGGACGAGTCAATTTTACAGAACATTCCATTTCCAATCCAGAAGGTAAAACAAGTTAATTTTCAAAAAGGGAGGTAATTTATATATCATCCTTAGCTGACGTTACACAATACTATACCTAGTTTTAAATTGATAAAACAAAGGTATGGATTTCCCTTAAAGTTCCAAATAAATAGTTAAAAAGGTTTAATACTATACAGTTTTAGATTATCAGAACGTATCACAATTCTAAACATGACAAAGAAAGAAGAAAATTCACAAAAACATTCAATTTTAATAAAGGGAGATAATTTGTCAAACTTTTAAAACAAAGAAATTGTTCAAAGGCGATCTTGCATACAAAGAAAAATACTCTCGACAAAGTCGCTGAACAAAACGACAATGCCGGTTCGTTTCACTAGGTAGCAAAACAAAGGGATTGCCTTGCAGAACGGACCCCATGTCATTTAATAATTAATATTACCATTAACATCACACTGAAGAAAACTTGCATATTATTAGTTACACAGTCAGTTACTGACCGGATACGGTGTGATACCGGGTCAGTAAATTAATATTGGGTGAGAGCGTAGCTCGAGCCCAATATTTATTCATTGACCCGGTATCACACCGTATCCGGTCAGTAACTGACTGTGTAACGAATTTATCTTACCGAGTACCCCTATCTGGGTAGAAAAATAAGGTTTCGTCAGCGCTATCATTTATAAATTTTGTTACTGACTGGATATTAGAATCTACTGACCTAATATGGGATAATACATGGTCAGCACGTGACCGCTCTCGGCCAATGAAAAACGAGTATTCTGTACGATGTAAGATAATTGCAAATATTTCCATCGTACCTCAACAGTCTTCATAAGAGTTGTAATAGATGATCAGTTGGTATATGTATCATGTGACTGAGTCAAGTCACGTGACTCCAGGAGAGAGCCATACAAGGGTTGAAGCTCTCTAGCCCCTCTCCTGGTGTCACATGACTTGACTCAGTCATGTGAACAATGGTTTTCACTCACTACAAAACATTTTTATACCAATTATCATTCAAGAAACGAACATGGCCTATTAGAAAAGGAGTCAATAGACGAACATGGTCTGTTAGAAAAGGGGTCAAGAGACGAACATGGTCTGTTAAAAAAGGGGTCAAGAGATAAACATACCCTTTTAGAAAAGGGGTCAAGAGATAAACATACCCTGTTGAATACTGGTAAACATTTGATTAGGGCAAGTGAAATATTATATATATCAGGCAAGTGATTTTGAAACTCTAAGGGAAAGACATAGTGAAACATCAAGATCTATTGGGTTACAGCAACTACATGCAGTCATCATGAAACTCAACAGTTTATTACAGAACAGTAGGTCCTTTGAAGATTAATATTTTACTGGAACAACCAAAGTCTTACAGTACCCGAGATATTTTACATATTTTGATTAATTGAAAAATCTGTGGATGAGATAAAATTTGTTGCCAGACAGTAAGTCCTGGAAACCTGCAGATCTAGACAGACTAGCTTTTTTACAGGCCTTGTCTGTTGGTCTGCCATTTTTCTTCATGACTGACTACAAGCATTATCATTTTTGATTTTATCAAGCAGACACAAGAACCCTATATAAACACTATGTGTATTTAAAGTCCATGGTAGTAGACATAATGGGTGTCCTGTAGTACAGAACGACCACTTTTTATTAAAGCAACCAAAGATTTCATTTTGGTAACGAATAATCTACAAGCAATAGTGTTTGCTACTAAAATAACCTGGTCTGACAACCGCTTCCTTATCCAAATTTCTTACAGTGTATACACTACCATGGTGTTTCCTGATTCTTGAGGACTAACAAGTTCAGCACAAAAATCTGATGAAATTGTCTGAAAGCTCTTCACTTGATATTGAGTAAAAACAGAATACACCTCAGTATTAGAAGTAATTTTTTCAGACCAACTTGCCCACAGGGCAAGTTGAACCCGACATTAACTTGCCCCCTATACCTATCAGCTGGCCCAACATTTATCATCTAGTTTTGGCATTTTTATAATTTAATAATCACTTTGACAGTATCAACTTTGATATTTCAATTTCCTTTTTATTAGAAACATTTTATTTCTGCATTACAATACTTAAATTTTGAAAGATTGATTAATTTGAGAAGAACAAATATATTGCAGTCAGAAAACAACCAAAGAATGTCTTCATGCGATATTGTGTTTTAAGTCCCGAAATACTGACTTGCCCGATGGAACAGCTGTTATTGTAATCAACTTGCCCGGTCAATTTTCAACTTTGCAGGGCTAGTGGGAAAGTGTTTATTTCTAACACTGCACCTACTACCCTTTCAAATGAATACTAAAAAATTTACAGTAAAAATGTATATCAAGCAATAATTTTGTACAACTAAATTAATGATATGAATCCAACTTATCTAGTCTATTAAGACCACCTTGCTAATAAGCCCAGTATTTGAAAGAAGAATTAGTGGTCTTAATAGCAGGGTTCCGGTGTATTAAAATGTTAGACATTACCTTGTTGTTTCCTGCTTCACGACTTTTAACAAGTTCAGCAAGAAGTCTTCTACAAGTATCACCATCAGTATTCCTCATTTCAAGAGAACCAGGAAACTTTTCAATTAATGGCAGAATTATCATGGAATAACCTGCAAAAAATATGGAGAAATGAAAAAGTAAATAAATAAATTTTGCAAAACAATGACATATTATCTAAAGAGAATTGACAGTGTTTTAAAGGTTTTATATCCAAAGATAATATTAAATGAATGCTCTAAAGGCACACAACACAGGAGGCTAGCTCTTTTATCTTCTCTCTCCACTCAGATGCTGCAAAAAACTTACCAGCAGACGTATAAATTGTTATGTTGAGACTTGAATCCTAAAGATACACCCAGGCCTTTTATCAATCTTTTTCTGAGTTCTAGAGTAACATTATTAAATGAGTTAGTAATAAGGTATAAAGACATGTAAGTCTATCTGATTATAATTCCATGATAAATGGGTAGTTGCAGAGAAATATGTTATCTATGTCTTTGAAAGTTGTCAGTCACTGGCGAGGTTATGTCCAATAGAACAAAGGAGGGGGTGTAGCCCAGTGGTTAAGACATTGGACTGGATATCATTGGATAGCCAGCTCTGTGTTGGTTAGAATCCCATCCAAAACTTACTGTGTTGTTTCCTTGAGCAAAAAACTTTATCCCACAAGCAGACTGAAAAGTGATAAATCGAAATTTTAAGAACTTGTTTCACAATCAAGCTAAAATAAATTAGTACATGTACAAAGATATGTCCTAAAATCTTGGGCTCAGAAATCTAGGAGAGTCCAGAACAGAGCATAGGTCAACTGACTGGCAACATGATTGCACAGAGTTGTTGAGAGTTATTAAGAAAACAAAGAATATGAAAACCTTGTTCACTTACAGTCGGAACACAATTCATGTTTACCATTTCTCTCTAGAGTCAAGGCATAATCTAAAGCTAAGTGTAGAGGTGTATTCATATCTCTATCCACTGATAAACCATTCAAACCTTGAGATAGAAGATACCTGGAAAAAAACATTCATTAAATGACATTTATTTAAGTAAAAGCTAGAAAAAGTGTATCAGTGACTTTGATATAGGATTATTTACTTTAAATCAGATGCAACTTAATAAAAAATCCATCATATGAACTGATATCTGAACCCACAACCTCCTGATTCATAGGCTGACACATGTAAAAGTCACCGTAAAAGCTAGCTTAAAGACAAGGGAGTACCTCAGCTACACAAAAAAATAGATGACATATATTTTGATAAACAGTTCTAAGTTGGTTCCCAAACTTGTATGAAAAGGCTATGGAAGTAGGGTAAAAACAATCGGCTGTCATCCAATTTTACAAACTGATCTTTCTTCACACAAGTCAGATGAACTAAACATAAACGGAAAGACATGAAATAACACAACTTACTGACTCTAACCACAAAATAGAAACAAACCTTACTTTAGACATTCTGTTGCCCCATGTTTACAACAGTAGTGTAGAAAATTTCTTTTTCTCTTCAATTTAACGCCAGTGACTTCTAGTTGGTGTCTGTCGATGTAGTTCTTTAATTTTCGAGGCCTGTTGTCATAAATATATGACTTGATCTTGTATATTTGACTAGAATTCATTCTTGAAAAGTTACAAAATCTGAAAGAATTGAGAGCGTCTAGCCACTGGATTTAGCGGTGTGATACCTTGGACGGATAACGAAAAAATCCGAAGTACATCGGTTTTTAATAAATTTACAGAGGAGAAATTTGATTGGACAATCCAAAGATATTTTGAGATAATTATCCAAACAAATCCATTGTAACATTTACTTAATTATTTATCAACCAAGATGGCTACCGCTGCCAAGAATTTTGTGTTTACAATTTTCTTCCTTATTATCCTGTATGTGTCTCAAATTCACTGTCGAAAACATCATTTAGAATTGAAAGTAAGTAATGAAGTTCTACATTTTCTGTTTTTGCAACCTGTTCCCTTGGACATTTATTTCTATTTTGGTAAAATAAATAAGAAAAGGAGACCCAATTTCGAGTTCGACTATTTCGTGTCAGATCGAAATCTGTACCATGACAGTGTGTCAAAGAGCAAGTGGCTATGAGTATGACTCATCCATCATATCAAACAGTTTTCATAACTGCACTAAATTACTTCTACAAGTTGTAGAACAGATTCCATCATTTTGGAATATACCCTGTTAGTCCTAAATATAAGAACCTACATAACTATTTGGGACACATCTAGTTTAGCGGATCCCGGAGGTAAATATAAATATGCGTGCGCAGCATTCTTTTTTGTTGAGCAGACGCGCAAAGATAAATGCGGCTAATTTTCTGTTATTATTGTAGTAAAATATTGCAGTTATATTAATCTGCACTTACCACAGGAGCTGTGAAGACTCTCAGTCTACGTCAGACAACGATTATACGTATTACCATGTTGAGTGTCTAGAGCCAAGAGAGTGAGGAGAGCGTTCTGTGGGCGGGAAATAGACAGAGCTCGCTTCTGATTGGTGGTGCAGCTCACGTGACAAGGTTCTGCCCTCTGATTGGCTGGCTGCACCGCTGGTTGCTGCTAGGCGAGCACCTGCACTATTTAGGTTTTCACTACACTCTTCCCCGTCCTAAATGGTTGGAGGATTTCCCTACCCCAATTAAATTTAGACAAAGCCAAATTTAACACCCAAAATTTAATCCAAAAAGATAACAGGATAAATTTAGAAAGAGACAAACTTAATACCCAAATTTAAGTCAAAATATTATCACACAGAGGCTTCATGGCATAGTCCATATTTTGCTAATGAGAACACTCGAGAAAAGGAAATCATATTTTCAGCATACAAGTCAATAACCAAAATAATCAAACAATTTCAAATGCATTAAGTGTCTTGACATAATTTACAAGTGTAACTCTCAATACCCAAGGAGTTGGTAGCAATTATGTTTATGCAAACACCCTGGTACCACTGGGATCAATTGTCACATTGCATTATGAATTCTCCCTGGTATGGTTTCCTACAAACATAGTAAATGACAGAATCATGTGATTCTATGGGCTGTGGAACAAGGTGTTCAAGCCTTTTTGTGCCATCCATGTATCTTTGGAGCCAAATAGGGAGTGACCTGTCAAGACATGGTGGGCTGTGAATATGGAATTTTAAAACTTAATTTCTTTTAAAGTGTTGGAGACATTTCAAGTCTCACCCTTTCCAAATAGGAGATAGTTTTTTAGGTATGCTGGAGTTGAGAACATAATCCAAGTCACCTAGAGTGTATGGTTTCTCCAGGACTCCTAGATCTTGATCCCTTCTCATATGATCATGACTACATTTCATAGTTTCCCCAACAGTCTTATGGTTAAGCTTAATTTTTCCCTCCAACCTGGCTTAATACCACTCCAGTGTTCCGCCCTCCCCAGCTTGGACTTGGATAAGTGAATAAACCAAGTCAGCAGGTTAGAATACCTCTTTTCCCAGCATTAATTTGTTGAGAGTGAATCCGGTCATCCGATTAACACATGAACGGATGGCTCTGGCTGTCTGGGGTTGGTAGATATCCTAAGTATTAGGAGATTTGTGGACGAAACACCTCCAAGAGTCCAATAAGGTCCTATTAATTAATCTTTCTACTTGACCTTATGAATTTTTAAATTTAGAAAACCCAAATATAAAAATACTGAAAAACCTATCCCACTAGAATTCATGCAACCTGGTAGCATTCTCTTAAGATAGATGGATAAACTCCTCTAACTTCATGCCTTTTATATCAGCTGAGAACTTGCCAACATCTCCCAAGTCAAGAATAAAGGATGAATACAACCTAAATCCGATCTGGGAGACAGGTACGGTGCCTCAGTTTCCAGCAGGATTCAATCATTAATTTTCAACATAAAATTTATATAATTTTGTTTTTAGTCCCCCAACATCACTAATTATGTGTCCAATTTTATTTCTTATTTAGTTACTTTTTCCAAAATGTTGTTTTGCGTGTTGGGGGTTTTGAATGTTTGGTCATTTGATCCTTTCGTGGTCAGGGCTTGATTGGCAGGAATGAGGCACGAATCTTCATATTCATGAAGTACAAGGTCATACCCCTCCCAACAGCTTTAACCGATTCAGACTGACGACCAAATCTACCTTTTTGATTTAGCTGGAACCACCTATTTCCTCTTAGCCTGACTGGACCGAATTTGGATGAGTGGGCCAGGTCATAATGTGGTGTCCGGCCTCCCTGTCCAAGCAACCTTGGCACAAACGCTTGATATTTTATTGCACCATGCGTTCTTGAGGGAGTTCCGGGAATGCCCTATAAGCCAGGTCCTCAATCCTATCTGCCCAATCATCTAAACTTTCATCAGGATTTTGTTTTTCCATCTGATATTCAGCAATAAGGGTTTCCACTAAATCTTTCCTACCATTTCTATTAGTTTTTGGTGTAAATTAGGATCGGTGACCATTTTCCTTGGTGTAGCAGTGATGCCAGACTCCGAAAGACTAGCCCTGGTATCAATGCCCTAGGCTAGCTTTAAATTCTTGATATAGGCCTCACTTTCTATATCACCTCTATCTAGATTCACCTCCTGAATAACACCAAACTAATAAATACATTATTTGAGGCATTTTATGATTACCCTTAACTGTTTAATTTCAGTTACATTTTGACGGGTAAATGGAATATATTACCTAAAATTAATTATAATCTAGTTATATTTTCAGCAATTTTGGGGCCCACACCAAAAATATTCTGAAGTTCTTTACTACTTGCCTCATTAATTTTGATTAAGTTAATTGTTTGGGCCATTCCGAAAATTTCAATCCAAAATTGATATAAATAAATATAAAATGATACTACAGTGAACTGCTGTGAAGATTAAATATCCCTGTCCTATTCCAAGTTAAAATAGCTGTTATTTATGAAATGTGACCAGTCCCCGGATAAAGAATCAAGGCCAAGAATTGACAGGAAGTATATTGACGAAACGTAAACAAGTCCCAGATCACTGAACAGAGCGAAACGTGGGGTGTCTAGATCACCAAGCAATGTCCAAACCAAAACCAGATCACAAAAAATGAGCAAAATGATTACTTCTAGATCGCTATGCGAAACAGTAGAAGCGTACCACAATGCCGATTCAAGCGAAACGTGGTCAAATCTGGACAGCAATGAGTGAAACGTAAACAGTCCCCAGATCACCCAATAAAGCGAAACGTGGGGTGTCTAGATCACTAAGCAGTGTCCAAAACCAGATCACAAAAAATGAGCAAAATGATTACTTCTAGATCGCTTTGCGAAACAGTAGAAGCGTATCAAAATGCCGATTCAAGCGAAACGTGGTCAAGTCTGAACTGCAATATGCAAAACGTAAACTTATTCCCAGATTACAGTACCAAATGAAACATGGGCAGTCTAGATCATCAACTATCCTTAGTCAAACCCTATGGCACAGTGAACTTACACCTGGGTCCAACCAGATCACTTAACAGCCACAAATATAAGCACTAAATCCTAAGTAGGGATATAATTATAATGACAAGACAATAAATGCTGTCCAGATTGTAGAGCAGACACCAAAAACTAAGTGATATCTAAGTGGTGGTTGTAAACAAATTATGATAATACAACCCACTGTAGTCACCTTGTATGGGCCAGCAAGTCCTGTCAAACTGACAAGTTCATATTATTTTTGAATTATTATTATTTTGATAAGTATTACTATTATTTGTATAGGTCCTATTTCCTTCCCTGTCCCAATTTCGTCACAAATTTTATTTTTGTTGATATTTTAACAGGTGTTCGTGAGTTGCGACGGAAAATGAATCTATGCATAGAATTAAGTTCTAAAACCCAATTGCAAATATAAATATATTCCTGCTGTTTATACAATTTTTCAATATAACATGGAGTGACGAAATAAGGACACCGGAGTATATAAGCCTAAAGAATAAAAAAATAAGCGGACAATTTTCTCATTTTCTTTATTTTTCGAACGGAAGTGACGTTTGGTCACGGCTAAACACCACGCATCTCACGGGATTTTTCACCGCCAAAATGCACTTTGTGTTCCTTAGCCAACCTTCCAATTCAGACCAAAAATAAAGACAAAAGGCCTAAAAGTGTTAAAAGGGGACGAGTGTGCAATTCTAAAATCACCAAACCAAATACGAATTCGTCGAGGAGTAAATTTTCACCCCGAAAACTCGGCATGGTGAAACCGAATCTAAATCGCGCATTCGTCGCTCTTGGCGATTAAATGATAGTCTTTACACGCAGGTGCGAAAAGTCGCAGCGCCATTGTAGTAAAATATTGCAGTTATATTAATCTGCACTTACCACAGGAGCTGTGAAGACTCTCAGTCTACGTCAGACTACGATTATACGTATTACCATGTTGAGTGTCTAGAGCCAAGAGAGTGAGGAGAGCGTTCTGTGGGCGGGAAATAGACAGAGCTCGCTTCTGATTGGTGGTGCAGCTCACGTGACAAGGTTCTGCCCTCTGATTGGCTGCACCGCTGGTTGCTGCTAGGCGAGCACCTGCACTATTTAGGTTTTCACTACATTATTGGGGCTACCGCCCCCACACCCAGCCGATATTAAAAATGGATAACAAAAAAGCATTTTTTTAAAGTTATTAAAAATAATTCATTTAAATAATGAATTAAAAACTGCATCAGTAAAAACAAAATGGCGTCCAAAATTTGTAAACAACGCAACGTCCGTACATGCGCAATAGCGGGGTCCGCTAAACTAGATTCTATCCTAACTATTTTATCATACGGACATTCTTCTGTTATGTAGGGTCTTAACGGATTGCTTCAAAAACGCATAGCAAAATATTTTTTCCCTAAAGAAAATTAATGTGGGTCAAATTAGCACCAATCAATAGATAAATGTTTACTTTTATTCTTTCCATAAAGCAAAAGATAATAATCAGTTTTTTCGCTTACGAAAACACTAATTACTTTACCTGCTATCCAAGGTTGTCGCAGTTCGCCGCCATTTTGAACTGAATTCGTGCCGTTAATAAAGTGTCGCTTCGCTTAAACAAATTTTTTTCTCTCCAGAGTAGTCGTTCTTACTGCCGACAGTCAATAGTATACATGGAACGGTCTGGATACTGGCTTTTATATTCGTTCAAAATCAATTCTTACAAATCGCGTGACCCAATTTGAATCCGAGGGGGTTTGAATCCCACCTGGGAAGGTCATACCCTTCCATGAAAATTTGACAATAATGTTGATTTTCCTCCATTGATTAGATACAATGGAGAAGTTTCTGGCCTTGTGGGAAGGTAGGTGAGTACTGGTTATAGACAATGGTCCAGGAAAGCTAGGTTAGGTGCTCTGGATGCCGAAAAATGACCTAAATTGTGTTGACAGGGCGTTAAATCTAGTTTAAAAAAAAGACAATATCATTGGTAGTGACAGATGTGTCTGTATTCCTTTAAAAATTTTGTCTTGACAGTGACTTCATGGCTTTTTTTTTGTGTATTATAAATGATTTATTTAATGTTTTGCAGAATGATGACAGGAATCAGTTTACTTTGAGTAGTTTTGGATTTTTGAAACATGGAACTTTGACAGTGAATGTTACAAACTTTTTATTCGGCAAAAATGATGAAAAAGTTGACAATGCAACGGTAAGATATTAGTGTTTTAATTGTGTATTAACTATTTGAAGACCTAAATTTCTGAAATCAGGCTTTAAAGCCAGCACCAGGGTGAATTGAGTGTATTTAGTACTGGGTAGCATGTTTCAACGATAGAAAGTTTTTAATTTTGTTGAGAATCTTTTCATTTTCTTTTTTATCCATGTTTTCACAAACAAAAGATATAATATATAATGTGGTAGATTTTATTAATGCATTTTAGGCAAACTGCCCATGTACATCGAAATATATTAATACTTGTGTTGCACAGTTTTAACGTACATATCAATATCAAAATAAACATACATTCAAGCATAATTATACATAAAGCAAACCTTAATACATTCCTACATACATTCATCATGCTAAAAGTCATGCATGCATTCAAGTATAATCTCATACATACATTAATTCAAAAACTCCTGCTTGCATTCATCCATAATTTCGTACATACATTCATACAAAAACTCCTGCTTGCATTCGTCCATAATTTTGTACATACATTCATACAAAAACTCCTGCTTGCATTCGTCCATAATTTCCTACATACATTCATACTCTCATGCATACATACATTATTACATCTATAGCTGCACTACAACCACATAACACAAGCATATAAACATAGATAAAGTTGTATGTTCTTATAAAATTTAAAATTTATATTGTGTATATTTAAACACATTGTTTTTTTAAGCATTGTACTCTAATGTCTTAATTCTCACATTCCTAATATCTTAGTTTCTTACAATTTATTCTTTACAGTATGGCTTTACAATTGATGTCAGCAGTAACTCAGGAGCTGGTGGATATATGGTTTGTACTATTTTTATTTGATTAAATTAACAAATCTTTGAATGAACTGAATAAAGTCGGTGGACCATGGACTGAATCCACCAAATTTTGCTTCTGGTCTATTAATTTAAATATGTCAATGTCTTGAAGGTCTATTTTTACTGACTCATTTCACTGATTACAAAAACAACTTTAGAATAAATACTTTCAACCATGAGAATGTTTCAGCTTTGCATACTCTAATTTTATCTGGAGCTCTGCCTTGCTAGCTCAGTTTATTTTGTAGTGTGTCTGACTTCAAGTCCAGGGATTGTGGGTTTAATTTCCAGATGAGACCTACTACCTTCCTGGAGGTCAGTCATAATATATATATATAGGCCAGTTCATTGTTATTGTTATGAAGTCTATAAATAGTAACAAGTAGCTGATAAAAATACAGGTAACCATTTGCTGGTTGGCAAGAAATGATAGCGAGCTGATACAATGAAAAACCAGTAATTTTAAAATTGCAATTACTAAGTCATTTTTCATCAAACAATTTAGTATCTTATATCATTAGAAAGGTCTTGAAATTCATATATTTAATATTTTAAAATTAGTTGTCAAAACATAATTGTTTTTTATTAGCGAGTGTTTAAACCTAGTGCTTCAAACCGGCAAGAAGATTGTTCAAAAGACAGGTTTAAATCGCCTCATATAATTTATCTTTTTCAAATCAAAATTTTGACAGTCTCCTTATATTTTAAAAATATGAATTTCAAGAGCTTTCTGTCAATATAAATATAAAAATCGGCCATCAAATAAAAAAGTTAAAAATTCTGCTGCTATCAAATGTATGTAAACATTGGTTTCTTTCTGCCAACCAGTAAATAAACCAAATATAGGTAGCAGGTGCTTGTGACGTCATCCGTGAACTGGTCTATTACAGCCATTTACCCACCTATGTCTGATTTAATGGGTCAATTTTCAGCCACTGGCCAGGATATATGTTGAGTATGTCATTTAAAGCTTGGGTCTAGAGATCTAAGCATGACCAGGGACAGTGAGTATGATGCTTGGGTAAAAGTTTTCAGTATTAATACTGATTTTAGTATTTTGAGAATAGATTACTCTATGTCATAAATGTGTCTTATCAGTATTTCGGAAGTAAGTTATTTTCAAAACTTTCAACTACCAACCTTGCAAACTCCCCGCAGCGGTTATTTCCCTGTATTAAATCAATAACCACTGCCACCACCATTCGGAACACCCTCGACCTTTCATGAATGAATAATCTCTGAAGGATTTGTGGGGGGTCTTCACTGGATTTTGGTGATTTTACTACCTACGCGAGGCGAAGCACGTAACGGTTACGCAAAATAGTTCTTGTAGTTTACACACAGATCTTTGTCTAAACATATTTATTTGTTTTAAATTGAAGCAAATATTGTTCATCGGTATCATGAACTGTGTAATTTTAAATTTACGGATTAAAAACGGAACTTCAGTCATCGCCTAAACGATCGTGTATTTGTTTTTCATAGTTTCAAAATGGCGCCTAAATATGTCCGAGGTTATTCGTAGCGAATGGCCGAGGATGTTCCGAATGTGCCACCACAAAGAATTCGTCTCTCAGAGAGCCGAATATCTTTTTCCATCTTTTCTGTTACATTTCAATATTTTCTACAAATTGAGTCTTCTTGTAGTAAATTATGATGTTAAAAGTACATATAGATAAAAAACAGTTTTAATTAATAATTTGTAAACATAACAAGGCGTGACGTAAGCACTGTGAATGGTTAGGGCATTCCATAGATAGATGGTATTACTAGCGTCATGTGATTTACGTGGTAGCAGTGGTTTAAGTAGCAAAGCGTGACGTAAGCACTGTGAGGAGTTAGCCAACCTTCATAGGACGTCATACTGCAAAAATATACCAGAAAAATTTGTTGGAATGTGGTATAAAGTACTATACATAACGTTTCTTTTGTTATTTTCATTTACAGGAAGACTTCACTGATAAATGTATATTGAATGAAAAAGATGAAGACTTTAAGGATGTTAAGAAAGATTCTCTAGCCATTGTCTTGTTTAGAATGGATTTTAAAAAACAGAAGTAAGCAATTTATCATCAAATTTTGATCTTAAAGTTATTGGTCATTTTCACAAGCACATGATAAGCATTTTTACTGACTTATACTTTGTGAAGACTTAAATGGACTTAATAAGGAATTTATTGTGTAAAAACTTGTTGTAGACATAACGTGATCACAGAGAGCCACCAGCATGCTTTCAAACCACCTCCTATTTTTGCTTTGTCAATAAATATGTGCTTAGCCTAAGCTTATTAGAATATTTTGTTGTCTGGACAGTTTGAATTAGTTGGAAAGCCAGCCCCGCCAGCTCATTTGGTAGCACCCAAATCTACTGAACGAGGGGTCATGGGTATCGATTCCCAGGCATGCTATCTATCTATCTAATCTAATCTAATCTCTAATCTAATCTCTAATCTAATCTATCCAATCAATCAAATCAAATCAAATCAGGATGGTTTATTTGTCAACTGCTGTCAGTGTCCCAGGGACTGAGGTAGACAGCAGGCGGCTAGATCTTCTTACATATGACCTCCATGAAACCCTGTCTAGGGAATCACTATTATGCTAATTGCATGTCTTCAATTCTGCTTTCCTACCTACCTCTGATTCTTAATCACACAGGGCAGTTGTCAGTCACTGATTAAAGTGTACACCTTGTAAATGGATAAAGCTAAATCAAGAGATATAGCCTTTCCAGTAACAGTGTGAAGGTTGATTGACCCTAAAGTATGACCATTACAATAAGTTGCTATGGCAGATTTGAAAAGTCCCTAAGTGACAGTGTTGAAAAGGTGGTGCTAACTGTGTAAAGTGACCTCTTGTTTTTATGTTTTTATCTGTACTATACTTAACTTTTACTTTCTACTTTGTAATGTAGCATTTTATACTTACTAACCGACTGCTAGCTACTAGCACAGTCCAGTTATAATTGGTTATCGATAATATATACTGAACCAAAAAAGAAACTTTCGCAAAGTATGTGCCAATGGTTCAAGGGTACCACTTAGATGTACACACATATATACATGTAGTAGCTTGTAAAACTGTTGCTCGTGTCAATAATACAGTATTTACAAAATCATAACATTGATTTCATCGACGACTGGCACTCAAAAATTCCGTATTTGAACCCAATATTGAACATCTTTGGGATAATCTGGATAGACGTGTACGTCGACGTCCGAACCCTCCAAACAACACCAATGACCTTCGAGCTGCATTGCTTGAAGAATGGAATAATATTCCACAGGCTGACATTAACAAACTTGTGCGACGTCGCTGTCAGGCAGTCAGCATCGCCCACGGCGGCCACACACGCTACTGATTGTTAACTTTAGAAATGACCCCTACCTTATTTTAATTTAAAATTCAACAATCAATCTGATCCTTTCCTCCAAAATGACGATTTTAAAAGAACCACAATACATTATTTTACAAAAATGTAAGCTTTCAGCCAAAAGGATTGAAACTGTACTAACATATCTACAATCAAACTTGGAAAAAGTTTCTTTTTTGGTTCAGTATAGATATATTGTAGATGAAAGAACATGGTAGGTAGTAGTTTGTTGCTAGTACTTGAGTATTTAAAACAAATATTATTTTTTTCAGAATACTGATTAAAAGACATGGCAAAGATTTACAAAATCTAATAATCAGTAATCAAACTTTTGATGAATTTTGGAAAGCAAGGAACATTGCCCGTAGAGCAGCCAACCAGGATATATCATTGTTTAGTGATACATATTTGTTTAACAATGGGGTTGTTAAAGGAAGCAGAGAACGTAGAGCTGCTCCGATCACTGAACCGAGACCCATGCATAATAGTATGGATAAAAAAGGTAAGAGGGATCTCTGTTTTTTCAAAATTTGGAAAATATTAAGAAACTCTGTGGTTTTTTTTATTAAGATGTTACAACTTAGGATGTGAATTAACAATTAAATTTATAAACTAAATGTATTCATGTTTATTCTTCTGTCTGTGGCACATACATTAACACCTGTCATTTGAATACTCTGATGTACATGGAAAATTTATTGACTTGTGAATACAAAAGTACTGTGGTGAGTATTTAAATCAGCTGGGTTAATTTATCTCCACTGACAGATGAGCAGGATTTGTCCATGTATTTATTTTTCTCTGAACAATGTTAATCAGGATTTGCATGCATGATTTAAAAAATCAACCTTGCTCAGAGAACAATTCATCATTTTTTGAAATCTTAAGCTTGTTTGAGAGGATAAGATGTTTGAAACTGCCTTTCAAGCTGTCAACTTCATGAATTCCTTTCAAAATTTAGGCTGTCAAAGCCTAGTGTTTTGAAAGACCTAATAGTAGCAACTGTTTTCTTGACTGATTATTTGGCAACTAGTACCGTTGGAATAAAAAAAACAGCATAATAATTAATTCAAACTCTGGTTTACCTCTGATATTTTCAGCAGAGTATTGTTTATTCAATTTTAAGATTAAAGAATTATTATCTTAAATCATTGAAATTAATAGCATACATGTATTTAACAAATCACTTAGAATTTTTTGGTCTGGTAAACTTTCATTTGGCCGTGTCAAATTCGGTCTTGCTGAACAGTATGTCCAGTACTAATGAGTGTTTGTCATGGAGACTGAGACCCTCTTATATTATTTTTAGTCAGATTTTTCAAGGAAAAAATTCGGCTAATAGTTTGGCGAAACTCAGGCGGGCGATTGGGTGTCTTTAACAATTGCGTTAAAGTTTTTCTTTACCATATATTTCTGCCATTTATTGTCAGATCTTTATGAAACTTCATACAATGATAACACACCATGTGATGAACAGAATTAGAAAGTAACCACAACTTTACCTGCCATTATTGTGGATTATTTCCCTTAGCAATTTTTGCATTTAAGTTTTTAAAATCTGGCTTTAATGTGTTTTCCACATTACATTTCTTGTTTGTTTTTTATATAGACCAAGAGACAGAGGATGAGAAGGCTCTACAGGCTGTAGAATCTAAGAAAGAACAAACAACTGAGGCTAGTGTACCCAAGACAAATGATGAGGCTGTGAAAACACCACCTAAAACTGCACCTATCATTACTGAAGTACCCATGTACAAGAAAGGAATGGCATATAACTTTTATGTAAGATTTATAAAACTTTTTGATATTTTTTTAGTATAGTGTAAAGATGTTATCGATTCCATCAATATCAATGTATCGTGGATATTTTTTTTTTATCAATAATTGATATGCATTTTAATATATTGATAATAAAGTGTATATAGGTAAATGAATATGAGTGTCAAAGTTGCAAGATGAACATTCTATCGTGAGCGGAAACAGGTGTGCTGTCATAATATGAATGGATAATTAACAATCAATTTGTGATAGATCTTCTTATATATTTATAATCAATACAAATCCTTTTAACCAACTACTTACCAGTTTAATGCAGGATACCAAGGTATGAAAAATATACATGTATTATGAGTTTATGACAATAAAAATGGTTTGTATAGAAGTGCAGTGAATGTGTCAATATATATTGGTGTATTGTCAATAGTTATTTCTCGATATTTGATATTTTCGATACTCTTCGAGACCAATCAATGACAGCTCTATTATAGTACAGTTACACTATTAGGGCTATTAAAATTGATGGTGTAAAAAGTGGATTTGCGTAAACCCTTACTAGTATTCAAGGATGCATCAATAGGCCAATTTTCACTGTACCATTATACTAATTTATAGGGCTATTTCAAGGTGCTCTAGTCTCTTATTTCATTGCTCATTGATTAGCAGATATGCTACTTGGCCAAGTTATTGCCTGGATGACTGTGTTTCAGGAAAAGCCATTTGCACCCAATCTCAGTCACAATTGCAATGCTGAGGTTTAATAATATATGAAAATGATATATGTTTCAATACATGATTGTAAGATACTGTGTTCATTCTGTAAATTCATGTTTACTTATTATTTATTTCAGTTCTTGCTGGCTGTCACTGACCCAGAACAGGAAGGAATGTATACACTGAACTTTCATAACTGTCACAATGTAGAAAAGCAATACAGTGTTTCTTATATGGTAAATAGTCCTTTAATTGATATGGTTTTAGAATTTAAATTTAGAAATTTTTCCAACTGAAAAAACTTAGTACTGGACATATGCTTTCACAAGAAAGAGACTACTTGTCCATATACTGAGAAATATCAACACTATTGTAGGTTTTTAATGAAAAGGTTTGACCTTCCATGATCAGCATTTGGGTGGAAACTAAAGCATGCTAATGACTGTACCACAGCCAGAAAACCTTAGATTTTATTCTTGGTAAAATTCAAAGTTGCCAATGCAATACACTTTATGAGTCTGTCCAAAAATCTAAGAGTATTAATTTATTTTGTTATATTACTCTTATCTGACATATTTTACTGTTGATTGTTTTGATGTCACATGCCATAACACATTATAAATGAATGATAAAACTCATTATGGGTATAGACTTGATTCACAACTCAAGCTGGTGTGGTTTGGGTTAGGGCTGAAAAAGCTTTGTTAGTACTGGATGTACCTGTGCAGAACAAAGCAAAAACACAAATGTGTGTACACAGAACAATAGGATTTAATCTGTGTTGCATACTTGTCAGCAATAATATGTAAGATAACTTTGTTCTGCTCAGATTCATCTAGTACAAACAAATATAACTCAGCAGGAAAAAATAAATAAGTTGACGTTCATAATTATAATTTTACTCAGAGGTTGCTGTCCTCAAAAGTTTCTGCTAGCTTTCATGAGAGCTTGATTTTACTGCTTTATTTTGCTTCTACATTGTCAGCTTTCCGAGGGTCTCTGGCCCTCTGGAACCCCCGCCAAGGCGTTGCCCTGGACCCAAGGGGGGTCCTAGCAGCCCCCTGGCCCCCAGCGATTTTTCAGTATTTTCAGTTTTGACAACTTTCACCCATGCTAATAAGAAGCATTCTACCTTATTTTATTTACATTTTCAGATTGATATTGTTGAAGTAAACAAGAATGGTAACTATCTCTCAGCCAGTAGTATGCCACTTCCTACATTGTATTTTATACTTAGTTTATTATACATTATAATGGCCATTGTATGGAATACTGTGCTATGTAAATCATCTGATACTGTCTATAAGATGCATTATCTTATGTTGGTTGTTGTTTTTGTCAAAAGTTTGAGTTGTCTTTTCCATGCTGTAAGTATATTTAAACAAAATTTTGCTTTTACATTGTTTTTTTTTCATGTTTGGAAAACATTGAAAGTATCAAACATTTAGTAAGTAATTTTGACACACACTGTAGGTCTGAAAAGGTGGTTCTGTTTCTGGTTTCATCTCCCCAAAAAGTTTGGGTCAGTTGCTAAGCAATTAAAAGAAAAATTAAATTGTTCAGCAGTATGACTTGTAAATATGTCACAGTAAGGGCCCTCTTTAAACCAGTACTACTTTTAAACTTATAAACTGTGCAAGAACTATCTCTAGACATCAAAAGTCATTCATGAGTCAATGAATTTTATGCTTTAAAACTATCTTTTACAAGTTTTTACAAGAAGATAACCATTAAAATTATTGTTGTATTGTTATGGATGGGTAATGCCCAAATGTAATATTCACGTAACCAAAAACACTGGGTTGATAAACTTAAATTGTTTTTGTTTTGTTTAAGAATATTTATTCATTACAAATAGTAATATACTTTGTTATTATATATTTCAGATAAATTATCATTTCATACAGAAAGAAGGGATCCATGAAGAGGCATGGGCTGTACTCTTCTATATTGCTTATTTGTATGTAATTTACTTTCTAAATTCTATCATACTCAATAAAAAAATTGTTATTCTGTAAGAGCACATTATCACATGGCTGCATGGCTAGCTCAATCGGTGACACACAAGCCTACTGATCAAGGGGTCATGGATTCAGAGTATATTTTTTTGTGGTGTTTGGCCATGAAATAATTTCTTTCATGGTTCTAAATTATGTAGGGCAGTTGTCAGTCACTGACAGAAGTATGTACTTAGTAACTGGTTTACAGCTAATGTAGAGATTTAGCCCTTCCAGAAACAGTGATTAAGTTGACTGACAGCTGTGATTTGACCTATGCCATGTATTGTTAGCATTTAACCCTACCAAAAAAGACAAAACAGTAATTGTACATAATTTTATTTGGATATAACCTATGACATCTGTTCATAAAGTTAAGTTGAATTAATTAATATTCAGTTAGCTATATGTCCTATGCAAGCTCATTCAATAAAAAACTTTGTATGAATTGATCTGATTGGTTGATATTTTATATTACAGGACAAGAGGAGCATTGTTATTTGTTACAATAATTTTGATTGGTGCTGGCTGGGCATTTATAAAACATGTATTATCTGATAGAGAAAAGAAACTATTCTTAATTGTCATACCTCTTCAGGTTAGAGATTTTTCCTTCTTCTTGCATGCTTGAGGGTAAATGCAGGATTTGATACTCACTGAATTTACCAAGGATCTAGAGAGAAAGCTAGTCAGTTTTTATTTGTTCGGGACTTAAATCCTGAACAAATATATTTACCGTATTTTAGACCCTTGTCGATTTTTAAAATATTTACCGAATCAAAAAGTAGTCCCTCAGTGTATAAGTATAGAGCAATTCATAATGATCGTCTGCTGTGACTGGGGCAATAATTCCTGAAATACACTTGTCAACAGAACTATATTGAAGTGTATTTATAAATGCTAGTGAGTTAAGCATCTCAGTAAGGATGTTTGCATTGTCTTATGTAATAGAATGATATCAACGATTTAGTCACAACCTGTTGTTTGTGCCAGTTGTCAGTAGAGATGTTACATCGTCTTATGTAATAGAATGGTTCTATAGGAAAAGTTTAAAGATCGTAGTTGATGACTTTTAATGATGTTTGAATAGTAGAGTTTTTTTAATTATTGTACATACAGATGCAGTAGAATTAATGTGCATGAGTGATAACTTTTAAGCAGCAGTTATTGAATTGCTCTATGAATGACTCCTTTAGCTTGAGGTTATTGTGCATGGAAAAAATGTGTGTTCCCCTGTCCAGTTTACCTGCTGTATTTATAGGTTGATTGTGTGAAGTATTGTGAACCCAAGCAGTGCTGTTCTACCTATCAAACTGATATCACTGAACTGTTCTTTGTGTACAAACATTGTTGGAGCCCAAAATCTAATTTCACATTTCAAACCCAAATTCAGTGCCTTCAGCGCTTTGATTTAGAAATTCCTCCTTAAGTAAGGGGATTTCTCCAATGATAGTCAACACATTAGATATAGATTTGCAATATCCAATTGTGATTAATAATTTATGGGAATTTAAATTTGTGTAGAAACATGGCAATCTTAAGGAATCCTGATGGAATCCCTGGATAAGCACCACTGGGATTCCTCACAAGTTTTTTTTAACTTTGGAATCCTGGGGCACTGCTAGTGTTGAACCCTGGTGAAATGTTTTTTTTTAATGAAGATATTTGATGAATCTTGTTATTTGTAAAATCTTTTATTTTCATTGAAGTGAAAATATAATGTCAAAATGATGTCATCTTTTAAGTTAAATGACCACTTTGCAATATAACTTTAATAAATTAAAAAGACAAAACATTACAGATCACAGTAAAAAGCATGAAAAAACCAGAATATTCATCAATATTTTGATAAGATCATTTCAGCTTGGGAGCTCTGAAATTGATGTTTTCACTGGTTATGCCACTCCATGTGTGGTTCTTACTCCAATATTGACAAGAATACTCTTTAAAACACATTGTAATTGTAATCAGATGCAATCTCCGTAAACTGAGATCCTGTAGAGCGTTGTCATACTGGATCTCTACTTAGTCAATGCAAGGTCACGTCCAGATGAACTTTGTGTCGACCAATTAATGCGTAGCTTTCATCTAGATGAAAGCACTATTAATCACATTTTGATTTCGTAATTTCTATTTTTAGACCGAGGTTTGCATGTTAATTAAACAGCGGTATTTTTCACAGTCTGCGATTGGGTGGCTCATTTCAAATTGTGTGACGTAGACGATGTAAACAAGTTACGCATCATAACAATTTCGTCATGAATATTACGATGAGAAAAGGTCACCTGAACGTGACCTTCGTTTGGAAAAGGCCAGATCTAAATTAGCGAGTATGCGAGCGGTAAAATTTTAGATCGGGTTTTAATCAGATGAATCAGATGTACCTAATAGGTAGCTTGAGCCTAACCCCTCTTGCTTGCAATAATTACTGACCAATCAGATTTGTTTATTTTATGTTACAGATATTAGATAATATTGCTTGGATTATTGTGGAGGAGAGTGAAGAGGGAGATTCACAATATACAACATGGAAAGAAATATTTATATTGATTGATTTATTATGTTGTGGAGCTATACTCTTCCCTGTAGTCTGGTAAGTTATTCTGCCTTACTGTCTCTCTGGTTAGTTAATCCGGAATTCAAATTTATGGGTTTTCCCTCAGTGCACAGGCAGTACAAACAAAGTTTTCTACACCTTATTGCTAAATAGCATGAACTGTGGATTGAATCTTATTGCTCTTTGTACACATGTTTTCATTGTAATAGTAAAAGTTTGTTTGTACCGGAGGGAAAAACCCAATTATTTGAATTTCGGATATAGTCTATTCCTTGTGGTGAGTCAAATTGTTAACCTTTTCTCTCTTGGCAGTGCCCAGATTTACAGGTGTTTTTATTGAAATTAGATGTACTGTACATCATGAATTGTTCTCTCTTGCATGCAATTCATGTGCCCCTGAATCAATAAAATTTTGTTGTTAATTTGAAAGATCAAGTTTTTTTAATATTATGTATTCGGTTTTGGTGTGATAATTGTTAATAAATAGTTAAACAAATAAGTGTTATAATGGCTATATGTTTTTCTTTGCCCCAACTGAATGTTCACTAGCAATATCAAGTCGCTCAAACCCAAGTTTTGGTTTGAGGGGCAAAAGAATGACCATTGGTGTTGAGTCTTTGAAGGTTGATATTATTTAACTTATGTTAACTTATAGTAACAGTTTACTTACCATACATTTAGAATTGGCATTGTCTGATAATATTTCAGGTCAATACGTCATTTACAGGACGCTTCAAGAGCTGATGGGAAGGAAGAATTAAGTTTAACAAAACTCAAATTATTTAGACAATTTTATATAATGGTGGTTTGTTATATATATTTTACTAGGATTATTGTCTATCTATTGAAGGTATGTCCATCTTTATTACTCTGAAAAATTAATTTGCTTTATTATCATCCTTTTATAGAAAGTTAAAATAGTTAATACTTATTTAATTAAATTTAATTAAGCTCCATTGGAAACTAGTTCTTTCAGTTAATATTGATCACTTTTAGGTATGCTTTTGGTTCCCTACTGAGCTATTTGATAAAGTTGCTTGTTTTTTGGGTAGATTTTGGTTGGGACTCGAACCAAAGCAGAGCTGGCTATCCAATGCTTACCGGCTTACCACATAGTTATTCATTTCCATTATTCTTATTTAAGAAAGATAAGAATGATGACTTTTTACTGAGAATACAAGTGTAATGTTGATTGGTTTTCTATGGTGTTTACAATAAGAATATCTGGCATAAATTTGAGATGTGATGTGCTGCAAACAATATACGCTTTAATGCTAAGCCTTGTATAGGTATCATGGAAATCTGACTAGAATAAAAAAGACTTCCGGCTTTTTTTACAAAGAAAATTAAGAGCTCTCCTACTAGCCTTAGCGTTGGCATCCACGTCCCTGTCCATATTTCTGATTAAAGTTTTTGTGCATTAAATATTTTTTACTATAACTCTTTTATTTCTTGAGTAATGACTTCAAATTGTAAATAAATGTTCCTTATTATCAACCACATCTCATGTGACAAAGTTCATAACTCTAAATACATTTTCTTCAAAATTGTCTCCTATGATTTTTTGCTGTTATCTACATAAAACCATAACATATGTGACGTCATAGTCAGTATTTTCAACACTTTCGACTTTCACTAATGTTTATTCATTGTTATATTTATTATCTCAGATGACTGTGCCATTCAAGTATGAATGGTTAAATGAATTATTCCGGGAACTAGCTACAATATTATTCTTTGTTATAACTGGTTATAAATTCAAACCTGCGGCTGATAACCCATATCTACAAGTACCGACAGAGGATGATGAGGAAATGGAGATGGAGGAAGTGTATGTATATATTTATCTATTTAGGAAATTATATTCATAAGTGAGAAGTTTTGGGACCCATAGTATCAATAGTCTTAACTCCTGTTCTTGAGGCAGTATATAACAGGGATAGGTCTAGTACTGGATTTCTCTAGCTGTTGAAATTTTGTACTCATTCTTATTAGTAATTAGTAGTTTTTGCATCAGAACTGCATCATTCTCACATTATTTAGTTTTTTAATAATTTTCCACTCAAATGAATAGCAATATCAACTTACGTATTGCTATGTACATATTTTATGCTTTTGTCTAAAGGGTATTATTGTGCATAATCAGCCTGCTGTATGACAGCGTGTGCAAAAATGACATCATGATTTTGTTTACGCTTGATTTAAATTATTGAGGACAATTTGTTCTCAAAATTTTATTTGAAAGTATGCCCATTAGATGCTAAATGATCTAAGACAATGTGTACCATACATTTAAGTTTTGTTCAGAGGTAGAAAAAAGTTATGGCCATTTTTGATGTCGCCCTATATAAATGCAATAAAAAAATAATGAAATTTTAACTTGTAATGAGTTCAAAGAAATAGGTCTGTCCAGGGATAGTGAGTAGGATGACAGACTGACACAATATGACTGAAAAATAATAATTTGGCCTTAAATATCATATATTACATTACTTTTTTATTACATTGGAACCAACCCAGGTCGATAGCGCAGTTGGTAGCGCGCCGGGATTTGGATACTTGTGCCCGAGGGGGTGCGGGTTCGAATCCCACCTGGGGAGGTTATACCCTTCCATGAAAATTTGACAATAATGTCAATTTTCCTCCATTGATAAGATAATATGGAGAAGTTTCCGGCCTTGTGGAAGGGTATGTGAGTACTGGTTATAGACAATGGTCCAGGAAAGCTAGGTTAGGTGCGCTGGACGCCGTAAAATGACCTAAATTGTGTTGACACGGCGTTAATTCCAATAAATAAATAAATTACAGTGAAACCCCACTAAACCAGACTTGTTTTAGACTGGTCAAAAATATCTGGTTAAGAGAGGTTTCTGGCATAAAGGGGTTTTACATTCTGACTATATAGATAAATTGGAAAAATATTCTGATATAGAAAAATTCCAGTTTGGATTGAAATTTAAGGTTGAGGGTTCAGTTTTAGAAGAGTTTCACTATATTGTTTTTATTATTACAGTATAGTTGGCAAGTCAAGTACGTTGGAAACTCTACATAAAGTCAACCAAGGAAACAAGGAAGAAAACACAGGATTAAAACTAAGAGAGAGTAGTCATGAATATGATTGACAATCAATCTAATACATGGGACAATTTTTGTTTAATTTATATTATTGTTTTACCTGTCTTGATAGACTACACTTAGGTTGAATGTAAAAATGTGGTCTCTTAAGTCAGGTGGACAATACTTTCATGTGTAATAAATGTTTAATTTTGAGGTCTTGATTCAATGCTTGTGTATTAATTGGATGATTTAGATATTAGAAAATGGGATAATCCAACTGGGGTTCTAGGGGAGTCTGGACCATTCATTAGTTATAAAATACTTTATCTAATAGGGGTTTAGGGCAGAGGGGCTTGAATCGCCAACCCCTTAACTTGGTTTTCAAAATACTTCAGTAACAAAATTTTATCATGGGATTCAAAAACGATATTTTTCGTACATAGACTCTCGTAAAATGAAAAAAAATCTAGATTGGAAGCAGCTACTCGGAAAAAGCAATGGGTTGGTCCCTTGAAGGTTATACATAATATTGTAACAAGTCCTCAAATTTATATACTTTATTTAAAATGCTTTGACAACCTTACTTTGAAATTATTATTCAGTCTTTTCCCTTTTCAATACTTCATTTTTCAACTTTATTCTATAGAGATGTATTTGACCATTGTATTATGTGTCGCCTTTTGTTTAATTTTTGTAATTCTTGAAATTTTACTTTTGAAATATGTTGGACTCTTGAAAATTTTTTTTGACTCTTTTGAAGTGAATACTTGCCCCTTGGGGTTTGAACAAAATAGTGCTTAACTTTTAATCTTGAAAAAGTCATACATGTATGAAAAGTCATATTAATTTTAGTGTTTTTTACACCCAATTAGA
Source organism: Mactra quadrangularis (assembly GCA_025267735.1). Lineage (NCBI taxonomy): Eukaryota > Metazoa > Mollusca > Bivalvia > Venerida > Mactridae > Mactra > Mactra quadrangularis. The sequence continues at coordinate 31,348,107 of CM046311.1, forward strand.
AAAAATGAAGAGAAAAATTGTTGGTCATTTGGAATTCTAAAGTTTAGCTCTTTGCTTTTTGGTTCTATTGAGATATAAGTTTAGCTTTTAGTAGTGAAATATTGTAGCTTATTATACACCCGCTTCGAAGAAGAGGGGGGTATACTGTTTTACCCTTGTCCGTGCGTGCGTGCGTGTGTCCGTCCGTCCGTCCGTCTGTTACGAAATTTCCGTCACAGTTTTCTCAGCAACTATACCATGCAGCAGCCTGAAACTTTGCATATTGCTTCATCCTATAGTCCCATGTGGTGTAAAGCGATTTCATGCTCCTTGCTCATCTACTTCCTGTTTGTGGCATATTTTTAGATTTTGGCGGGGGTATCACTAGTGAGCATTAGCTCACAGATTTACTTGTTTACCTCAACCATTCTTTGTGTATTAGTTATGAAAATATTCATCTTTTTGCTGTGATACTTTTTTCATTGTCGTCATAATTATTCTGTGTGTGAGGGGATACTTGAGTATAACATCTGTACAATAGCTCAGCAAAGCTGCTTAGCTATCTCAGTTGGTAGCATGTTCTGTGTGTGAGGGGATACTTGAGTATAACATCTGTACAATAGCTCAGCAAAGCTGCTTAGCTATCTCAGTTGGTAGCATGTTCTGTGTGTGAGGGGATACTTGAGTATAACATCTGTACAATAGCTCAGCAAAGCTGCCTGGCTAGCTCAGTTGGTAGCATGTTCTTTTTGTTAGAGGGTAGTTGAGTATAGCCTCTGTACTACAGCCACTAAAGCTGTTTGGTCAACTGTGTCAGTAGAACACCAGTCTACTGATTTAGCTTATGGTTATTGGTTCATTATCTATGCACAGCATACTTTTGTGGAGCTAGGTCATGTAATAATTTCTATTGCTATTCTCCCTCCTACCATTGATTCTGTTTCATGTTGGGCAGTTGTGAGTTACTGACGACTGTACATCAGCCAGTAGCAGTACTCCATTGAGAGGTGGTTGATTTACAGAGATGTCTGTCTTGAGGAAAGTAAAATAGTAAATTTAGGGGTAGATTTATAGTGACTGTTGAAAGTGTTGTTGAGATGTGACCATTATTGAGAGGGGATTGTTAATTAAAGTTCTTATATCTTGCATGAATTTTCACTTCTTATACAATAGTCTTTTCATTGTGTGTAGTATTTTCTTATCTTCACTGATAAGATATTTGTTAATTAAATAGTTTAGTTGGGTAAAGAGTTGTGGCCCTTTAAAACTACAGTTATAAAGCTAAATGTTAAATTTCTCACACAATCTAGTCCTAGGTGGTCATCAATGTGTGATGACAATTGTATATGTAACAATATTGTAAAATGACTGAGACATTAATGTTGACACGACGAAATAGATGTTGTAAATAGTAAATATTTTATCACAATTACATGTTACTAAGTTTGAGCTTACTTTCCCTTATTGAATAAGTAAATTTGCAATTGGAAAATTGACACAAACAAAAGTAGTCCTTTGTGTAGTTTAATAAAAAAAAATATGGTAAATAAATGTGGCTTTTAAATTAGAATAGCCTTTTAATATGTAGAAGAACTTAAGTATGTCTTATGACTTTTTTGTGCTAAAGATGTTCTTTTAGATAAGAAATTTTGCACTTGGAAAAATGACACAAAAACTAGTTTCAAAGTTTCGAATAAATTTAATGTTAATAGAGTAAGGTTTTATCATTGTTTGGTTCACATTAGATTTATATTACCTTCACTAAGTATGGTTACAAAGTTGATTTGAATCTAGTTCCTGTTGCTAGGAAACCACTTACTTCAAGACATTACTATGTGTGAGCATTTACTGTACTTGTCCTGGGGCCTGTATTATCACCTATCTTACAACTTAGCCGTCCGGCTAGCTCAGTTGGTAGCACGCAAGTCTACTGATAGAGGAGCTGTGGGTTCGATTCCTGGGCAGGGCATACTTACGGGGAGCTTGGTCATGAAATTATTTCTATGGCCATTCTCCCTCCTGCCAATGATTTTTAATTATGTAGAGCAGTTGTCAGTCTTTGCCGAAAGTATTCACTTCATAGTTGGTTAACAGCTGATTCCAGAGATTTAGCCTTTCCAGGAGGAGTGAATAGGTTGACTGACCGCCGTTATACTTGTTTGACCTTTACAATGTATTGCTATGGCGTAAAACCCAACCCCCCCCAAAAAAAACCCAACTTACAACCTGTTTTAGTAATAATTTTCTTGGTTTTGAAATTTGGACAAGCACTCATGATTTGTGTGTTTAATTTATCATTTACTCTGACACTATTATTTATTATACATTTTATCATATTGCTAAGTAATCGAAGATTTATAATCATGACAAATATTTAGAATTTTCTGAAAGTTGTTGGCTTGTTTGATATTCCATGATAAATTTGATCATCTTTCATACCAATGTTATATTACATAGGATTATGTATTAAAGTATATAAAGTTATAACTGATAGAAAACACCACTTAGTTTTCAAAATGTATAAAATCTTATTGTTCTCATATTCTATTGACCTTAGGATTAAGAAAATTGGTTATTTTAAGTCCTTGATTAAGTCGCCATGAGACTGATCAGGGTGTAAGAATAAAACAAAGGCCAACAGAAACGTTATTATGAAAATGCTAGTAGGTGTGCACAGTAATTATTGAAGTGTGAGTTTTTTTCAATCAAGACCTCATGAAATGATTCTTATCGTTTTATAGATAACAGTTTGGGTCAAATTATTACCGTAATCATTAGATATGGCATTATACACTTTTGTCGACTTGAACTGTTATTTTATGTAATTGACATAGATGTCAAAGATTGAAATATAGATATCAGTGTTTATTTCATTGTACAAAATATTTATCTGGATTATTTATCTGTTCTAGCATACATACCCATATGTCCTCGTTTTGACACCAGGGTGTGTATTTAATTGTAATTGTATTATAAATATAAAATGTACATTGTATAGATATATTATGATTTTGTCAACTGTGATTATGTGTAATAAGTTATATTCATAAAATGTATTTCATCTGTTCGTTGCTGTCTCTACATTACATTTTTACTTGCACTATCCTTCTGTTTTATAGTAATGAGTGAACTTTTCCACTAGCAATACTTTGTGAAATAAGCAATTTTCAGGCCTAAATTAAAATTAAGTTTGCCCTTTACCCATTGGCAAATAATTTTTTTTGAGTCAGCAGCATTGTTTTGGGGTCCAAAACAATGCTGCTGACTCAAAAAAAATTATTTGACAAATATATGTGGTGTATTATTTATTGGTCTCGACCTTTCATCCTATTACTTTCTTGTAGTTTCTTTATGCTAATTATTCTGCTTTAGGAGAAAAATAAAATAGTTTTCCTACCCATCGACCCAACCCACAAATTTATGGTCATAAAGGGCAAACAAAGTATATTTTAGTTGAGGCCTCACACAAATCAATTTCCACTAGTCCTGGGCTTTTGGCTAGTTGGACTGCAGTAACAAGATTGTTAAAACTTTGTAAATATCACAGTTTCAGGAAATTATTGTTGTTAGCTTTTTCTGATTATTATGTAAGGCCACAACGAGTTGATCATACATTCTACAGAATTTTCTGGAAAAAATGGGGTGAGCGAAGAAAAAAAATCTTAATTCAGTTGCTTTATATAGTGGTTTGCCCAATCTGTTTGAATGTTGAGTACCAGGGGTCCGTATTATCAAGGGTCTTACAACCAATATTAGTTGTTAATCCTTCTACAATGTATAGATCAATTATCGTAAGATTTTTGATAATATGCTGCCCAGGAACCTCTTGGTCAAAAGTTTTGAATTATTAGATCTTTTTTTTGTCTAGAAGAATTCCAATGTACAAAGTTACTTATCTTTGTTTTATGGAGCATAATACAATTCATGTAAATATATATTCTAAACTTAGAATTTTTGATATTGTGATTTTGTCGTATTTTTTTCTAGATGTAAATTTTTGATAGATATTTTTTCTGTAGGAATCATGAGTGAATTTTTTATTGGTAGTTACATGGTGTGCTTACTTTTCTTCAATGATAAGTTATTTTCTTGATTTATGATTAGTGAATTACACAACATAGCATATTGAGCTCGCCTTTTAAAAATCAAGGACCTTATATACAGGGTCTTGATACAATGTGTTTGTATAATGTATAATTAACTAGAAGTGTGTGTAAATTTATTGTTCTGTTGTCAGTTTTTTAACTGAACTTTTTTCTGCACAAATACACTGTAGTATGTAAATTTGTGATCATGACTTATTTTGTAATCTTCTTTTTGATGATTTGAGTGTAAATTATCTTAATCTATTTGTAGTAACTTACTGTGCACCCTTTTTGAATTTTGTGAATAGAGCATTTCCATTGGATTATATATTTGAATGATCATAAATAAGCATTTTCATTGGTTAATATTTATGAATTATCTTAAATAGAGCATTTTCATTAGTATATATACATGTATTTGAATTATCTTGAATGAAGCATTTTCATTGGTTAATGCATGTATTAGAAAAAATCTTAAATGCAGAGTTTCCATTGGTGTATATAATTTTTTTGAAATTTTTAAAGTAGAACATTTTTCTTGGACATAAATTTTGAGATGATTGTAATGTTGATAGTTTATTGAAATTCTAAAAATGAGCTTTCAATTAGTAAAAATTGTCTTAGTGGTTTATATAAATCTATCAGAAAATATGCAGATTTGTGTAAGTTTAAAAATCTTCAAACTATCATTGACTTTCAACATGTAGCAGAATAACATAAACAATTTTAAACTTGATATCAATATTTAAATGGTATAACTATATTACAGAAATTTGGAAAGAACTTACCTCCATGATTAGTACATCATGTAAAAGACAGTAGATCAAGGAATAAAAGTAAAACCTAGCTGAGTATGAACTTGACTATGTAAAGAATATTCTACATGTTACATGTAGCAATTTGTGTTTTAATTAGGGTCTTTTGTCAGTTATCTTTCCCTGATAAAATATGAAGCAATCCAATTGGTTAGCAGGATCTTACAGTTGGAATCCTCAGATTTTATCATTGAAGTCGTATGTAAGGATAACAAAATATTTCACCTAATATCTTTCTTGTAAATGAAGATATTAACCGAAGTGATGAAATTTAGATTGTTCTTACCTTAAAAATACTTAGCTTGAATTTGAAGCAAATTTAACGATTTACAAAAAAGTTATTTAAGATATATTTTGGCAAATTGACATTGAAAAGTTAGGGTAAAATCCGAGTTATTCAGCAAATTGGACCTACCTATTTAGAGAGTATACAAGGGGAAATAACTGACTAAGGTCCCTTATTTTGGTCTTTTGAAATGATTCTTGTCATATTTCGAATTAATGTCCCAAGAGCATTTGCCCGATTTTTTTTTCTAATTTTGTTTTTTACATGTATGTTAATTAACAAATGTATTAGAATATATTAAAAATTTAGCTTTATGCTCTTTTTTTTTCGATGAAAAAATTCGGCTAATAGTTAGACGAAACACAGGCGGCGGGCATCCGGTGTGGTTTACAATTTCGTTAAAGTTTTCAATTTAGCAAATCTTTCTGCCATTTATTGTCAGATCTTCATGAAACTTTATACAATGATAACATACCATTTGATGAACAGAATTAGAAAGGAAACAAAACTCTACCTGGCTTTATTATGGATTATTTCCCTTCATAATTTTTGCGTTAAAGTTTTAAAATCCGGATTTAATGTGGTTTCCACATTACATTTCTTGTAATGAACATAAGTCAGTTTTCGATGCAGCCCAATATATAAGTATTATAAAACTTTGAATCATATCAGAATCAGTGTTATAAATCACATGTAAATATAAATATATATTGTACCTTTGTACTTATTGTCATTTTTTTTGTCAATTTGAACAATTTCTTTCACATTTTGATTGTTATCTATTAGACATTGAATAAATTGTTGACTTTATGATCATCTTCTGTTGTTTTTTATCTTGGCTAAACATCTGTGCTTTTTTCACAAAATTCTTACGAAGAAAGTTATCTTAAGTCAATTTTATATTATTAGCAGTTTAGTCCGGTATATAAACTACACAAATCTACTGAACCGTGCATGGAATGATGTAGAAAAAGTTTTTGCATTTTCTTGAAGCTAAGACACTGTAGTTTACGAAACTGGATGATGCCACTTCGGCACTCTTGGGCAACTCTCAAAATTCAAGATGGCGGACAAAATGGCGGATGAGAGCTGATTAATGTATAATAAGTCCATCTTTATTACAGTCTGATAATTTAAAGAGCTAAAATTAGTCTAACATTACCTGCAATTTTATTTCATGCAATATTGGAACCCTTCATTTTTTCCAATCCAAGATGGCGGACAAAATGGCGGATTAAAGCTACATTTGTTGGGAATATCAAAGACAATGAGCAGAATCGTACACTGAGTCATATCAAAAAGTTTAATGCATTTTTGTAGTAATTACTCTTTTAGTTCAGTTTATAAAACTGGTTGATGCTACACTGGCATCATTTGGCAATTCCCAAAATCCAAGATGGCGGCTAGATTGGCGTAAATTACTGGCTGTCGGGTATATATTAACCAAATGAGCTAAGTCATAGACTGGAGTATACAAAATAATTTCAATGCATTTTATTTTGTAGTTTTACTTTTGTTTATGTAACCAATTGATGCCATGCTGGTATTCTTTGATAACTTCAAGATGGTGGTCAAAATGAAGTATAAGAGCTGGAAAGTTAATTTCAAGTCACATAAATAGACATAATTCCACACTAATGGGTATACAGCAACATGTTTAGGTTCTTTATATCTCTTGCGAATATTAAATCATTGATACCAAAGCTTGTCAGTTGACTCTAGAATCAAATTGTTTCTAAGATGGCAATTTAGAGACACTATTCTGATAATATTTAATTCATTGAACAACATAGGTTGTAATACGATATTTTAATATCCTTAGAATAGCGACCACTTTTACATATATGTTTGCCACTTCAATAATCAATATGTACTAAAAAGAGGTTGTAAACAAAGAAAAAGACAAATGATACTGAAAATAGTGTGTGCATGTTCTATTATTTTTCAAGGTATTCTAAGAATATATTAATGCCAAAGCAATTGATAGAAATTCTGTTGACATTGTAACACAGTTTGATAGTAAATAAGAGAAATTGCAATAGGATTTCAAGTTCGATCTTGACATCAGATATCACAACTGTATCATAATTGTTCTTTATTTCAATGTAAATGACTCTATCCATTGATCAAAAAGGAGAAATATCTAAAGCAAATTTTCATCACAAGTCTGTAGTATAATTTGTTTTTAATTAAAGGACAGAGAGAAATTAAGTCGCGTAGATGCCAATTCTATAAGCGTATACATGTACACTGCTATTTGAACCAAGTGTCCAGCTCATGATTTAGCAAATAGTGTTACCCTGTGCAAGATGGTGGATTTAAGGGATTCACAATATACAAAACATGACCAAGTAGAAAAATTAAAAATGTCTTGTTTCACTTAAGTCTAAATATCTTGAAAGAACACATCACAGATCTGATGCATCAGTGTCAAAAGTTCAAACAGACCTGATAACTTTACACAGTTGGAGTATATTCACTATCAACTGCAAAGTCTTCCCAAAGAAGGATGGTACGCTGAGACAATTAGTCAATTTCGTACTTTATATTCAAATATGTTCCACTCCAAACATTATAGACGATGCATTGCAAGATATGGTGATTCTCCATTTTTCGGTAAAATAACAAATATGGGTAATCGCATTAACCTTTAAGACTTGGTACGAGAAGCACAGACAACAAAATTGTACAACAAATGATCTATTTTTGTTGCTGCAATTTGCTGAGCTCCAAAAATATCTGACGACATTGGTGTGCTGATACTCATTTTGAAATATCTATCTTGTAAGAGTGACACTATAACAATGGGTTCAACTAACATTCGTTCAAAAAGTAATGTTACAAGTCAGTCAGTTATTGACAATGTAAAGAAAGTACATTGCTAGCATGAATGTAAATATGCTTTTAAAGCTGGTTCACCTATCCTACACCAATAGTGAAGAAAGTTATGCTATCTTTTGGCCATAAGTTATTACCCACTTGGATACTTTCTAAAGATAATAATCATTAATATGTTAAGTTTACCATTGCATGTGATGTGCTTAAGGTGTTGAGTGAAAAATACTCTGTAAACAGAAATTTGTCTTGTCACTTGAATTGTTATCAATACACAAAAACGACCAGAGAAATTGTGCTATCGTTATGTAATATTAGACTGAAGCAAACTTAAACATTTAAGCATAATTTTTATTCCAATTTAGTCTAGTTTAGTCAAATCAGACTGAACCATTGTTTGTGTAATGATAATAAAAAAAGCTCAATCAATTAGTTTCTTCCTCATTTTTAAATAGCACATGCTTATTTTGCAATTTATATGTTTCAGTTTATTTTTTACTGCATCAAATACTTTCAACTAAAAGGATTATAAGCTTTTCAAATATCCACACATATTGCAATCTTAAACAAAATGATTGCCCCTCATAATGGTCCTATAATAAATTGTCGTGTAAACTGTATATTAACCCAATTTAATTTTCCCGTTTTCTTTATTTAAATGGCATACAATTTGGAAATTAAATAAATTTGTTCATTCCAATTATTTATCAAATTTTCATTTCATTAAATCAAGTAAATAAGTAACATTATTAATTAATTGTATGATATTGGACTTCAAATTCAGGGCAGATAGATACACGTTCACAACGGCATTATAACCAAATACTCGGCCATCATGGGAAAAAAAGCCTTTCATAAATATCTCGGCTTATATGAGATTCGTGCATTTTGATTGGATCCGAATGTCAAAATGGCCGAGTTTTATCATGAAGGCAGTGTTTTTCTTCCACAAAAATGCTGCCATTTTGAATGTTGGTACAATCTGAGTGTTTTGATAGGGACCCTATCTGCGATCATAGATCATAATGGCCTGTTATTTTGCTGAAGACAGTCATTATAACCTGAGGCCGAAGGCTAATATGACTGTCTTCAACCAAATAACTTTATTATTATGAAAACACTTCATTATTTACAATACATTATAGCTAAAAAATAGAACTGGTTGAATTTGCTTCGTAACCGTAATCTTGGACTCCACCCTGAATCTTGAGTTGCTAATAGATGATCAGATGGGTAGTTTTACAAACTGGAGAGTTTAAGATTAAAAAAAAAAACAACTACAAAAAAAGCAAAACATTAAAACTTAAACCCACATGTGTTTGTTTCCGTCCATATATGTATATTATATACTTAACTATTAGATCACATCCGCCATTTTAGCCGCCATTTTGGATTTATAATTGTTTATAATGACTTTTAACTTAGTGAAATTAATCGGTTTCTTTGATGACATGAACTATTCTATAAGTAAAATAATTTCTACACCACTCAGTCTCTTTCTGCCAGTTTGTTCTTTATATACTGGGCTAAAAGCCTTTGTCCGCCATTTTGACGCCATTTTGACCGCCATTTTGAATTTAAAAACTTGTATATGAATAACAAAATTTAACAAACTAGATCTACAAATGTTGAAATCACTTTGGTCTTTCATTTTCTAAACATAATGTGTAAAATTACATTTTGCATGTATAATTTAGCCTCTAGCCGCCATCTTTGTCGCCATCTTGGATTCTGGGAGTTGCCCAAGGATGACTAAGTGGCATCAATCGGATTTGGAACCAGTAAGACCATGTCTACCAATAAATTGAATAACATTTTCTACATCATTTCGTGCAAGGTCATCCTTGGTGTTGGCCGGACTAATACAAGGACAAAATGGTGCAGCTATGACCATGTATAGCATATGTTGACACATGCAGTTTCATGTTTACATTCTACTTAGTTGAGAAGTCAAAAATGCGCACAAATATGTAAAACTTTCCAGCCTCTACTATTGTAATAAAACATATCGATCAAATTTTGTCAATGACAGGATGCTCTTTATAATGATAAATTGGTTTTGAATTCAGTGAATTCAATTTTACGAGCAACTGAAGATGTACTGTAAAATTAATTCATGTTCTTTCATTACTTTATTTTGACTTAACGGCTCATCAAATCAAAATTCATACAATAGTATGTGCAAACGAAAAATTCTTAATTAAGCTCTAACACTTTAAAGATTTATATCATTTGCATATGTTGCCTATTATGGTAATAGCAGGCTATAAGGAAATAAGTTAAACATTTAAACATTCATTTAATATTATTACATTGATTATGATTGGTATATGACTGGTCCCATGATCCATGTGGACATTCCAAACATTGAAATCCATCTGAGCAAAAATCCAGTCGCAATTGACAGATTGCTCGGTTCGATTTAATTGGCATGGATAACTAGTTGAAATTCAAATTGTATCTTCATAATATATACATGATTACATGGTAGCATTTTATAGTAAATTTTGTTTTACAATTCATGGTGGAATAAAAGAGAAAATGTAAGACAATACCTTATTTCCATCAAATTAGAGCATTTATTTATTTTAATTCAATTTATTTACGCATTGTATTATACAAAATGACTCTGAGTCAATGAGGCAGATTAGCATATAATCATTTGTTTGATAACAATGATACACAAAAGTTAAGCATTACAAAGTTACTAATGTATGCTAGGCAAAAACATATGTTGAAGTACTTTAATTGGAATATAAATCGTTGACTTGAAAAAACAGTACACTTAAAATAACTAATTTGCATATATTTGCATATTTAAATCATCTGATCATTTTAAATTGGGTAACATAAGATAGCTAGACACTAAAACATAGGTGCAGACACATATTTTGAAATTTTATCATAATTGGTTATTGAGTTATTAGCGAAAATGGAATTTCGGTATAGGCGGACTAAATTTGCATATTATGCAAATTTATGAAGGATGACATGTTGGCATCACTTAGTTTCTTAATCAGATTTGTTAAATGATAAATAAACTGCGTCAAAATTTTCCAAGCCTCAACAGTATGATAGAAAATGGCATAAATATACGTGACACCATGCAATAGAACAAATAGTGCAAATATTTCAACTTTTAATGTAATTTGAATATTTTGCATATCATAAAGTCATCATTTACTGGTTTAATATTATCATCCGATATATTTGTGTATAAAACGTACAAAAATAACATTACATAACCAAATGTTACTCAGAATATGCAAGCAAAAACAAAGGACTGTTTAATGTATAGAAACCCCGAATATTATATTCAGTAAAATACCTAATTTGCATGAATTTGCATATTTAAATGATCTAATCAAGCCGAAATTAGTACCATATGATACATAGACCATGAAAACATGGGTATGGAGGCTTATTTTAAATGTCTATCCAAGTTGGTTATTGTGTTATTAGGGAAAACGGAATTTCGATAATGGCGGACTTAATTTGCATATTATGCAAATTGTTCAAGTAAGATAGGGTGTCATTACTCGGATTCTCATTCAGCACCGTTTAAAGACATATAAACTGCAAAATAACTTTGTGGAGACTCAAGTACAGGTATCACCTTGAATTAGGCATTTTACTGCAGGACTATATACAAAACTGTGACTGGTAAAGGTTGGTTAGGGAGCTGGTATTTGCTAATGTTTTATCATCAAGTATTTTTCTAATTTATATTTTTTATCTTCATGGTATGGTCAAAACTTCCGTGCATTCGATTCTAAAAAATAATTTTGAACATAGAATTATTGACGTTTGAAACTTATATCTCGGGAAATGGTAAAAATGTGACGTCATCACTTGTTTTGATGATCAGTGCTTCCAGCACCCGATTATTTTCAAAACATTTACAAAATCTTACAGTCAAAGCATATCATAATTTAAAACCATTTTTTTTCTTCGAAACATGACAAATAAGCGCGCAATGCGTTTTTAAACTTTAAAGGCGATTTTTTAGAAATTAGTGACGTCATCGGTTTTTGGTCAATATCATCTTCCTGCCCAAAATTTTGAAATATCACCTGATTCGTAAAGAGCACAATTTTTTCTATCAAAAACCATCAAAATATTGCTGATATACCTATGAGTACAGCGAACCACTTTTTAGACGTTTTTCTCAACTGGGTCGACATACTAGTGTAACGTGTATCCGAGCGGTCAACTATATATATATGTATTTTCCTCGAGCTACTTAGCTTAATGCTTGGTAAAATAAAATAATAAGGAGGTATATGTACAAGTCATGAAATATAAGAGACATTTAACAACAGCAACTGTACAATATATCTATAATTACAATGATATACATGATCACGAAGAGCATCACAAAGCATGAGATTAATTTAATTTAAGGTCAAAAGTGATACATGTTAAACAACATCACCAAATATATACATAAGACAACGAAAGCAAGAGAGATGCTATAATAGACAATATTATACAAGATCATCAATTATTGCTGACAAACAAACATGCATATACAACATACGACAAAACTAAATATGATGCAACATATAGTAACGACATAAGACAATCAAATAAAGACAAATGCATGGACAATTATATACATTGCAAAATGACATGGCTAACTTTGATAGACGAGCTTTTCTGAAGCTGGTCCTTGTTATCAAATGGACGGGCGATCAGAGTTGCCTGTCTCCGTCGCCGAGCATTCCATGATAGTATATGATGGCAAAGAAAGTACAAACGGACGGTACAAACGGGAATAATTTCAAATATGCTACAGAAATCGAGCTATCAGCTCTTCACGAATAACCAGTGGACGGACGAACAACATTCGCAACCGTAACATAACTAATAAACCACAAGGAGATGGACGCTGTTTTACAAAGGACAAAGCAGTAGAGCTACAATATATATAAGCTCGTATGTATATCAAGTGGATGAGCGACAAGAGTGGATCATCTCTGTCGCTGAGCTACTAACAATATATACGATGACCAGTATAAAACATATACATAAAGTGGGTATAAAATACGCCGGGCTACCATAAGCTTCTCATAAAATAATCAAGGCTATACCCAATAGCTAATCTCTATTGCTTACTTTTCGACACATAATCACAAAACTACCAATTTAAATCCACAGAGTCATCAGCCTTTCAACATGACATATTATTCAACTAGTATAAGATCAAGCTGGCAACCACTAAAACTCTACAATAGTTTTAGTTATATATCTAACACGGCTCCAGGCCATAGCCAGCATCTCTGTTTCGGCTCTCAGCCTCATCAATATTCACAATCAACCGCTATAGACACGGCTGCGATCCGGTCGTCTCTCCAGCTGAATACCACTCTGGGGTAGCGAGGCTTCCGCAGAGTTTCGGTAAACAACAAGGAGGACAGTTGACTTCGAGTTTCTCAGGTATTACATATAGCGTTGTTTCACCAACAATCATCATATTCAACTAGTATAACATTAAGCTGGCAACCATTAAAACTCTACAATAGTTTTAGTAAATATCAGACACGGCTCCACGCCTTAGCCAGCAACTCTATTTCGGCTCTCATCCATATCAATATTCACCAACAACAGCTATAGAACACGGCTGCGATCCGGGCGTTTCTCCAGTTGTATACCACTCTGGGGTAGCGAGGCTTCGGCAGAGTTGCGGCAAACAACAAGGAGGACAATTGACTTCGTGTTTCCCAGGTTATTCTTATAGCGTTGTCTCACCAACCATCACATACGCGTACCCACCATAACAACTAACAATTTCAGTAAAACATATAACCGGAGGTAGATGAATATTTATTAATTAATTCTGGGGCTCAGAGGGTCGGACGTGCGAGTCTGCTGCCAACTGCAGACTGATTAAAATTGACTAATTTTCTCCTTTTATACTCTTCGAAACAACTATATTCAATGAGCGTCTTAAGACAAAGACGTACTAATGCACCCAGATGAATTGACCTCACATTGGACAATGTTAAAACCCGTATCTCCGTACCAATAATCGTCACACTAGAAAACGTACCAAAAATAAGAGACACAATAAACGTTTGAAACCATTTTGCTTTCAAAGTTTAATTTGCGCAAAGTTCCATTTCCTTACTAAATTGATACTCTTATAAGAGCACTCAATCTGAATAAAACCCGATCTGAAAATTTCCGCTCGCCTACTCGCTAATTTAGATCTTGCCTTTTTTCAGACGAGGGTCACGTTCATGTGACCTTTTCTCATCATAATATTAATGACGAAACTGTTATGATACGTAACTTGTTTACATCGTCTACGTAACGCAATTTGAAATGAGCCGTCCAATCGCAGACTGTGAATAATACCGCTGTTAAATTACCTTGCAAACCTTGGTCTAAAAATAGAAATTACGAAACCTAAATGTTATTAATAGTGTTTCGTCTAAATGAAAGCTACGCTTTGATTGGTCGACATAAAGGTCATCTCGATTGAGATAGTAGAGATCCAGTACGATAATGCTCTTCAGGATATCTGTTTATGGAGATTGTAGAGCACTTCGAAACGAAACAAGTTAGACAATATACAGGGGAAGATAGGTTTTTTTAAATTTAATAAACAAACTAATTCATAATAACTCACAATAACCAGAGTGTATGAACCAATGTATAAACATAATATACATAGTCCGGTATATAAACTACAAAAATCGACTGAACCGTGCATGGAATGATGTAGAAAATGTTTTTGCATTTTCTTGAAGCTAAGACATTGTAGTTTACGAAACTGAATGATG